>JAKTTO010000004.1:0-394900 GCA_030581535.1 Yamadazyma siamensis
CTAGGCTAAGGGTCAGGGAGCCTAGTGGGCACAAATCCGGGGTTTTGCGTGTCCCCACCTATCGGGCCTCCAAAGTGCGTGTCCCAACCGATCGGGCCTCCAAAACGAGGGGGCTCATAACGCGCGGGCCTCCAAAAAGGCCCGAGGACTCTCGGTGGCCAAGCTGGCTAAGGCGCGAGACTGTAAATTCGGAGTAATCTTGAGATCGGGTGTTCGACTCACCCCCGGGAGATCTTTTTTTTTTTCGAGTCAGCGACAATCTCGCGGTAGCGCTCGCCCTAGAGAGCCGCATTCTGCCTCAGCAGACCCTAAGAACCCAAAAGATCCAGGAAAGTAAGAAGTCGGTAATTCCATGGACAGAAGAGATAGGAACAATGAAATCTTATAGTTTTGTTTATACATTTAACCGAACCTAACCTAACCTACTATATCGTAAATAACGTCGATGCCTCCTCAATGATGTTTGCCAATCTGTCTATTTCGAATTGTGCCCTTCCGAAATCACCTTTATCGAGAAAATCTCTAACAGCAGGAAAAGTATTCCATTGCCATTCATTATTCTCAATTGCTGGTGCATTGTATGGTATTCCAAAAAGCATATTGAGGTATCCGGGACGAGAGTGTTTACTGTCATCATTAATAAATCGACTGTTGAATTCAACCAAACAATCATTCCATGTCCATCTTTTCATCGCAAGAATTGAATGCTCTGTTTCTGCGGAATTGACAATGAACTTCTTCCATCCTGCAACCCACTCGTCGAACGTAGCAGCTGCTTCTCTTAAGGAATTCAAACTTTTAGTCAAATTATCGTAATTAATCGATGGCTTCTGTGAAGTATCCAACGTCTTTATAGTTTCATGGGCATATTTTTGCAAGTCAGCATGGTAATCATTAAGTCTGTCCACAAATTCGCCAAATTTGAAAGGAATTACGGGTTGCTCAGCAACATTCAACACAACTCTACCCAAAAATTCAACCAACTGGGCATGCTTTTTCATTTCCGGATCGACTTTATTTTTTTTAAAGTTTTCAAAGTTATCAAAACATGATAGCTTAGGATAATTTGAGCCAGCGAACTTTATTTCAGCCGATGGTACATTCAATAAGTTGATGAATGGTACATAATTCTTATACTCAATCATGTTGTTGGAGATTTTATCTGTGCCTTTATTTTGGAGTTTGAATAAATCGTAGAGGGACATTGACTTGTCCTTGTTTTGGATCTTTTTCAGGGAATCTATGGTTGAGCTTCCAACATCTTTCAAACAATGCTTGATAGTATCATGTAAGAAAGGGTTGGCTCTTATTACCAAGTCATCTCCTGCAACTGCATCACTGAGGTCAAAATATGCATATGCTTGTCTTTGTAAGTCTTTTTTCTTTTCCTCGATCCATTCCGTCAGTCCACCAAGATTGTAATTAGTGGCATCAAAGGACACGAATACAATGGAACGAGCAGGTATCCAATTGAACTTCCTTTGCATAGAAGTGAAAATTTTGATGAGCTCTAACAATACCACAGATCCGGTGTTACTTGAAATGGTACCAAAACATGCAGAATCTCTTGCAGCTCCTATGATGACACTTTTTTCGGATTGTTCTCTTCCAGGAATTGTTCCCACGACATTCCAAATGGGGTGTGTATCCTTGTGATTATTACCGACCTTGAGCTTCAATCTTTTCGCTGGATCATCTGTTTTCACACCCGAAAAGAAGTTGTGGTCAAATTGGTGTCCTGAATTATCCAATCTAGAAAGAAGAGTCTTCCCATCTTTGTATGATATGGGGAGAGATGGGATTTTTGGCGTGGTTTTGGATTTAGACCACAATAAGCGACTTGGGTATCCGCTACCAGGGGCCCAGCCTGGTGTAAGAACGTCTCCCGTACTGTATCTTTCGTTACCAACATTGAAACGTTGGATGACGGTATCTTGAACCTCCGATTTATCGTCCCTCCCTATTTTGAACTTTGGGGTGATGAACACCACGGCCTTGACGCCTTTATCGGATGCCAATTTGATTTTATTGGACTCAGGTAACGAGCCTCCGTATCTTATGAGTAAAATACTATCCTTCAAGTCCACTCCATCGCCTTCCAAAATTTTGTAGTCTTTTGGAGATCCGTAGTTGGCGTAGATCATGTGACCCTCTACCTCGGAGTCTGTGTTGAGAGCGTTTGGGTTATACCCGATGTATTCCATTTCATCGATACCAAACTCGTTCAATTTGGCCTCGAATGTCCCATCTACAGTCACGAGATTGGTTTTCTTCTTGCTTGAAGCTGGGTAGTTCAAAAAGCTTTGGAGTTCGATTGTTTCAACGGTTTTGACGCCATTATTTTCCATATACTTTTCAATGTACTTGCTGAGAGCCAAATCACCTGAAGTTCCGGCTATGTGGGGCATGGAAGAGAAGTACTCTAGGTGCTCGTTCATGTTTGCAGCGTCAATGCTCTGGGAGATCATTTCCGAGAGTTTATCAATATCAAAGAACTTTCCTGACGAAAAGGCTCCGCCACTGGTTCCGTTTACACCTTCATTTACGGAGTATTTGGTGACGAAATAGATCACCCCAACCATGAATGCCACATACATGAGACGCTTGACCACCAACGGGTTCCCGATTTTCAATATGGACCTCTCGTATTGCTCGTTTACATACAGTAAGCCTTCGTAAATGGGGTCAATCATTTTTGCGACCGGGTTTATGAAGGAAGTGGTGAAGGAAGTGGTGAGCTTGCGGGTGAAACTGGTGGCCCTGTCCATGAGCGTGGCCGACTGCACATGTCCAGACTCGTAGTCGAATTCGTCGATTTCAAATTGTTCAAACTCATTTGAATACGTACGCACATTATCATTATAGCCACTAGCATTGTTCAGTTCGTCGTAAGTTGGCGGCAAACTGGGCATTTGCGTATCACCCAACGGTGTATCCAGTGCCTGCCTCACGTGCGTTCCAGAATCCGAGTGTGAAGGATCACCTCCCGGTATTTGCTGATAAGGATTGCTGGTCATTATTATCCATACCACACTTAGCGAGTAAAGTAGTATTAGCGAGTCGCGAAATATCTCTGTCCAACGCACGCCCGCGAGCCTCCAAAATTTAAGTTCGCAAGGGCGTGGGTTTATAAGCACGCTTTTAATAACTAGCTAACCAAAGGTTTATTTGAGGCTTTTAAAGTAGAGTAGACTTTGGTCCACACACCGCTCGTATAAAGGCCATTCAGGTAACCTTCTCACACCATCCGGCTTTTTCAAGCGTCCGTTTAGTTTGTTAAAGGCGTCTATCAAAGCATCTATTGCAGTCATTAACTGGTACTTATATTCAGAGGTGCTTAATATGCAATAATGAGTCAAGATCCAAACAAACAAACCAACGTAAACAGACACAAACACAGAAACAGGGGCCGCAAAAACTACGAAGATACCCTTCAGTTGGATCCAATGAAGTCAACCAGAAAGGCCAATAATCGTAAAAACCAGATCTCCCTTAACCATTTGATCCATTATGAGTCATACAGGGAGCTGGACGATTACAGAAATAGAAGATCCACACAAAGAAGTAAACCAAAGCCCCGCAACTCGTTCAATGAACATTCTCCGGATCGCTATAAGGTTCCTTTAAGAGGCATGTCTTTCATAAATTTGAACCATAAATTTGTTGTGGACGAACGTGGAGATTACAAACCCCAAGAGCTTGATCCAAACGTGCCCGTAGATAAACTGGACATTGTGCAGATTATCGCCCATAAGGGAAATTCTTGTCCTATTTGTTTATCGGACGACATCGTAGCTCCCAGAATGATAACTGCTTGTGGACACATTCTATGTTTGAAGTGCTTGATTTCGTTGCTAGACACAGAAATTCCCACCTTCAAGAAACTGGAGTCTTCTGCTGTCACTGAAAAGTATAATGATTGCCCATTGTGCTCTACGATTATCCGGAAGAACGAGGTAAAGCCGGTTCTCATAGTGGACGTGGATGAAAGATTCGAGACTCCAAAAGTCGGAGATGAAATCATTCTCACTCTCATGTCGAGACCATATAGTAAACTTTTCGCAGTTCCCAGGAGTATCGAAGACATTCACTACCAGGTGAAGAATTTCCCGTCCGTGGATCTCAAAGAACCCGACCTTTCGCTGTATCTGAGACTATTCAAGGCCAATTTGAAGTACGTCTTGAAAATGTATGAGGATGAAAAAGCCGCCATCAAGAATCAAGCACAGGAAGAGAAACAATTGTACAACGATGACGGTAAGTACTTCGACTTGGCATTGAAGCACGTGGACGAAGAAGTGGAGCAATGGATGAAACTTTACACCATTGAAACTCCTCGTGCGGCCTCCAAGAAGGAATCAATAGTGAGGAACGACCCCATAGATGCCAGTAATAGCTTTTTCTACTACCAAACAGGCTTTAACTCAAGGACCGTTTTTGTTCTTTCACCTTTGGACATCAAAGTGCTCAAGACAAATTACAATAATGACTACTCCCAGTTACCGTTTAACGTTATTGCTAAAGTGGAAAACATCCAGTACGAGGAGTTGACTCCTGAGAACTCTTTGAAGAAGTATAAGTATCTTTCACATCTTCCATTGGGGACATCTATTGGGTTCATACAGTGTAACTGGTCTGGCAATGAGTATATATCGAACGATACCTGGACTTTCTTCAAGAGTGATTTGACCAAGAGAACCAAGCAATCCCAACGGAAATTGCAAAGAGAGGACAGGAATAAGCAAAGAGCAGATACTGAACAAGAGAGGAGAACCAGACTTTTTTACGAACGTGAAAACGATCCTACAAGACAAGGACCGTTTCAAAATTACAACTACAATGATGTTTATGACCAAGAATATTACGAAGCTAGCTTCGGTAGTCTTGCAATCACGGACAACCGTGATTTGGAGATGCCAACCTTGACTTCCCAAACCAATCAGTCTGAGGAAGCAGTTGACTCAGATGGAGATGAGGAAGATGTTCCTAATGGACAATCGTACGAAACGACTGTGTGGGGAACCAAGGTAAAGAGGTCCGACTCTTCACCCGCCAATGACGATTGGGACCTTCAAGAGATGATACGTAAGGCAAAACAAGAAATGGACATTCAGTTCGAGGACGGACAAGCAAAAGGACAAAAAAAGAAGAAAAAAAAGAAGAAGCTTGTATTACTATCGTCCACATGACGTCGAAATGTTTGTTCAAAACCTTTAGATAGTAATAGCACGAGGCAACCGCTGATAAATCTTACCAGTAGACCTTACGGGTGTAGCATTTCCCGGCACACGGCGATGTACCGCGACGCTCGTGGCCACTCCGCCCCAGAAAATGCCCCAGGCACCACGAGAATTGCGGTGGTAGCGTCCTCCATTCCAATTCGCACGACGTGTTGAAAATATCATGTCTACACCTAAGATCAATTTATAGTAAGTTCCACTTTCCACATCATGTTTTGGGTTAATTGCATACCCAACGCATTACGAAGATAATACTAACAATGGCAGTAACGTGGTTCAATTGCGGACTATTGCAGATGAGTGTTTGCCAGAAATCTTATCTTCACTCGGCTACACTGAGTCTTTCACTTTAGTTGATATTAAATTGGCCCTTGGAGTGGTGACCGTGGCTTTAACAGGAGGACTTTTCCTTTTGGAGAAGAAAACGTCATTCGAAGATTCCTACTACTACACCATAGCGATTTTGGGAACGTATTTTGTTGTCAGTGGAATTCTTCTCTATTTAACATCCGCCAAAAACTATAAAAACGTCAAGTATGTGGGACACGATGATTCCAATAGAGAATTGACGGTCGTAACCGACAGTCCCAAGTATGAGCCCATATACGAAGTTGAATTGAGGTTCCAAGGACACCAGCCCATCAAAACACAAATCGAGTTTACCAAATTGTTTGATGAATTCACTAATTTCCACGCCGAGAACCTTAAAGAGTTCCTTGGGAAAGAGATCGAGAAGGTGTATAAGAAGAAGGATTAGCACAAGTAACACAAGTAACAAGTAATGTACGAGTAATACAGTCACAGGAGTCACAAAAGTACTGTAGAATGTCCTTGACACTTTTACAACGTTTATGTATGTTCTGTCCAATTTTCAGGAACATTGGGCACCTTGGAGTCCATTTGTGAAAACCACCTACACAACCGCACCATTGTGTACGGAAGAACTTTCACGAGCCCCAAAAAGTTCCCGTAGAAGGGCACCACCATCACCCCACGATCCATCAAATTAACTTTATCTATAATGGCACCAGCCAATTGGTGGTAGTCTATAATGGGTGCAAAAAAAGTCCGTGAAGGCTTGACGTCATCAAACATCCCCTTCAGAATCTGGCCCGGGAGTATGAGGTGGCACAGTATGAAAGGATCATCGGCCACCTCCTCTGCTAGACCCTCGTGGGCCTGTGAAAGAGCAGCTTTTGAAGACGAATAGATGCTGAGGTTTTTCGGAGCTAGAATCAGAAGCACAGAGGACACCGCCACAATGGACAAGGCACGTTTGGGAGTACGGTGGCGTAAGAGTAGTTTCACGGCTGCCACGTACGAGAACACATTAACGTTGAAAATTCGTACCATACGCTCGTGGCTTGTTTCCACCAAAGAGCTGTGGTGTCTCATGCCGGCATTATGTACAAAAAGCCTGAGATTGAGTCCTTCTTGGGATATCTCCGACAATATACGTCCTAGTTCACGTGTGTACGACTGTGTGTTTGAGATATCACATTTAACGAAGTCACAGCGTGATTGTAGTTTTTGGCCTCGTTCTGGTTCTGGTTCTGGTTCTGGTTCTTGAATGTCTATAATGTACACTCTAGCAACGTTGTGGGCGAGGACTCGACGGACCATTTCCATCCCAAGCCCTCGTGAGCATCCCACCATCACAGCAGCGTCTTTGTGCCCGAGTGGGTGCTCGTGCAGACTTCTATATCTGAAGTCTAGGTAGAGATACAATCTCACCAGTATATAAAGAAACACCAACACACACCCCGTGGCATTGAGTCCACATCTGCTAGTTAGTATATACAAACTACGAGCTGCCATACAAACATACGCCACTGCCACTAGGCATGCCACCACAAACCATCGACTGTGCAACCCGAAATCGATTATGGTGTCAATACTGAACATGGTTTTTTTTTGGTTGCGAAAAAATGTTTATTGACTATGCTTATTACTGATATCGAATTGGTAGCCTCTTGCGATTCCACTAATACCATCTTCAACGAGCGCCCCTTTGGCAGACTCGTCATCGTCCACGTAGTCACTTCCGAGCCCCCTCCAGTGTCTATTTTGGAGCTGAACTGCGGCTGTGGAAACGGTGTCTTTAATGACAATATCTCTAGAGAATCGCTCTACGAGGGCCAGAGACTCTGATGTTGGATCTGACGACGTTGGCTCTGAGCTTGAGTCCGCACCAGGTGATTCGATGGAGAGGTACTGGGGGTGGAAAAGCGGCCTGGCCATGGTGGCAAATTGGCCCAGCACCGGGTCGAACTGCGGCTCCTCGTCCAGGTCTTCCTGGTTGTGTTCCGGATTGTTTTGTGAATCTGCTTCTCCGTCATCAAGCTCCTTCAAAAGATGGTCGTAGTCGGTCTCCCACTTTCCACTCCACACCAACTCTCTATTAAGCGCCAAAAGAAGCTCGAATGGGGTGATGATGGGCTTGAAGTACTCGTTATTCTGGTCAACTATGATTCCCTGGTGATCACATCCGAGAATACACCACACGTCAATCAGCTCGAAATTTGCTAGTTTGGCCACATTAGGCTTCCCCACAACAAACATGTAGTGCTTCTTGCCGGCTTCGGCGATCTTCACTTTCAACTTATTCAACAACACCTTGGTGTTGGCCAATGAAAGAGTGTTCACAAGAAGCCCTATAGTACCTGCGGATTTGGCCACATGCATGAACTTGTATCTCTTCATTAAGTTGGGGAACGGGCCCAGAACAACCTTGTGTGCGGACGGGTCGTACACTGTAACAGACTCGAAGAGGGTGGTTAGCTTGAGAAGACGAGGTGCTTCCGGCACGCTGATGTGGAATAAGTTATACGATAATAGTGTGTCTTCAATAGACTCCTTTTCGTCATCGAGTTCCTCTTGTGCTTTGAGATGGTGGAAAGTTCTATTGAGTGAGCTCAACTGCACTCCAGAGCTTTGAGGTGTATATCCAATGATGGTACTTTCCTCAAAATTGTGTTGCAGAATATCAGCGTATGCGAGATTCTCATAAGTAGGTGCTAAAGCTTCGTACAAACACAAAAGGATGTAGGAGTAGGAGGCATCCGATAGTATCATGATCCTTGCGCTTGTGTCTGTGTATGAATTCCTGAAGTTGGAGACCATTGTGTCCAAGTCTACTGCGGGCTTGCCAAACACATACGCTACTTTCACTCTTTGAACTGGATTCAAACATGCGTCCCCGTAGTGGATCACAAGGTCTCCTTTCACGTGCTCTGCCGCCACTTCATCCACACAGCATGAAGAGTACGAGGTATCGGCGAGAATCCACACAGTTTGTCGGTCTGTGGGTTCAGTTATCTGAGTATTACAGCATCCTGGATCGCAGTCATTTTGGCACTGCTTTTCTTCCGTTGTTGAGCTTTGTACACACACAGAGTCCAAACCAGCAGAGATCTGCTGTGCTATGGCACTGGAGTCTCCAACAAGCGAGTCTGGGAACTGGAGGGTGATTCGTTTACACTGAGGATTCAGTTTTATGAATTCAATGGTGTCATCTATACTGTAGTGATTTCGTATGAGTTCGGGTATATCTTGTGGTTTGACGGGTCCTAGAGAAAGATGTGAGTACCCAGAGTCGTTGTGGGCGTATTTTTGGAACGTGAATAGCGACTCGTCCTGGTGACTGGAGAGCGATGGTGCTACTTCTACCTGAGGATGCATGTAATTTTCGCGATGAGATTTGGAGTAATGTAGATACTGTGGACTGCAACAGAGAGCGGAGGATGTGCCCTAATGTGGCCCAAAAAAGAGTAGACGGGGTAACTGTGGTGTGTGCTGTGCTGCCCGTGGAATGGAGAGGGAGAGTTTGTATGACAAGTCATAAATGTGTAATACTGCGCTACTTGCTTGACTCCAAAGTCAGTATGATTCCTAATCAGTCAACTCTAGTTCTTCTTTCTTTCACTGCAACCACAACATGTGTGGCCAGCAACAAAGCTTTACCACAGCTGCGTCGAGTATTCAATGGGTGCTTTCGAAACACGATAACATGTAGCCTCGAGTACGGTTGAGGGAACGTCAATTCTTTCCATGCCCAACCGACGATTCTCTCCTTCCACCTAGATCTCGGGATTTGACCCTTTCCCTGTCTGCCGATAAACATGACATGTAACTTTCTGAAGCAAAACTCACTACAGTACAGCGCTTCTTGACATTTCTTCTTGACATTTCTTCGTGACATTTCTTCTCTCTTTCTCTCACCCTTTGTCAATGAACAATCTAAGGAAGCCCCGCTCACTCAAACGATGGTTTGGGTTTAATCGCAGGCTTTGCAGGCTTTGAAGGTTTTGGAGGTTTTGCTGGAGCCTTTTTTGCAACATCCAAGCCTCCGAACCGTTGCGAGAGAGTAGCTGCGATTTCATTCTGAAGGGTGGATTGCGCCAGTATTGGTGGTGCTGCAACTGGTTCCGAAACCGGTGCTGGTTCTGAAACTGATGCTGGTTCTGAAACTGGTGCTGGAAGTGTTGCTGGCTGGCTCTGCGTTGGAGAGAACAGAGTTCGTGCCAGAGCATATGAAGCGGATGTAGAAGACCGAGATAAAGCCTGAGGTTTGGGTTTTACGGCTGGCTTAGTAGGTGCCTCGTCAGGAGTAGTGCTTTTATCTTGAGGGAAGGAAACCGATAACGGTTTCTCCTCGGACCTGTATGGAGGGGGGTTCGAAGGCATGGCAATAGAGGGTTTCTTTGTGGGTTTAGGAGGCGGTTTTTTCTGTGAGGATAACGAACTTACCGAAGACGTTCTTGGTGGTGGAGGTGGAGGAACGGGTCTACCCGCCAATGATGGCGAAGAAGCTGGTCCCACGTGCAGTGGTGTGGGATTCAGCGAGGATGTGCTTGCAGGAGAGACTCCGTGGTAAGGTCTGGGAGGAGGTGCAAATTTGTTCACATCTATTCCCGGGGCAATTGCCGGTACACTTTTTGAAGGCTGTTGGTTTTGAGTACCACGAGGTCCTGGAGAGGGCTTTCCAGTGGACGTGTTTGTTGGTGAGAGGACCGAACTGGGAGACGCAGAGCCACTGGGAGAGGCTGAACCTCTGGCACGATGAATTGGGGGAGGAGCAAAATGAGAAGCATCAGGTACGGGTTTGGGCACACGAACCTCCGGTTCCGGGGACTTCGAGTCCAAAACGGGTGACCTTGGGTCTGAGACTGGAGCTGGAAAAGAGCTTCGTCCAGCTGGAACTGTAGAAGGCGTTTGGCCAGCTGGAAATACAGGAGGATTCTGACCAAGAGCTGGTACAGGTGCAATTGGTTGCTGCACTGGTTGAACTTGCTGCACTGGCAACACAGGCAGTGGACCAGCATTGTATCCAATCTGGGTCTGTGGCCCATAGTTAGGTACAGAAGTAGGCACCACCGGAAGATCCTCGGAAACGTTGTCACGTGGTGGAGGACCTGTAGGAGGCTGGAATGTTTGTGTTGATTGCAATTGCAGTTGCAGTTGGTTCGAAAGTGGAGGAGGATGAGCAGGTGGTTCGAATTGAGTGTCTGGTGGAGGTCCTGGTGGAGGCACAAACCCCCCAGTTTCATTGGATTGGTTGTACGACACTGGTTGAGGTTGAGGCACATTTCCTCCTGGATAAGAGTACGAGCTTTCTCTGCTTGGGTAGGAGTAAGATTGAGCAGGCTGGTAAGATGCAGGCTGGGGAGGTTGGGGAAGTTGAGCAACAACCTGAGGACCGTAGTTCTGGGTCAGCGTTTGTGAAGTGTAGCTAGGAGGCTGGACGGGAGCTTGGACGGGAGCTTGGACGGGAGCTTGGCCTGGATGTCCAAATACTGTTTGGCCTGGGACCTGACCCGGGATCTGACCTGGGACCGGCACCTGACTAGGTTGTCGTGGAGGCGGTGGTGGATTGAATTGACCCGGTTGTCCTTGAAATTGTCCTTGTCCTGGAACCGGAGCTTGAGACTTCTGTCCATACACAACGGTTGGATCAACAGAGGGTGCTCCAACAACATACAGTTGTGTTCGTACGTTACGACCCGGAGGAGGAGGCAATTGGCTCATTTGGTCTTTCGTAAGAGGTGGTGGAGCCGGTCCAGCAAATGAAGAAGGTGTGTTGGACTCTAAAGTTCCATCATCATTAAACTGAGGTTCCGGTAATCCTTTCCGTTTGGCTTCATTTTTTTTGTATGTATGGTATCCGGCCTTGGTGAGCGCAGCTCCACCCTTGCCAATACCCTTGACTGTAGCAACTCCTGCGGCTTTGAACGTGTCCTTATTGTTCTCCCAGAATGACATCAACTAATTCGACTGTGCGGTGGCTGCGAAAATGTTTCGAGGCACAAGTGATTGGAGATTGGAGATTGGAGATTTAATATTGGAAATTTGGAGGTTATGACTGAGAATGACTAGAGAGTGGTTCAGAGACTCGAGTACTGATTGTGTAGTTACGGGCGACCCACTTTCGTGTGTGTGGAAAGTGAACGTACAGCAGGAGTAGAGGATAGTCGTTTCTTTGTATCAGAACTTGATCTATTAGGCAAAACAACTTGTGTACGAGCGATCAGTCAGAGTTGGAATAGTCTAAGTTTTGTATGTTATACGTAGGTTTAGAGTACTTGTGAATGGGCCTAGCATAGATGGTCACTTATCTCTTTCTTAGTTTGCTCCCACTTCCATGAGGCATTGAGTTGAGTGAATCCCTGAATGCGAGATTCACAAGTAATCGTTATTGATGGTACGTGAAAATGATTTGATACACTTCTACGGTGTATTCAAGAAATCAGATGATGGACTTGAAGTCACATAATGATTCTGGAATCCTTCCATAATCAAACCACCAGGTACTCAATCGATCCACCAGAAAGGACGAATATCATGCCCCACGTCGCTAATCCATGTAACGACTACTCTACTTGATTGCAAGAACCAAGACATAACTGAATACACTTCCCACCGCAAGTCCGGAACTGAGAAAAACCGACGTAAAGCCGCCAGCAGCTTCTCTCTCATCGACAGTATCACAATGGTCCCCCACCACCATGAAACTGGAGGTACTGAGTTGGCCGTTGGATAACCCAAACACAAATTGTAAGAGAATGTACCAAGCATCAGAATTGATCAATGCACTGGACTCTCCTTGAACTGGGTGGGTGTTACACGTCAAGAAAAGAGGAATGAATGCCAATCTAGCCACAGAATAGGTGACCAAAGTCTTGGGGTTTATTATGAGGAATTTGGATCCCGGAGTCCCACAGAACACACGCCCCAAGAGATCACCCAAGTTCCATACCAAGTAGATGAATGGGATGTATATGTCCTTGTTGAAGAACCTGTATTTTGATCCCGAATTCACTGACTCTACGGTCGATGCAAACACTGGGAATATAAGGGTGATTGAGAAGGTGAAGAATATTGTCAACACGATATACTTCAATTTCGACCATAACACCCCAAATGGTACATATTTGCTCTGTACAGGTTCTGCGATTGTATCTGAGTCCAGAGGAACAGACTCGACCGGATTGAAATCTGCCACTGTATCGGTGGTGTCTTCTATGGAGTGATATTGACTAGCACTTTTATATCTTCCGACCCACCAAAGGAACAAGATGGATAATAGTGCAACCAAACTGGCGGTTAAGTAGTATAAAAAGATTCCCGAGTCTTTATCAATGGTATGGTCTGTGGTTTTAGTCTTTTCTCCCACCAATAATATCGACACAATCAATGCTATTGAAGGCAAAACTCCTGCCACAGCTTGTCCCACCATTACAGCGTTGGCGTAGATACCCCCAAGAACATTTGCCAAGGCCATGGTACCATTTTGTGCTAAACCAGTAGCGAGAGCTGATACAAATATCATCACCATAAGCAATGCAAAAAACCAGACATCAGGCATATCGATGAATGTGTAGCTGACACACGATATGGCCATGATTATGAATACTGCTACTGTGAGCAGAAGTCCCAAGTTGACTCTTCTTTTATAGTTGACTCCTTTTTGGACTTGAGATAAGTAGAAATTGTATATCATGGAAGTTAAAGTCGACACCGTCATCATGGTGGACGAGTATATTTTCACTAATCCCACAGACCGAGAGAACCGTGTGCCGTAATATGCAGAAGCGGACAAGAACGCATTCCATGGCCATAAAAGAGCGATACCTATGAGTAAAAACGTCACATATCTGAGATTAGATAACTTTATTTTGAGATGGAAAAACTTGAACACCACCGGATCGAAAAGGCCCCGAGCATGTGACGGCGAGTAGGTGGTGGAGTCTGCAGTCATACTGTCTAATTCTAGATCCAGTTCTGGAATCGTGAATATGGTTATCTCTTGCGATGGAATTTGAGATACGCGACTACGATAGTGAGTGTAAGTGTGAGCATAAGTATATACATTAGTGGTTGGGTACATTAGTGATTGGGTACATGAGCCTGCAGTGAGAAGAAGTTCCTCCAACAGATTGCACTCCATTGTCGTTAATTAATTATCATTATTTCATCTATTCCATGCACTCTATTCTCGCTTCTTTTCTTCTTGTCTGAGCTCTTCAAGTTCCACATCTGACTCCTTGATCAACCGTATGAGGTCGCTCTCAATCTTATAGAAGATCCTGGTGATGAAATAATTCGCCTCATTCAACGGTAGCCTCAACGGGGACTCGTCCCCTATCCAGTAACCGGGATCAAAGTTGGCCCCTGACTCCAACAGCTTGATCAACAGTCTCCAGTCTTGGTGCTCATATTGGATTGACGGCGTGTCTAGTGTGTCTTCGATCAACGGCTTAAGTTGGTTAACGAAATCAAGAATATTCGCCAAGTCTTGTCGCTGCGATTTGACTTTGGATTCAAGCGGAGTACTCGAACTTGAACTGGGATCAGGAGTCATCGTCATGGCCACAGAGTTGGCATAAGCGTCAACATGAAGCACGTCTGCCCCTAGCTCTCTGTTGATTGAGGCGATAGGCTCCAAATTGGACGAATTCACAAACCTCGTTGTTGATGGAATCCACAAGTTACTGAACTTGGATTTGAAAGTGTTGTACACATCCATGATACTTCTGGCGTCAAAAAGGGTATCTCCCACACTGGATATAAGCATTGTCATTAGTGGAACGGCAGATATTGCCCACAGAACAAAGAACACTCTCCCCAAAGGAGTCTTGGGCGAGAAGTCACCATATCCAATAGTTATTAAACAGAGGAGACAAAAATACACCCCATCAAAGTACAGCCATCCTTCCACGTAGTGAAACACCACTGCTCCAATGAGCCAGAAGATACAGAAAAATACCAACGTGACCATTAAACTGAGTGTTTCTTGTTCCAGTTTTGATTTATTGTCAATTTTCCTCATAATGTTGAAAGCGTCGGCGTGATGGAGCTCTATTCCGTTCAGTTCAATGAGATTGAGACACTTTTTCCTCTCGACCTCCATTCGGTGCCATAATATGACAGGATTGTTGGTGTTATGCAGAACTTGTCTGATCATGGTCACAATCAAACCCATGAGAATGACCCCAACTAGAGAAAATACCAAAGTGAATGCTTTTGCACCCGAGGAGCGAGGAAGTATATCACCCAAACCAATCGTTAGAACCGACACCACGCAATAGTAGAGCGAAGTTCCGTATTCCAATTCATGTAGAAGATTTTTAGTGACACAAGCACCGATAACCAACCAAATGGAAAGAGCAACGGTGTACCTCATCAACGCCTTTTCCTTCACATTTAAGTTTAGTATCGGGGGGTATTTCCCAAGAAAATAACCGGTGAGATTGAGTGACATGGTAAACGAGCAAAGCATATAAAACGCAATGGTAAACACCAGGAACCAGTGACCTTCAGACCGGGATAACCCGTCGTGCATGTGGAATCTGTTAAGAAGAATCACTCCTATGAGTAGGAGCACAGATGCTACAATCCAGCACGATATAGATACGGTTTGGGCGATAATATAGGTGTTGGTGTTGTTGAAATTCACCACCAACGAGGTGTTTCCAATGAGGCCAAAAGCCAAGCTCAACGAATTCAACACTCGTATGCCGGAGGGATCAGGCACACTGAGGCTGGTTGCAGAATCGAAGCGCCAGGAGTCTGCAAGTCCAATGATAGATATCATGTTTCCAAGAGGTCCCAAGCACGTGGAAATTAACGGGAGAAACGACAGCACCGTGAACCAGAAAAGAAACCACGGGTCGCCCGGGTGTATGTTTAGGTTGGTAACGATTGATATCGGAGCAGCTAGCATTTTTTCGAACGATAATGGCGGTACCAACTTCTCATCTTCTTTGAGATTATGGCGATTATATCCACTTTCCAATAAAGGTTGTACGGAGCTTCGGCTATGGACATTGCCCCGAATAAGCCTCCCTCTAGAGTCCGGTAGTGTGATCTCAAAGTCATGTGGATCAGGATGTGGGGGCGTCATGACACATGTTCTGAGCGTATTTGTGTTCTAATTTAGATTATATCTATTTTTTATGTACATGAATGCGAATAATTTGACTGTCAAAATTTACCAAATTCACACTTAACGGCATCAAAAATTGATGGGAACCGGATTACGTTCATCCAAGACGTATTTTCTCAAGAGATTCTTTTGGGTGTAGGGTGCCAACAGTTCGATGGATCCGGGCTTTGCCACTTTCGATAATATTTCGAGTCTTTCGGAGGTGTGTTCTGGACTCATGAGTTTGTGCAAAATCTCCTGGAGGTACATTTGTCTGGGTTTCTGCTTCTTCAAGTCAGCCTCGGCTTTGGTGAGATTCAATTGTAAAACCGGTTCTTGTGGGGGCCAAGATTCGATTTTGTATTTGGCCTTTATCTCGTTAATTTGTTTGATAAGGTCATCTTTGTTCGCCGTAGGGTCGGTTTTGTACTTGACCAACGTACTGTCTATCAATTTCAAGTCTTCAATCTTGGTGATGATTGATTCCAAATTCTTTCTTCTGCTGATAAATTCATTTACGAGTTGACGTTCTTCCTGAGCAACCTTCTTCTTGGCCAACTGTTCGTATTCGGCAAACTGTTGACCCTTGTTGACTTTGATTTCGGCCACAGCAAAAGCCTTTCTTGCTGATATCTTTGGAATGGCTTCGATTCTCACTATATCTCCCTCTTTGCACAAGTTACCTTCGTCGTGAACAAGGAAATCTTTTCTTTTAAACACTTCCTTACCCACCTTCTTATCATACACTTGGGTCTGTACCCTGACCTTGACGGTCTTTTGCATCTTCCCTTGTGATACCACAAGCCCTACGAAGTTCTGTCTAGCCATGGTGAAGATTTTTCCTAAAATTTCGCGGGTTTGACTAAAGCTCAAATTTGAAGATTGTAGATTTGATGGGAGCCAAGTGGATGGTGTCCAGATTGCGTAAGAGCCCGTGTATTTGGTTTGACTAGTCTATAAAATCACTCCAATAGTTTTTTCAACTCTTGTGAAAACTTTTGCACCAAGATTTTGTTCTCTTCCGCAGTTCCAACAGACACTCGAAGTGCACCTTTACAATTACGTTCGTTTCCTCTAAATCTCACAACCACTTGGTTGAGCTCAGCTAAATTCAAGTAGAGCTGTTTGGCAATCTCATTGGAAGGCTGGCCCAGCTTGTCCAAGATTTCCACCAATATGAAGTTGGCATCAAGGCCTCCAATATTTCTACCTACACCTTCTAATTGTAGCAAATCGTCAACTAATGCCTTTCTTTGGTCCACAATCTTATCAACGTAGTCCTGCATGACAGCTAAACCCGAAGACGTGGCTCTCAGGGCCACTGACGACGTTAACGACGAAATGTTGTACGGATACTTCATGGCATTCAAGAAGTATGATAATTGGGTCGAACAAAACGTGATTCCCAATCTGATTCCTGCCAACCCGAAAGATTTTGACAAGGTTTGGAAAACTACCAAGTTATCGTATTGTGTCACCAATGTAGATACCGATTCGCTGTTTCCAGAGGAGGAGTCGGTGAAGTCGATGTAAGCTTCGTCTACAGTCACCAACACGTTTTGGTCCTTGAGCTTTTCCAAAAGCTCGACAATCAAACTTGTGCTCACAAGCTTTGCAGTGGGGTTTCCTGGAGATGTGATGTAAACCAATTTGATGTTTGGGTCTTGTTTGACCTTGTTAGTTATTCCGTCGACGTCGATTTGGAAGTCCGGGTACGTCAATGGCACGTCCACAAGCGCCACATCGTTGGTGATGGCACAGATGGAGTACATGCCGTACGTTGGCGAACACACCAATAATTTATCGGTGGAGGGAACACAAACACACCTCAAAAGTATGTCTATACTTTCATCAGATCCAACTCCCAAACACAAGTTCTCCACCTTCAATGGCCCCGATTCCTTGCTGAGAAACTTGTTTGGCTTCGAGTTTCTGAAGTTGATGATGTTGCTCTTCAAGTCGTGCTGATGTGGGTCTGGATACCGATTCAATTCGAGTGAGTCTTCGACAGTAGATACCTCAGTTAAAGCTGGTCCGTGGGTGTTTTCGTTAGCATCCAAAAGAATCCCCACCTTGTAGTCGTCTCGTGCACACCTGTATGGTTCGAGGCCAAGAATGTTCTTTCTGATCAACTTGTCTAAATCAACCATTGTAGAGTATTGAAGTACTATAGATTATGACTCTTTCTCGCTCTGAGAAATATTTTTCGCAGTAAAAAATCTACGATAAGCACTCGCAGATTGTGTCATTATATCTATTTCATTATACTTGTCGTAGTAGTTGTATCATTATGTAAACCCACCGGGCCGCAAATCCGTGGCCACGGCAGTTCTATGGGTTCAAGAATTAGAGGTGGGGGAGAAAAAACGTACCCTTGGAGATTTCTTATTTACGAGCTTGTTGTAGCCTCTTCTCCACAAAGATACTCTGGTGTTCGAAATCAGATCGTGAATACTTCTGGTACTGACTCCATCGCCACTCTCCGAAGGACGTCCATTCCATTCGGGGGTAACGTTTCCACTTTGGCCTGCAATCATACTAATTATGGTGGAACTTCTTCTTCTTATGGTTCTTCTTCTCATTTCTTCCTCATCTAAACACGGTATGGATTCCTCCAACTCGTCAATTCCTACCACATCCAGTTCACTTGGTCTGTGTGTATTGGGGGAAAATACCTGATTTTCCATCTCGGCACTAGCAGTGACGGGCCTGGATAATTTCCATCTCCATACATTGAGCATACTTTTAACAGACTTCAACCGAGCTGGGGATTTGTTGGACATGCCAACTGATATGTTTTCGTGTTGATTTTGCATCATCGGCTTTGTATCTGAATAAATTCTGGTGTCGTCGGTGTCATTCTTGGACGTCTTAAATATATTTGAAAGTGGAATGATTTTTCCGTCATCCAATTCCTTACGGAAAAATAATTCTAGTGAATGTGCATGGAATTTTAGACCGTGTTTTTGAGGCGTTTTTTTGGTAACTGGTTCGCCCAGATCCACACTACCTGACTGATTACCTAACACAATATCATTCAGGGGTTCACGGGTCAATGGTGAATTTTGGGAGTGGCTCGTAGGTGTCTTTTGGGTGCTTTTTACTTCACTGTCGCTTTCCTTTTTTGGGTGCGTGCCAGGGTCTAGGGACTCTTCGAAGTAACTGTTGATGGTGTGGTAAAGATCCGAGGGAAGAAGAAACCGGGCTATGTTGTCACTGAAGCTCCCCTTTTCCGGCTCCACGTCGTAGTTGGCACCGTTTGTACTACCGTTGTTGTCACTTTCGCTGTAATTGTTGCTTGCACTATCATCACCCGATTCTGTCGGAGTTAAAGAATTAAGGTTTATTTTTTGAGACTCCCAATGCACGGAACACTGGCACTCATTGTGGAGTGATCCAGAAGAAACCCGGGCCGTTGGACGGAGCTCCGAACAACCAGGTGACACTGTGGGTTGCTCACGTGATTGTTGGTGTTGGTGTTGGTGTTGGTGCTGGTGTTGATTTCGTGAGTTGGAGTCATTCGAGTAATGTGACTTGGTTGATGATCCGGCAGAACGTGTATGGGCGAGAAAGGACTTGCTGTTTTCAGGTGAGGCTGAAGCACACGAAGTTATCTTCTGTGGGGTAGCTGGATCAGAGGTGGTTTCGGGGTGGCTTTCCAATTCTCCCTTGAGATTGCTCCTGCTTAGCGTCAATTTGACACGCCTGGCACGCATTGTGAAATCACTCAAAAATGTACGGGTCCCGGGTTTCATGTCGTGACCCGACCCGGGTACGGTTGATTTGCGAGCCTGAAAGAAATCTTCGATTGTGGTGGTGTCGTCTTGCTGTTGGTTTTGAGTAGGGAAAAGTGATGTATCGTGATCACTCTCACCGGACTCTGGAGTATAAAAGGTTTCGGGGGAAACAGGCTGTGGAATCCCTAGATCATTGAAGTGGTTGATAAGCAGATCCACGGACGCTGAACTGGGTCTGTGGGGATGGGGTGAGACAAAAGACACCTGGTCCAGTGCCAGAAACATCTGGGGTGGTGTAGTCGTTTGTGTATTGGAATTTTTGCACCCAAATGAATTTCGCAGTTTTCACCCAAATGGTGCTTTTGTGACAGTAGTACGTAGAGTGTACAAAAAGACTGGGCAAATGGGAGTCTTGAAAGAAGAACGGATAGGAGTGAAGTACTGTAGGAAGCAGTGGGTGTGTACTGTAGGTTGCAATTCTACTAATAGATAAGTATTTGATTAGCTGGGTGCAATGGGAAACCGTTAGTTATTGAACTGGCAATTGCTTGTACCTGCCCACCAGCGAAAGCATTAAATACGTAGTTTGGTTCCTGTGCAAGGTTTCTCCAGGTGCTGGGATATCATCAAATAGTATCTACTTGCACCTCGCTCAGCTCAGCAAGCCAAATAGCCTAGTAACCTAATAAACTAATAAACTAATAAACTAATCGACTAAAAGAGAAAAACAACAAAACACGAAAAGCACAAATGTATACACAGTCACTCTACACTCTTACAGGAATCCCAGTGGGATTCTTTTCCTGCAGCAGACAGAAACTTCCAAAGGCCTCTACAATTCTCATAAAATCAAAGCCATTTGACGCGAACTTCCAAAATCATGTCTGGGTCCTTCCAATTTGGGGCCACAAGACTCCCTTCAGTGACGGCTTCAAGGGCGTCTTCCTCCGCTTCACCACTGAATGTAGGTGGTAAGGGAAATGATCTGCGAGGGGCATCCCAGCCAGCCTCCACAGGGAGAAGACTCGACTCTTTAAACAATCGCCAGTATGCTTATCCTTCTTCTAAGCTAAAGAACAGAATCAAAGACTCCCTTCTCCCGCGTATTAGAGCTGCTGAAGACAAGTCCAAATCCAGTTCTCCATCGGTCATTGATTTAACGCTGGATGAAGAGCCAGAAGAGCACATCATACTGAATCCTCCAATTCATAATTATCATGATCCCTCGTCTTCTGAACTTCCTTTGAATGTCACCGTACCTGATTCTAGAATCAGTGCTTTGAAAGATTCTGGCTATCAGAAAGATTCCAACTCACTCAGTGATCTTGAGGAAGTACAAATCTCGTCGGGTACAAATTCCAACCTGGCCACAAACCCGCATGAAGGTTCCTTCTCCAGACTGTATAATTCTGCCAAACGTGACTTCAGTGGCAGTAGTATCTTTTTTGATGATTCCACCAGAAAACAGGAAGAAATACCACGTGCAACAATCGAGCCTTCCCGTGGCAACCACGAAATAGATAACTTTCACAGCAGCAGCAGTTTCCAACAAGGTGACAACCTCACATTTAGTGCTTCCCAGAACAGAAGCTCCGAACAAGTAGCAGTGGTGCAAGAGCCCGTATCAGTAGACGAGTCTGATGATGACGAATTGATAGAGGTGGACCCCTCAGAGGCTATGAAGATTGAAGCCTTCAAAAAGAAAGAACAAGAAAGGTTCCAGAACCTCTTCAATCAGCCTGCACCGGGTCCTCATTTCGGTCCTAACATGTCCCCAGCAGAACTTTCAGCTCTAAAGTCCGGTGACAGCCACTCCAGACTCGTGTTGATGCGTAAGCAGGCTTCAGATCTCTTCAAACGACGCGTGGAGGCTCGAAATCACTTGAATGAGTGTTTCAAGAGATTCAACCAAAGAGCCAGGCTTCATAATGAACACCCAGATCTTGAACAGAACTCGGCCCAATTGGAAGCGGATCTTCGAAGTGCACAGCAAACCTATGTACAATCGGACAAGGAGTTCAAGCACAGGATGAAAGAACTTCACAAGCTCGAGCAAACAATTGGCAGTTTCAGAGACTCTTCTCAGCTGAGAAATATTCAGCCAAAACTCCCCAACATTTATGATACAGAAAGAATGAAACTAGAACAGCAATCGTTCTCGCAGGGGTCATTTAATTCTTCCCAACAAGGATCTGGTCTGCAACATAATCCCAGCCAATTTTCAAATCAATGGTTACCACCTGCTGAAAACTTTCTCTCTGATCCAAGTTTTCCAGAGCAATATTCACAAAGCCTATCAGAATCATATTCTCAATATTCTTCAGCAGGTTACCCATCTTACTACTCCGGGCAGGATGATTCAGCAGCAATAAGGGATTTGATGGAAAATATTAGACCTGATGAGGAGGAAGAGGAAGGGTTGCCTCTAACTCCCTCTGAATTGAGAATCAACCTCTTCAAACATCAAAGAATGGGACTTGCATGGTTGATGAGAATGGAAGGATCAAACTCAAAAGGAGGAATCCTTGCAGATGATATGGGTTTGGGAAAAACTATTCAATCCATTGCATTAATGATGGCACACAAATCAGAAGAACCAAATTGCAAAACGACTCTTATCGTAGCTCCTGTTTCTTTATTGAGGCAATGGGCCAACGAGATCGATCTTCACACCAGAATTGATGTCAGAGTGGGGTTATATCATGGTACCCAAAAGAATAAACTATTCAAATCTTTCGAAGATTTCAAAATGTATGATGTGATTTTGACCTCTTACTCCACATTGGCCTTGGAGTTCAAGAAGCATTATAAAGATATTTTTGAGGAAGCAAATGTCAAGATGACCCACAACATTCTTCCTGAACATGGCAGAGGTGGACTGTATTATAAATCTCCGTTCTACACTCCTGATTCCAAGTTCTATAGAGTCATCTTGGATGAGGCTCAAAATATCAAGAATAAACTCACGGTAGCTTCCAAAGCAGTGACCGTATTGGAGTCCACATATAGAGTGTGTTTGACTGGGACCCCAATGCAGAATTCCATAGACGAGTTATACCCTATACTCAGATTTTTAAGAATAAAGCCCTACTCAAAGGAGCATGTGTTCAAGCACCGTATTTCTACGCCTTTGAAGAACAACCAATCTGAGGAAAGTATGAATTATTTGAGGGCTTTGTTACGTGCTATTTTGTTGAGAAGGTCCAAAACTTCTGAGATAGATGGCAAACCAATTCTCGAATTGCCCCCAAAGCATGTGAAAGAAGTTCAAGTCGAAATGGATCCAGAGGAGCTCGAGAATTATAAGGCCGTCGAACAACGGCTTCAGAAGAAAGCGAGAGCTCTCTTCGAACAAGATAGTAATTTCTCTAACTTTCTCGTTTTGTTATTGAGATTAAGACAATCTTGTTGTCATTCATTTTTAACCGAGTTAGGTGGAACCGGAAAATTGGAAAAGTACCGTGCAACTAATTCTCGTAGTTTGTACGATGCTGTGGGAAAATTGGAGGGGCATCTCGTGGAAGAAATTTCCGAAGAGTTCCAAAATACCATAAAGGAAGATGCCACTGAAAACGAGATCGAGCTCATAGATGTTTCCGTCTTGGGCTCGAGTCAGGACAGGAAAATCGACGTTGAAGAAATGGAGATTGATATTGATGAAGATACCAAGAACGTCAAAGAGGAAAACCAACAGCCGCAAAGCCAAATGATTGTTGATGCATCTTCGAGCAACATCAAAGTTGACAATGAAAACGGCGAGGAGTTGAAAGAGGAGAATGGCTTGCAAGAAGGAGGTCTTGACGAAGGGTTTACTTGTCCTTTGTGTTTCATCTCTTATCCTGTTCTTTCGATATTCAGATTACCTTGCGGGCACAAAGTTTGTGAAGATTGTATCGAAGGGTTCTTGGAAGAATCAAGACAGGAAGAAGGTATCAATAGGAAATGTTTTGAATGCCAAGCTTCTTTCAAGCCTCAGCAAATTATAGATTACCGGATCTTCAATATGAGGATGTTCGAAAAGAAGAAGCAGTATGAGGTACAACTGGAATTGGAAGAAGAGTTGAGAGGACTGCAGAATATATCTTCCCGGATCAAGAAATTGATTTTGAAGTATGGAGGATTTACGTATTCGACTAAAATGGAAGAGATCTTGAAATTGATCCAACTGATCTGTGTCAACTTTCCTGGAGAAAAGATTATCATATTCTCACAGTTCACCACATTTTTTGACTTGTTGAAGATCATGTTGAACAAAGCCAACGTGCCATTCTTGAGGTATGATGGTACGATGTCAATCGAAAAGAAGGATTTGACAGTGAAGGAATTCTACCAGAATGATGATTGTAAAGTCATGTTAACATCCTTGAAAGCCGGAAATGTTGGTTTGACACTTAATTGTGCATCACACGTTATCATTGCCGATCCATTCTGGAACCCCTATGTTGAAGAGCAGGCTCAAGACAGGGCACATAGAATTGGACAGACTAGAGAGGTTCACGTTTATAAGATCTTGATTAAAGGAACTGTGGAGGAAAGAATCTTGGCTCTTCAAAACAAGAAGAAACACTTGATCAATTCTGCGTTGGACGAAAAGGGATTGAAGTCTGTAAGCAGATTGAACAGAAAAGATTTGGGATACTTGTTTGGATTCCAACTTCCTACCAAGAAGAATTGAGTCGTGTATTATATTGTACAGGTAGATGTATGTCACCATTATAGTTTTCGTACTTTTGCAGCGTTTTCTTGCCAATCACTCTCATTAATCACCACTGGCTGAGTGAAGCACAACTCCCACACCATAACGGTTTCAAAGTTTTGCCCATATTTAGATAATGACTTACATAAGTAGATGATTTGAAGTAGTAAACCGTCCACTTGATTCTTGATATCCGTTTCAAAATCCCCACCTTCGTTCTTTGCTTTTTCAATGATTTGTGGGACATACAACTTGACTTCGTGTGCCAAACGATATGCTAGGTTTTTCACGAATTGGTTCACGAGCAATTGGTCTTCTTGTTCTTTTGATTCCAGGTTCAATGCGTGATTAATGACGGTATGAAACATCGAAAGGGAGTGGTATAACTCGCTTCTATAGATCTCGATGAATCTTTTCAAGTACGTGACTTGGTTGAATTTGATCAAAGGCGTTAAATTGGCCAACTCGTTGACGATATACTTATATCGAGAATTGAAATATATTAACTTGAGGAACCTGACTCGTTCCTCAGAGTGACTGGGGTTTATAATGTCGGACTCCTGTAGGTTCGTGAGATCAAGTTTATTCAAAATATTGAATATCTTGATGACATTTGACTGCTTCAAATTAGTATTCAAGAGCTTGATCAAGTTCTTGATCATGATGTTGAGCTCGAACTTTATTTGCAGGTATATTTTTGATGTGATGGCCAACTTGGGGAATCTTCTGACCAAGTTTCTAGCCAAAACAGACACTTCTAATGCCTCTTGGTAATTACCTTGTAATATACATATCTTACAGAGAGTGGGCAATTCCAAAAGATCCAAAATGGAGTCGATGTTGGACAATATGGAGCTGTTGGACTCCAATGAGTTCCTTACAAGTGCATTGACGCTGACATTGAGGTTGGTGGATTTCAAACTGGATTGAATTTGAGACACCTCGCTTTTTATCTCAGAGGTGATCGTTTCATTGATTGTCCTCAAACTCTCACTGACGTCCACAATGAGGTCCCTCTTATCATTGGTGATCTGTGCAAGTTTCTTATCGGCTATTCTTCCGGCTTCATCAAGCTCGGCGATTTCTTCAGTCAAAGTCTTTTTGTGATTATCAGCCGAATCGGTGGTAGTATAAGCTTCAGTCGACACCAAATCATCATTAACCAACAATTGTTTGATGTAAGCGTCGGCCTGCGCCTTCACCAGCTCATTCCCGTTTATATACGCCTTAAGTTCATCACTCAAGTCACCCGTTAGGGTGTCAAGCAAAACACTGGACATGCAAGTGGTTAAAAGTGAGAGGTGGCACGACCCGCGAATTTACAGATTCTCATTTCAGGGAATTCACCGACTGAATAAGGACTCGAGTTTTTCAAGATGGAGGGATTATTCTTCAATATCGATTACGGATACGTTGAAGGGGTTGTCAGAGGATATAGAAACGGGTTGCTTGTGGGAAATCAATACTTGAACTTGACCCAATGTGATAACTTGGAGGATTTGAAATTACAGTTATCTTCAACCGATTATGGGAACTTTTTGGGTCAACATAACGGGCCATTATCCACCTCTATTATTAGAGATAACTTGTCAAAGAAGTTATACCAGCAATTTCAATATTTGAAGCAACAATCTTCTGGGAGATTAACCAAATTCTTGGATTATATCAGCTATGGATATATGATTGATAATGTAGCATTGATGATTACTGGTACCATTCATGAAAGAGATAGACTGGAAATCTTGCTGAAGTGTCATCCTTTGGGATGGTTCGACACGTTGCCCACCTTATCGGTTGCCACAGACATTGAGAGTTTATATAATATTGTTTTGGTGGACACTCCTTTGGCACCATTTTTCAAGGGATGCTTATCAGCCAATGATTTGGACGATTTGAACATTGAAATCATTAGAAACAAGTTGTACAAAAACTACTTGGAACTGTTTGTGGAGTTTGTCGAGAAGGAATTCGGGGAACCAGATAAACAAATCATGTTGAAATTATTGAATTTCGAAAGTGACAAAAGAGTCATCAATATCTCATTAAACACTATAAATAATCAGGATTTGAGTAGTGCTGATAAATTGAGTTTATTCCCAAACCAAGGTCAATTATACCCGGTGTATCATAATCAATTGGCATCGATTGACGATGTTGAACAATTGAAAACAATTGTTTCTTCGGTTGGTGAATACAAAGATTTATTCAGTGACCAACAAGATTCGTCTGGAAGTTCAAGAAACTTGGGGGACTGGTTTTACCTCTTGGAAATGCAACACTGTAAGAATGCATTCACTCAACAGTTTACTTTGGCCAGTATTTGGGCATGGTTAAGGTCCAAAGAACAAGAAATTAGAAACATTACTTGGATTGCTGAATGTATTGCTCAGAACCAAAAGAATAGAATCGAAAATTACATCGCCGTTTACTAAGTGTATAAGTCAAATATAAAGTACGAACTACAATTTAACAGTTTCATAAACGCGACTTGATGATTGAACATGAATGAAGATGTTCATTTCACGGCTTCCACCACACACATATCGCACCTAAGTGATGTGTTCCTGGCATCCAATTCAATAGGGAACCAGGGGCTTTTGATCTTGAATGCCAAGGGTCTCATTTTGTACACAGAGTCCAATCACATATTGAATTGTCAGAGTATCATCGATATCTCGTTATTCAGTTCTTTTAATCTCGTTTTCGGAGACCAACATCAAGGCTCCGAGGAGGAGGTGCGTTTCGGAATAGACCTCACGCTTGTGAGTCATGCGTTCGAGGTTCTTGACGATAAAAACATCTCCTGTTATTTGAGTTATAACGGTGAGGGAAGTCCGTTTGTGATTGAATTCGAGGATAATTTGATCAGTGAAACGCTTGAATTTTTAACTTTTTACGTCGATATACAGTACCCATACTCTGCAGAGGATCCTACCACAGAGCTTCTAGTCAACTACGAAGATGTGGCGTTTGAAGTGATCTTGAAAAGTGATCTCCTAGCCAATTTACTCCAGGATCTTTTACAAATTGGAACCAAAGAACTCACAATATGCCTTTCTAAATTCCTTGTGAACGAGATGAGCTTCATCTCTGAAGGCCCTATCGGGTTTTCTAAACTCATATACCCCAACGAGAAAACGATTTTGGAGAAACTCGAAATCTATAACGACACAAAAAGCACTTCCTCATTCAAATTTTCGAATTTCATCAAAATATTCAAGGCCGTGAAGCTTTCAACCAAGTGTAAGCTTGTGAAAGACAACAACGGAGTGTTTTCAGTTCAACTCATATGTAAGGATTCCACGAGTGCGTCTTATGGGGGCAGTTTGATCACAATCAATATGCTCCAACTAGAGGAAACGGTGGATATCAGACACATTGAGAGCTCGTTCCATGAACGAAAGCCTGTGAGAACCAACGTGCCTTCATCCAAGAAGAGGAAGACAAATGATGCGCCGATTATAGAGGAAGTGTCTGTGGATGAAGTGCCTTTATTCTTGTGAATAGTCCTAGCTGTGTATTTTCAGCTCATAAATAACTTATTTTGAACGCCATCTTCAAAGTCTCTTTGAGATTTTTTGCAATGCTAACTCTACGTCTTTTAAGGAACAGGTTACCAATCAACACTACCAATAGCACAAAAAGAATCACCGGCGAATTTTGCTGAAGCCAGTGCTGAGAAAATTTCAATCGAAATATAATTTTTTCCTTCAAGGTGGAAAGATCTGGAGCCGAAGATGGGGTGGATGTGTGACTGGGCTGAGGATCTTTGGCATACTGTTCTTTGATTTGTTTCAAAGACTGGTACTTGAGGTCACGAGACTCCTTTTTGTGCTGTTCTTTTTGATGCTGTTCCCTTATTTGGCGTTGCTTCACCTTCTGCCTGTTTTCTTGTTCTACTTGGTACAGTTTTTGAAGACTCTTGATTTTGGTGACATACTTATCCTTGTCGGACAAAAGGGTGTTTTCCTGTATCAATTGGAGAGCGTCGTCGAATCTCTGAAGCTCAGGAAGAATCTTGAGCGCATATAATTCCACGATTTTCCGAGTATACTTGTCGTCATCGTCGAAGCGTAGATGCGTATAGAGCTTGGAGAACTTCGCTTCAACGTCAATCAACTCCAAACCCGCAAAGTACGTCAAGTAAAGATTATATAACGTTTCGCTGGGAATCTCGTTTATATCGTGGTAGTACGAAACCAAATTGTTTAGGATGTAATCATTTTTTAACTGATCAACTATCGCCAGCTTGTCGGCTTTAGATAGACTATACTGACTCTGCGACTGGAGGAACAACCCAATCTCAGTCAAATATAAATTCAATACTTTGATGAAAATAGCGTCACTGATTACCCCAGACTGGACGTTCTGGAAAAGCGTGGGAAACTGGAGTCTAAGAATCTCAAAAGATTCAGAAAAATGTTTATTCACGAAGAGCCTAAGCGCCGTAGAGTATCCTGACTCAATCAAGCCCAGTGTGCTCGACGAACTGGTCATGTAATCGTCGGTCATGTGTAAGTGAAGGTGAACAATCTATAAGCCGCGGGTCAAAGTTCGCATTTCATATGGTTGCAAAATGTACGGTGGACCATCAGTTGATGCTGAAATACAATAAAACATTCAGAAAGTCTATGAATGGCGAACGAGAGTAGTCGTTAATGCATGTATGAACTATATGAGCTTAAGTGTATCTGTGAGAAGGTAGTAGACCAATCCAAGGACCAACAGACCCGTTCCTATGACTGGGAAACACCAGTATGGAATTATCAGCAGGTAGTCTGGAGGAGGAATGAATGGGAAAAGAGCCATGAATAAATTGGCAACCAAGAAGATGAGAATGGCTATGAGTGGAGCACTGAGTTTCTTGGTGGCTCTTGGAGCGAGTAAGTGGTCGAATTCACTGGACTCTACGTTGTTCCATGACTTGTCGAAATAGCGCAAGTACAAAAGACCTCCAGTCAAAAGGATGTTGATCCAAGTGCCAGGATAGATGTACAAATTGACGATGAATTCGTAAATCTCCTGGGATGGTGGTAGTACTAACACAATGATAGTGACGGCCCAATGTAATACAAGAGCATAGGTAAACTTCCTGAAGATTTTACTGAATGGAAGTAAATTTTCAGCTGCCAACTCGGCATTAACAACCGAGTGGGCGTATGATACCACCAACACGTTACCGAAGTTGGATACCGCAATAAGCAACGGTAAGATGCGGGCAGTCAAGTTCTGGCCGAAGATTTTGTTAAAGAAAATACCGGCTATAAGCACACCACTCAGAAGAATCTCCAGTTTTGGAATCACCACCAAGTAGCTCAAAATCACCAAGAAGTAGAGCACGGTGGTGATAAGAACCGCAAGGGGGGCTGATCTCGTAAGCACTTTGTAGGGATTGCTTGTTTCACTGAGCACGTAGTTGACGTTTTCCCAGCCTTTGAATGAATAGATAATTTCTAAAAGGGCCACCGAAATGGAGTAGTAGTTTGTTTTACCCGACTGCTCGAACACGTTGTGGAAATTGTGGGTCTTCGGTATGTCAATGGCACCGAAAAATGCCAATCCTCCACACACTATAATCAACATAAGAATGAGTATCTTCAGGACTCCGAGGAAGATAAAGAAGAAATTGGACTGGTGGTGATGAAACACGTGTAAGTAGGTACAATAAGATATGCACACCACCCCGATGAGCTTGACGTAGAAGTTATTCAACGAATCTTCAGTGCCCAAATCCCCGTTGATTGAGTATAATATGTACTTCCCAAAAGCATAGGAATTGCCAGAACTGAATCCCAAAATAACTATCTGGAAGGAATACACCAATCCTATAAGCCTTCTATTGAATATTCTCTGGAGATAGTTTTTCTCTCCTCCATTTTTGATTGGTAAGTGTAATGCAAATTCAAGGTATATTATGATGCCGCAGGCAATAACTATACTACCAATGAGCCATAGTATGAGGTACAAGCCGATATTCCCCTGACAGTATTCAAGAATGATGGAGGGCGTGAGAAAGATCCCGGTCCCCACCATCTTATTGACTATAAGGGACATGGCTGACCAAGAGTTTATTCGTCCCATGATGTGTGTATAAGTTTACAAAATTTGGTGCCTCACGGTCTGATCTTATCTGACATCGCAATGGTTAAATGGTCGCATTTCACGTGACCGTCTTTTTTTGCAACCGCGCTACACTAAACAAAGTTGCAATGTACATTAGTGTTTCAAGTCCACGTTGTGATTGTATTTCCTGGCGCCGGCTGCAAACCAGAAGATCAAACCTACCAAAAGCGTGCATCCCAATACCACACATGCGTAGTTCATGCTGTCGGCGTTCACAGGCTGGAATGCTGGGAAGTTAAGCCATACCATTATGAAGCATGCCCAAATCACCGATGCAACGTTGAGAACCACTCCGAATCTCCCCAAGTGAAAGTGTGGTTTTCCTGTTGATGGGTTTAGTATAGGGGACACGCTGGTGTTCATGTCAAAGTTGAATCTGGCTCTCACATCCGAGCCAAAGCTCGAGTTATAAAGGAGGAATCCAATGGGGAAAATGTACGATAAGTTGATACACACCATAGCAGACCCCAAAACCGCATTCAAGGCCGACGAGGACCCGAAGATGATGAGCCCGATCACCAAACACATCGACGAAATCAACGCCAACGCGTTCAATGGGATCTTCAAAGTGGAGTCAACCTTGCCAAAGAAAGCGCCAAATGGAATGCCGTCTGATTTGGCAAAAGACCAGAACAACCGCGACGTGGTGGTGTAATAAGTATAGGAAGACCCAACAAACGTGAGCACCAAGACTATCACCCCGATGGTGGTCAAAACATTCGACTCAAACGAGTCCACCATGAGTTGTACTATAGGCATACCTCCAACTGGGTTGGAAAGTGAGGTGACGTCTTTCACACAAAACATGTATATGATTGCACTGATGAACGCCAAGACGGCCGAAGAGGTATTGGATATCACCATCACCAACGGGATGTTTTTCTCTGGCTTTTCGATCTCGTCGGTCATGTGACACGCCCCATCGTACAAGGTCACCGAAGCTATAGAAGGCAACAAGCTCAAAAAGAACACCAACCCGTTGCTGCTCCACCCGGTTTCATTGATGAACTCCTTGAACACAAAGCTGGCCAGTTGCTTTGGGTTGGTTTTAACAAGCAATGTGATCAAGATGAAAATCGTGCCCACGTTAATGATTCCTACCAAAGAGTTGGTGATGATGGGTATCAAGGCTACCACCAAGTTGACAAAGAAGCCACTGACTATGATAGCAGCGTACGTCAAGTATGTGTGCCACGTGGTGGGCACGAAGTCTGGATGGTAAATGGCTACCAACGCGTAAATGAAGCTACATGCAACATAAGTGGAGCTGAAACAGGCAAATATCCATCCAGCGCAACTCAAGATCCCCACAACAAAGCTGGTGCCTCTTTTGAACCTAGCAGGTGCCAACACAAACGTCCAGTGGATTTGAGCCGAAGAATGGGGAAAGGCACTGGCTATTTCTGCCAAACTATAGCAAATGAATAAGTCGAATGTCACTGCCAAAATGAATCCGTATATCAACGCCGGGGATCCTCCAACTCCAATAACAGTGCTTAAAAATGTCCCAATGGCAAGAGACGAACATATAAGAGAGAACTGGAGTGCCGAGGTACTCCATATATTGAATCTCTTGACCATACCATTATCTTGTTGGGTATGATGTAAGTGATGTGGGTCGTCGATAACGTATGTCACTCCGACCTCCACGTTACTTTTGGCACTTGTGTTTTTGTCCTTCATCTTCGAGATCTTGTGTTCCAGATCGTAAACGTGGAGAAGCTGTCAATTTTAAATCTTTGGCTCTTATCGGCATTTCCCAATGCAGTTACTGATTGCGTGTGGGACTGTGTGGGACTATTGGTGCGATAAAGGGAACTTGGTGCGAGGCCATGTACGTGATGGGGTTACGTTTCGACACATTGGAGTCACAACGGCCAGATCACGGGACTAATGAAAGATCTTGAGATTCTGTTCCGGGAATGAGCTTATGAATGATGTGGACACGAATCCAAGAAACCGAAACAAGCTTACCTTAACGAGCTTACCAGTACGTGCTTTTGAAATTTGACGAAGCCCTCTTCTAAAGCGCAATATACTGTTGGAGCGCAACCCAGCCAACAGAAGCGCAACATTCCAGGCGCAAATAATGGCATTGAGTAGTAGCATGTTGATTACAAGAGGAACAGAGAGCGATGCAGAGGGGAACCCCACAAAACAGACACACGGCATCCAGCCCCATATCTCCGGGATCTCGGATGCTTGGAACATTCCAAAGTGGGGCCAGATGTTGTTCCAAACCCCACGCTGGATGCTTGACGTGCTTTTAACAAGTGTGGGGGTGAGAGCGTATATGTGGGATTGGTGCAATAGTAGGCAATATTAGTATGTGTGCCTACCGGGCTCCAGAAGTTCAAATATTGAGCCAGTGTGTGAACTGGTGCGTGCTAACGCACTTATCGTACCAATCATAGGGTCGCCAGTGTATTGTGGCGCGCTGGTACGGTGCCGTGCACGATAGTGCGGTCCCGTGGTACAACCGTGGTACAACCGTGGTACAAAATGGTACGGAACAAAACGAGCCCACTGCATAAAATGCATCAACACCACCCACTTACTATGCAGTCGTGGAGTTTCCCACACATGACAAAACATGTTTCCAAATCAAATGGTACCCACTCCTTTGTAAAGCTTGGCCTCAGCATGGTCTCAGCATTTCTCCGCTTTTCTCAGCCAGTCTCAGCTTCTCACCTCTTTCTCAGCCTAGTTTCAGCTCATTCTCTCCCTTCTCCAGCTCGCAAATAGCTTACCCAGCCTGAACTTATCACGCAACTACAATCCAGGTGTCAATGACTCACGATCTACCTACGTCACCAGATAACAAGTCAACGCCTCCAATGGGAAAAATAGCCAGGTCGTGGAACGCAGCCAGGCAAGATATGGGCGTTGTGGGCACGCGCCGTTATCGGCCTTAGCATCAGTCGACTCACCACCACCGTGGTGCAACGGGCTGGTTGCTGGGCTGGCGCGGTGCTGATTACAAGAAATTGCACCACCATATGTACCCCAAGGTCGTTAGCTTCCCGTGCATAGGTACAAATATATGCGCATTGAAGCCGTCGGTCACCATACGGGAACCCAGCTCCTATGTTTCGCACCACATTCATAGGAAAGAATACAAAGCGCATTGGTATAGACCCTGAGCACCACCGGCAGTCACGTGCCGGAAGGGCCTTGTCACAGACAACAATAGCCCCAGCCGTTGGAAGTGACAGGTGACGATACGGGGACCCCCAACCGAGTCAAAGGAGGATCTACAGTATCAGAACAATCGGTATCTTCAGAATCAGAACTATTGGTCCCAGATTAGGTTGATGCACGAACCCTAAAATTGGAATGGTGCCAGCCGATAGTAATTGTCCGAGAAAAACTGCTGACCGAGAAAAAGGCAATCGAGAAAAAGCCCACAACGCAAACATGAGCCTCACTTGCACGTAACACCGACGCATTGAAAGCAGCATGAATTACATGAGGTTGTTTATGTGCAAGAGAACTACAGCCACCAGTGGATGTGAATACATGACAACGGTTCATAAAAAGAAACTGGTCCTTCGAGAATTGGAAGCTTTGCTCCAGAAAATAACTATACCGATAAACAAAAATCCTTGGCAAAATGCGCATTTGGAAGAGGGGCTGTAACCCGGAAAAATTCTGTGGTATACGGCGTTTGAACTCTATTGTGAGCACCACCAACACGGAGGGGATTATCGACAACAGGACTGTATACTCACACAACTCATCCACAAACCAGTGGCCTTCCACGGTGCACAATCATCTCAAGCACTCCCACAAGTGGTGATCTCTATCGGTGGATATTCGGAACAACTTTTAAGGGACTTCGCATTGTTGTGGCCTGAAAATCTAATGGACATATTAAAAAGTGTTTACGATGAGATTTTTCGTTATCAGTGAAATTGTAACATCTCCTCAAAAATTTCTCATCTCTTGAACATATAAAACTGCACACTTCTCATAATTGTAAAAAAAACAGAGAATGTCTCACGATCAAGAGAAGAATATCGACTCTAATTCTTTGTTAAGTAGGCACACTGAAGAGTATCACTTGTCTATTGCCAAGTCCAACTTGTCTGGACAATTGGACAGTAGTCAGGAATTGCATAAAGGCTTACATGCTAGACATGTTAGTATGATTGCTTTGGGTGGTGCCTTGGGTACTGGTTTATTGATCGGTACCGGTTCTGCCTTGAAAGTTGCTGGGCCTGGTGCTATTCTTTTGGCTTATGCCGTTGTTGGGTTTGTGGTTTTCATGGTCATGTCTGCCTTGGGTGAGGTTGCTACCTTCATTCCTTTGGCCGATGGTTTCACCGGTTATTGTAATAGATACGTAGACCCAGCTTTGGGTTTTGCCTGTGGTTATGTCTACCTTTTCAAATACTTGATTATTCCTGCCAATCAATTGGTGGCTGGTTCTTTGACAGTTCAGTATTGGGTTTCCGCCGATAGATTGAATCCTGGTGTTTGGATCACCATCTTTTTACTTATAATCTTGGCAATCAACATCTTGGGTATCAGATTCTTTGGTGAAATCGAGTTTTGGTTGTCATTATTGAAAGTGTTCACATGTATCGGTTTGATCTTCTTGTTATGGATTCTCGCTTTAGGTGGTGGTCCAAACAAAGATAGAACAGGGTTCAGATACTGGCACAAGCCAGGAGCCTTTTTGATTTACAGAAACTCCGCCCAAAACGTCGTCATTGAAGGCTCAAAAGGTAGATTTGTGTCTTTCATCAGTGTGTTGGTTAATGCCGTTTTCGCATACTTGGGTAGTGAATTGTGTGGTATCACCTTCGCCGAATGTCAAAGACCAAGATTGGCCATTCCAAAGGCCATCAGATTGACTTTCTACCGTATCGTGGTGTTCTACGTTCTTTCCATCTTCTTCTTGGGTATGTGTGTCAGTCCTGAAGACCCTCTTTTATTGAGTGCCAGCGGTTCTACTGCCAGTGCATCTCCATTTGTCATTGCCATCAAGAACGCAAACATCAAGGGTTTGGACCATGTCATTAACGCATGTATTTTGTTATTTGTTTTATCAGCTGCCAACTCTGATATGTACATTTGTTCCAGAACCATTTACGGTTTGGCTGTCGCTGGATATGCACCAAAATTCTTCGCCAAGACTAACAAGATGGGTGTTCCATACTACGGAGTGGCATTATGTTTCTTGTTCTCGCTTCTTGCTTACATGACAGTATCCTCATCAGCTGGTGAAGTTTTCACCTACTTTGTGAATGTGGTTTCTTTGTGTGGTTTAATGGCTTGGATTTGTATTTTGATTATCCACATCAGATTCATGCAAGCATGTAAGGCTCAAGGAATTGATAGAAAGAGAGACTTGAGTTACAGAGCTCCTTTACAACCATACGGTACTTATCTCGCATTGATTGTTTGTATTTTGATTGTGTTCATCAAGAATTTCACCGTATTCTTGGGTCATCCATTTGCATACAAGAGTTTCATCACCGGTTACATTGTTTTGCCAGTTTTCATCATCATGTTTGTTGGCTTCAAAATTTTCTACAAAACAAGCCTCATCAAGTCTCATGAAGTGGATTTAGCCACTTACAAAGACGTTGTGGATGCAGAAGAAGAACAATTCGCTGCTGAAGCCGAAGAAGAAAAAGCCCTTCGTGCCGCAAAGGGTAATCCTAAGGACCTTAAATGGTTCTATAATACCATTTTGGGATGGATCTTTTAATTATGTAAAGACCTCGTGTACTAATAGTATAATTTTATTTATTTTTGTGAACTAAGTTATCTATTCAAAATTACCAGACTTTGAATCTAACAACCACGGGTCTGTGGTCAGAGAATCTGAATCCTTGTGGGGTCCAAGTATCAATAACATTGTAAACTTCAACAAAAGTACGAGATCCAGCTTGGTTGGAGTTTAAAGGAGACCAAATGAAGTCAATGACAGTTTGGTTGTCACCGGGTTCGAATCCTGTGTAGGTGGGAACTTGAGATAATTTCTCATAGGCAACAAGTCTAGTATCAGCCAAGTCATTGACCAACGTTGTGTAAGATAAATCAGTATCGATAGAGTTGAAGTCACCAGTCAAAAAAGTTTGATAATCATTTGGAATTTCCTTAATGTATTGTGCAATGAGTTCAGAAGACTTCTGTCTTGCAAGCTCACTAATGTGATCATAATGGGTGTTGAGAAAGTTGATGTGTTGGTTGGACTGCTTATTCTTCAATTCGGTGATGGTCACGATTCTAATATTAGCAGCGCCCCAAGATTTGGATGGAACATCTGGTGTCTCACTTAACCATTTATAGGTTCCATTAATCAATTCCCATTCGTCGGTGTTGTAAATAACAGCAGCATATTCACCTTTCTCCTTTCCATCATCTCTACCAACTCCAAAATGTGTCCAAGGACCAGATGAATTATTGTTCAATCCATTGATAACGTCGTCCAATTGGTTCTTCTTCAACTCTTGTAAGCCAATAACGGTTGGCAAATTGGCTGATTGTTCCTTCAACGTTTCAATTTGACCGTATTTTCTTTCATCCCAAGAAACCTCATGGGGGAATCTCTTGGCGGCATCGGCTGCTACTCTTACATTTGATGTTATGAGGTTGAACTCAAAGGCCAGGGTGGTGGGGTCAATGTTATAAGCTGGGGCTGCGAGAGTGGTTGCAAATAAAATGGCAGAAGCTGCGAATTTTGTAAAAATCATGTTAGCTGAGAAGACAGTTAATGAATAGAATAAAACACGAGGAATGAAGGTGACATTTATAGAGAAACTGTTAGCTCAACGTGGGAGCTTACATCACATCTCTCCTTGCCATTAGTATGCAACCGTTGAATTACAACGTTGTTTTGTGTGTAACTCTTCGGCCACATGTTCTAAGAATTTTTCCTGATTCGTGGAACCTTAATCTTAAGTTGGCAAGTCCTGTCACACGTGTAAGGATGTTAGAAATGCAGTATTCACGTAATTAACATACCTGATTTGGTCAAGTGTGTTGCCACTAACAATGCAACAATAGGGCTCTTGATCAGTTCTCGGGGGCTCTTTATCCGCCTCGAATCAGCATACATGTGCGTGGTCTTGGTCTTAGGCCTGGGCTAATTCACTGCAACTTCAATTACTTTTAGAATAGATGTATTTTTCAAGCACCTCTGATGATGTGCAAGCTTATGCATTGTCGATCAGGGCGCCGGAAGAATTTGACTGGTACCGGTGTTGCGTTGCAATTGAAGTATTATTAGAACATTATCACCGGCACTACTATTACTGATGTTCGTGTATTTGACTAAACAAGGGGATCCGAACAATCCCCAGAAGGACCCCATGTGCCCCATACCCCTGAATGATATTGCACCTCACATAGTGACAATGGCTAATCAAAGCCACGGTGTAGAATTAAAGGGTGCTTTTTTGCAGCCCATGTGGGTGAGTGAGAAAAACGGAATTGTCAAGGGGACTATCAAATATTGCAAGAGCCCACATGTGGCTTGACATGGATGTGATTTCTGAGCAAGCAATGCATGACATGACATTTAGCTCAACCTAAACTCAAATGAATAGGGTGTGAATTTAGGCTTCACTAAGCACACATTAGATAAGTCGTAATCATGTCACCCTCAATATTAGAAGCAGGACCTCACTTCGAAGCGGCTCACAGCGGACCTCACTTTAATGCTATTCACAGCGGACTTTACTATAAGGCTACTCACATGCACAAAACAATTATTTCATTAACATAATAAATAAATAAATAGCCAAGTCTACTTGTACTTCTTTTCCTCCAAGTCGGGCAAAGGAATGGCTCTCACAGTAACATACGAGTTCTGCTTATTAGCAATACCAGCATAAGCATTATACCAAGCACTAAAAGCAGTAATTAACCCAAACACTCCACCGGCTTTTTTAATAGGCACAGACCCTTTGAAATCAGCAATCGATAGTAAGAGGAATGTTATCGATAAGAAGAAGAAAATCGAAAAGAATGCAACTGTGGACTTCAACGTTAAGAGCATCATGAAGAATGTGAAAATAAACCAACCCAATAAAAAGATTGCAACCGAATATCTATATTCAGTCTCGTCTTCATAAGCATCAGCAATACCAAAACTCTTGGTATAAAATGCAGCCCAGGCGCACCAAAATCCTCCGTATGATGATAAACCAACACCACCAAAAGTGTTACCAATAGCGATTTCAAACATACCAGCAACAAGTTGGGTGAAGCCACCGTAGAAGTATGCCAAACCCACAACAATATTTGGGATTGTGACCCCTCTGGCTTCGACATTAACCAAAGATAAAACAAACGTGGTCAAGGCGAAAGCACTTAAGCCCAAAGGCGAAGGGTTAGCCAAGTTGTGTTTAGGAGGAGGAGCCAAACCAGGGTTGAAGTCACCACCGAAAGCCTCTATCAACTCTGATTTCAAGTATTTTTCGTGTCCAAACTGAATATAGTCACCTTCAGTTTTAACTTTGGTGACAGAATCTGGAACGTTTTCGTCACCATTGATAGATAAATGTTCTTTAATTGGAGCTTGGTTCTCAATATCAGCCATCGTGAATATTTGTTGAGTTTGATAAAAAAAGTCTAGGGACTCGATTAATTATTTATACGAAAATAAGATGCCCCCACAAGCCTTTATATGAAAAAAACTCGTTCGGAGTTTTGGGTGTAAACTCGACCTCTAACAGGCTATTTCCGGTGGTACCACCGACTTTCGCACTACCAAATCCCCCGTTTCGCACCACATTTCGCACCATTCTGGGCCGGCATTTACAGCTGTGTAATCCGACCATGTCATTTACGAGCAACTCGAGGGTTCACCCGCTTCTGCCCCACAAAACTGAAAAGTGGTGTTGGGTATTTGTGGAGTATCATGATGTGTTCCGGGTAAATGGTACACAAAATCCATCATTTTAAAACCTTGGCTCATCTCCCTGAGAACGCTTATGTGTGTGTACTTATTCAATGGTGTGATTGGGTGGATTTTGGTTCCTAAGTCCGACAATTTTATTGGCCATTTTTTAGTGCTGCGATTTTGAAGCATTCAGGGCAGCGAAATGTCAGAGTCTGCCACATGTGCTGATCACACTAGTGCCAGTCTAACAAATTGGCTCGGACTTTTCGTGGGGGCGATGTGGTTGGGGCTTCGTCTGATAATTGGGTGACACACAAATTGAAAATCGCAAGCACTTGAGGCACACACGAACTGGGAACAATATCCCTTTTTTGTGATCGTCTGTGGCTTGTGTTTGGCACGTGCCGGCACTTATCCGCTTAAAACTGTACTCTGATCTAGGCCTGGATAAGATGCGTTACTAGATTTACGGTATGTTGCAAGAGCGTAGAAGAGCGTAGAGTTCATGATAAATGGGTGCAAGGGTCGCTGGGTGTAAGGGTAGGCTCTTTCACTAGATTTGTGGGCGACGTATGTACATGCGCCTTCACTGTCAAGTTTCAGTTGGAGTTCTATGGTAAACACATCCCACGCAACAGTTAGTAACGCTTCTTGAGTGTTTGCCACGCAACAATTAGTTCTGTTCCTTGAATGTACACACGTCACGTGACACATCAAGACACAATCTCTGTATTTCTCACCATTCCTACAACGACGCACACCGTAGCCAAATTATCCCCCAAATTCGCCTACACACACTCGTATATACTTGCACGACCACCTACAGCGAGTCCATGGATTTGGTATCTGGAACTGTATTGAAGGAAAAGCGGCGCGCGCACGACAATTTCATTACCAAATTGGTACAGTTTGTAAATAGGTGTTTTTGCAATCACATTTAAGTGAGTAAAATTTCTGAATTGATTAAAGTAGTATCACACATGGAAGATTTGTCACAAAGCATGGACAACGTGTCCCTCATGGACGTGGACCTGTTCAACAAGGAGAATATCACCCCTTTGAATTCCCCTAAAAGGTTATCTCCTTCAAAGTCTCCAGTAGTTAAGCCCGGTATCAAAATTTCCACAAAAACTCAAAGACTCTCCAATGTATGTCAATTATACTTTTTGGATTACTATTGTGATAAATTCGACTACGTGATCAATAGAAGAGAAAGAAGCGAGAAGGTCATATCCACCTTGAATGGACAAGAATCCTTGACCCCACAACAGAAGAACTTAGAATGGAAAAACTATATCAGCAGAGAACGAGCTTACTTGAGGAAAAAAAGATTGAAGCCAAAGCACAAGGATTTTGAGATGATCACCCAGGTCGGACAAGGAGGATACGGACAGGTTTTTTTGGCCAAAAAGAAGGATACCAAGGAAATTTGTGCCCTTAAAGTATTGAATAAAAGTCTATTGATCAGACTCAACGAAACAAAGCATGTGTTGACTGAAAGAGATATTTTGACCAACACCAGATCAGACTGGCTAGTGAAGCTTTTATACGCTTTCCAAGACACAGAAAAGGTGTTTTTGGCCATGGAATTCGTTCCCGGTGGTGATTTCAGAACTTTGCTTAACAACACCAGTTACTTGATTCCTCCACATGCCAGATTCTACATCAGCGAAATGTTCTGTGCTGTCAATGCATTGCATGAGTTGGGATATATTCACAGAGATTTGAAGCCAGAGAATTTCTTGATAGACTCCAAAGGTCACATCAAGTTGACTGATTTCGGCTTGGCTTCAGGGTCCATTTCTAACGAGAGAATTGAAAGTATGAAACTCAAGTTGAAGAACTTCTCCAATTACAAAAACAACTTCAGATTTGACTTACCTTCGATCAATATCAACGAACGTCAAAAGATTTTCAAGAGTTTCCAGAATATGAATGCCAATTATGCCAATTCTATAGTGGGAAGTCCAGACTATATGGCATTAGACGTGTTAGAAGGAGCAAATTACGACTTCACTATTGACTATTGGTCTTTAGGGTGTATATTATTCGAAAGTCTTTGTGGATATCCACCATTCAGTGGTTCTAAACAAGAGGAAACATATTATAACTTGAAAAACTGGGAGAAATCATTGAGAAGACCTCAAACAAAAGACGGCAGATACGTGTTCAGTGACAGAACATGGCAATTGATCACGAAGCTTATTACCAAACCAGCATTAAGATTTGAAAAATTCAGTCAGGTCAAGCGAATGTCTTACTTCAGCGACATAGATTGGACCACATTGAGGACCAAAACACCACCCTTCACTCCTCAGTTGGATAACGAAGAGGATGCAGGATACTTCGATGATTTCGAAGATGAAGAATCAATGATGAAGTATAAAGACGTGTTTGAGAGACAAAGTTACAACGAAAAATTATTGATGAATTCCAAAAAATTCAAGAATTCCAACTTCATTGGGTTCACTTTCAAGCACAAGTCGAATCCAAACAACAAGTTCAATGATTTGAAGGTGAATCCCTACGCCAACCCCCTTGCAACTTTGTATTAATGATAGATTGTTAGAATGATTATATTGAAATGTATTAAATGATGAGTATTTGAACTTTCACACCCATGGTCCTCTAACTAAATACACTCACAATAGCCCGAACAGACGACTGAAGGTAACGGGCACACCAAGCTGTGCCAAAAAAATAATTATGCTAGGGTGACCAAACAATTATCAAACATGAGAAAATAACTGTCTCAGACATTTGATTTGTATATAGACTGGTCCCTGCTTCGGGCGTAAGGCTAACTCATACACCTTTTCTATGAACTTGAGGGTGAAGACAAGCATCAAACTAAGGGGCTGGCGTCGTTTTCAATGGCTGTCAGACATGTTGAAAGGTATCCTGGAGTTTGACGTTGGTGATTGTCACGTGAGTTCTCACTAGATCATAATCTATGGGTTTCTACCTCAACAGGAAAGGTCTCGAGCCAAAAACACCTTTTCGTAACCCTGGCTACCTCAACCCACACTACTCCCATCCTGTTGGCTACTCTTGTCTCCAAACAAAATCCTGGGCGACTTTCTCTTCAATCACCTTCCTGAAGTCACTGAATATGTTTTCTGAGATCTTGTAACCAGACGATATGGTATCAAGCAACTCTTTTTCGGTGAATTCACCCTTGGAATCAACAAACAACACTTTACTTGCAAGTCCGTCATGAACAGAGTATACGAGGGTGTGGCTGGACTTAGAATGGATGAAGTCTTGGAGCAGAGGAGAATTTTCCACGTTCCCTTCAGGCGATATCACCAGAGTGAACGACACAAACGATTCGTAGAGCGCCACATTGGCATCCAACAACGCAAAGTAGCAGCAATTAACAATGTCGCTGAATTCCAAGTTGAATATGCGGAGGTCTTGGATGGTATTTTCGAAGTTATTGATGATGATGTCATCTGTGGGAAGACTTAAAACTTGCACCAGGACTTGTATGAGCTGTCGAGGATACTTGTTCCGTATTATTATGCTGGAAAGAATGGATCTAAGTTTATCTGTCAAAAGATTTTCTCTGGTGTTGCTCAAACCAATTGAAGGTCTGAGGTGGATTTCTAGACTGGCCATGGTGGGTAATTCTTGCTTGAGTTTAGCTTCTATGGGCCCACTCACGGAGACCAAGATTTTTGTCTTGCCGTTCTCAAGCTGGGCTGACCCATCCACGTTGTTGAGGAGAGATGTCTTCACGTTCATGTGTAACAGTAGTTCCAAAAGCGATGATGAAAACTGAAACTGTTTTCAATGCGCAGAGCCAAAGGTGCGAAAGTATGAGTTATGAGAACGACTTGCTTAATGATTTCGACAGCTTAGGAGGCAGTGGGAGCGAAAGCGAGGTTGAAAACGACACCACATCGACACACGATCAGTCACTCGAGGCTCAGCTAGAAAATTTGCTCACAAACCCTATTTCTTTGGAGCAGCGTTTAAGTCTGTTAGATGTAGACAAAGTAACAGATGTGAGTTCACATCTCCAAGTTATGCAATTAGCAGATGCCGTGAGGAGCAAGCTCAGCCGATTTGACGCTCAAGAGTCTGATTACTTAAAGTTGATTTCCAACTCCGATGATGAAAATGACGAGTTCAAGTTTTTGGTCCAAATAAATCAACTCATCACCATCATTCATCACGAGTCTCTGTTCCTATTCAATTTCATAAAGTTCCGATATAAAGTTGTTTTCCCGGAGCTCGAATCACTTGTGACGAATTCTGACCATTACATAAGCATCATCAGGTTGATTAAACAGGATTTAGTGGGAATACGTGATTATGAACAACAGCTTCAGAACATACTCTCGAAAGATAAGATTTTGGTTATCATTATGAGCGGCTTGCACGCAGCCACAACTCTGTTTGAATTGAACAACGAAGACTTCCAAGTCATTTTGAAAGCATGTGATGCGTACGATGAACTCCAGGCCCTCCTCAAAGAATTATCTGAATTTGTACAGGTCAAGTTAGTGAATTTCACACCCAATTTGAACGCTTTACTTGGATCTGTAACGTCAGCGCAACTATTGATCCACGTGGGGTCGCTTCAACAATTGAGTCTCACGCCTTCTTGTAACGTTGCCAGCTTGGGAGTGAAACAGCTCTCTTCAACAGCCAGAAAGGCCGGAACTACTATCCAAAAAGGGTACTTATTCGACAACGAGCTCATAAAGTTTCTACCAGTGGAGATCATCAAACCTGCACTTCGGATCTTGAGTGGAAAAGTGGTTCTTGCAGCCCGAATAGATCTTTCTAGATCATGTCCCAATGGAGAGCTCGGAGAAAAGTATAGAACGGAAGTCAAGGAGAAATTCGATAAGCTTATCAGTCCGCCTGACATTACCGGTGTAAAGCCATTACCCAAGCCAGAAGACTACAAGTCCAAGAAAAGAGGAGGGCGTAAAGTTAGGAAGATGAAGGAAAGATTCCAGTTATCAGAGCTAGGAAAGGCTCAGAACAGAGTCAGTTTCGGCCAGGCAGAAGATACATACATAGACGCGTTCGGTAACGAGGTTGGCCTTGGGCTCACGAAGACCACGAAGCATAGAGTCAACACCAATACTAACGCCACGATGTCGAAGACGATGAAGTCCAGACTCACGAATGATAACGATGAGAAGAAACGACACCTTGATACGATTTTGGACGACGATTTCGCCAGTATTCTCAAGAGGAGAAAGAAAACATAGGAGGATATGATGATGCACATGGTGTTTGAAGAGTATGAACAGGGCGTTAGGGCCTTTGTTATAATCAGCAGGTCGTTCTGTCTGATCTTTGGAAAGGTAATGTACAATATACATGAAGAATAAAGAATGAACAATAGAAATTAAAGGATTGCACTGTGGCTCACTAGACACAGGCAATTCTCTCTACACACATGACACACGTAGCACCACCACTTCGAGCTATTGACTTGGCTCACATAAGTTTTTGTTATCAGTTTATCTATGGTATAGGCGCGACTGACTCATTGAAAAATTTTCAAGTTGTATGAATAAGAGTTTGTATAGTAGGGGTCTCAAGTACAATTTCATTAAACCGTATAAATATTTAAATTACCCCTTAACTACTAGATTCTTTTCCCACACTATGTCTGAAGAAACCAAACCTCAACAACAGGCTAATGCTCCTACTACCGAGCAACCAAAGAAAGAAAAGACAGCTAAGGAATTAGAAAAAGAGCGTAAGAAGGCCGAGAAGTTGGCTAAATTCAATGCTAAGAAAGCAAAGCTTGCAGAAGAAGCAGCTGCAAACAAAAGCAAAGCTGAGAAGAAGCCAAAGAAGGAGAAGAAAGTCGCTGAGCCTATCCCAGAATATGTCGATAAAACTGTTCCTGGTGAGAAGAAAATATTGGCTTCTTTGGACGATCCAGCCTTCAAAGCTTACAATCCCAAGAACGTTGAAAGCTCCTGGTACGACTGGTGGATCAAAGAGAAATTCTTTGAGCCCGAATTTGAAGCAAATGGAGAACACAAGAAGGAAGGTGTGTTTACGATTCCTGCTCCTCCACCAAATGTTACTGGTGCCTTACATATTGGACATGCTTTGACTGTTTCTTTACAAGATACTTTGATCAGGTACAACAGAATGAAAGGTAAGACTGTTTTGTATGTTCCCGGGTTCGACCATGCTGGTATTGCCACTCAATCCGTCGTTGAAAAGCAAATTTGGGCCAAAGAACAAAAGACCAGACACGATTACGGTAGAGAAAAGTTCGTCGAGAAGGTCTGGGATTGGAAAGAAGTTTACCACGCTCGTATCAAGAACCAATTCATGAAATTGGGTGCTTCTTACGATTGGAGTAGAGAAGCTTTCACCTTGAACCCTCAACTTACCAAGGCTGTTAACGAGGCATTCGTTAGATTGCACGAGGATGGTACTATTTATAGAGCTAACAGATTAGTGAATTGGTCTGTTAAATTGAACACCGCCATCTCTAACTTGGAAGTGGACAATAAGACCATCACCGGTAGAACCTTGTTATCAGTTCCTGGGTATGACAAGAAAGTGGAGTTTGGTGTTTTGACTCATTTCGCATACCAAGTGGCTGATTCCGATGAGAAATTGATTGTGGCTACCACCAGACCTGAAACCATTTTTGGTGACACTGGTGTTGCTGTTCACCCAGATGATGCTCGTTACAAGCACTTACATGGTAAGTACGTGTTACATCCTTTTGTTGATAGAAAAATTCCAATCGTCACTGATTCTGAAGCTGTGGATATGGAATTTGGTACCGGTGCCGTTAAGATCACTCCAGCTCACGACCAAAATGATTACAACACTGGTAAAAGAAGCAATTTGGAGTTCATCAACATTTACACCGATGACGGGTTGTTGAATGAAAACTGTGGTCCTGAATGGGTCGGTACCAAGAGATTCGATGCTAGATACAAAGTCATTGAAGAATTAAAGAAGAAGGGATTGTTTGTCGAACAACAAGATAACGAGATGTCTCTTCCAATTTGTTCTAGATCTGGTGATATCATCGAACCTTTGATGAAACCACAATGGTGGGTCAACCAACAAGAAATGGCCAAGGCTGCCATTAATGTTGTGAAGTCTGGTGAGTTAACCATCACACCTAAAGTCTCTGAATCTGATTACTTCAGATGGTTGGAAAACATTCAAGATTGGTGTATTTCCAGACAATTGTGGTGGGGTCACCGTTGTCCAGTTTACTTCGTTAACATCGAAGGAGAAACTAACGACAGAATGGACAATGAATTCTGGGTCAGTGGTAGAACTGAAGAAGAAGCCAAGGAAAAAGCTGACAAGAAGTTTGTCGGTAAGAAATTCACTTTGGAACAAGATGAGGATGTTTTGGACACTTGGTTTTCGTCCGGTTTATGGCCTTTCTCCATTTTGGGATGGCCTGAAAAGTCTGTTGACATGGAAAAATTCTTCCCTATGTCTTTATTAGAAACTGGATGGGATATTTTGTTCTTCTGGGTCACCAGAATGGTCTTATTGGGTACTAAATTGACCGGTAAATCTCCATTCTCAGAAGTGTTCTGTCACTCATTGATCAGAGATGCACAAGGACGTAAGATGTCCAAGTCTTTAGGTAACGTCATTGACCCTAACGATGTCATTACCGGTATCCCATTGCAAGCCTTGCACGATAAGTTGTTGAGTGGTAACTTGGATCCTAGAGAATTGAAGAAAGCCATGGAAGGTCAAAAGGCTTCATACCCTAACGGTATTCCAGAGTGTGGTACTGATGCTTTGAGATTTGCTTTATGTGCTTACACCACTGGTGGTAGAGATATCAATTTGGATATTTTGAGAATCGAAGGTTACAGAAAGTTCTGTAACAAGATTTACCAAGCCACCAAGTTCGTTTTGGGAAGATTAGGTCCCGACTACAAGCCCCCAGCCACTTCTGCATTGACTGGAAATGAATCTTTGGTCGAAAAATGGATCTTACATAAATTGACCAAAACCGCCGAAGCCACCAACCAACACTTGGAATCCAGAGATTTCTTTGAGGCTACCAATGCTGTCTACAACTTCTGGTATGACTTATGTGATGTTTACATCGAAAACTCCAAGTCTTTGATCCAAAGTGGAAGTGAAGTGCAAAAGAAGAGTGCACAAGATACCTTATACACTTGTATTGACGGAGCATTGAGATTGATCCACCCATTCATGCCATTTGTGACCGAGGAAATGTTCCAGAGATTACCAAGAAGAGAACTGGAAGATATCGTTACCATTGTCAAGGCACCATACCCTCAATACACCAAGGAATTTGATAATGAAGAAGCTTTGGAAGCCTACAACTTGATCATCGATATCACCAAGGGTGCCAGATCCGTTTTGGCTCAATACAACATCCTTAAAAACGGTACTGTTTACGTGGAGACATCCAACAGCGAAACTTTGAAGAGTCTTGAAGAACAAAAAGACTCTATTGTATCTTTGATTAAAGGTGTCGAAACCATCAAGGTTGTCAAATCTGCAGAGGAAGTTGAGAGTGGATGTGCCTTACAATCAGTCAACAAAGAGTGTACTGTTCATGTGTTGGTGAAGGGACAAATTGATTTGGATGCTGAAATCGCGAAAGTTGAAAAGAAATTGTCGGGAGTTTTGGAATACAATAAGAAGAATGAAGAAGCCATTAGCAAGTTCACGGAAAAGACCAAGGAGCAAGCTAAGGAGTCAGCATACAAGAAGGCCGAGAACTACAAAGCCGAAATCCAAGGATATGAACAAACAATTCAAGTCTTACAAAGACTCAAATTGTAATGTACATACGTGTCCATACATAAATTTCACATAGAAATTGAATTAGTAAATAATAAAAATCGTGTAACTGGAATTTCAAATTACATCACTTATCTCGAAAACAATTTGATAGAAAAATGAAGGACGTGCTCATACCATCGGCAACTCCCATAGTATAGGGGATGTATGTAGCGTGACCCTTGAGTTGATATTAAACAATAGTCTTATCAATTTATGTACAGGCTCCAATGCACCTTCCGGCCAATAAAGGGCGTGTCACCTTTCAATTATGTTTATACATTTTCGGTAACCTCAGGACGTGGAACAATCTATTTGCAGGAATCTCAAATCGTCGACAAGCCTCATTATGATTTGTATAAATACCGATTGATCCCCAATTGCAATAATATTTATCGACAACAACAAAATGGATTTCATTAACAAAGGAAAAGAATTCTTGAGCTCTGAAAAAGGAAAGGACTTCCAAGAAGATGCTAAGGAAGCTTACACTGCTTTCAACAAGACTGAAGGTTCCAACGCCGACAAGGCCAAGGCTGCTTACTCTGCTTACTCCGAAGCTTCTAAGGACAACGGTAAGGATGAGAAGAAGGAAAAGAAGGAAAATAAAGATTAGATATATTTATAGTCAATCAATAATTCTCGATTGTCATTTGTGATTCAAGGAACGTAGTGTCAATGTAAGCCCATGTTAGGTCCCCAATTGATTTCCGTAGTCCAGCTTGCCAATCATGCAGGTACAAACGTGACATAAGTTTGTAGCAACAGTCAGCTCCAATGTTTCGGTGGTGTTAAACTTCTGCTTTAAAGCTACTTACTACTCTCACATTTGATGGGATTTGAGAAATCAGTCGCATTATATGTCACCTCCTTCTTCACCACTTGCCCCACCAGAGGACCTTGCATCACGACTCAAACCACACCCACACCTTAAACCACACAATTTCGTGGATGTGGTCCGATTCCATGACGGTATGGACTCAATTCTTTCACTCCATTATTCCACACACACGAGTCTCATAACAGCCCACGAACTTTTCAGACAAACGGCCAATTTGATTCAGCGAAGAACAAAGATAGAAAACCTTCAGTGTGTTCTTTTGATCCAGCCACAGTGTTACAAGTTGATAGAACCCACCAACGTCACCGACTATTCTCCATGTTATGTGGCATTATTTGAGCCCATAAACGAGTTCAATCTGCATCTCCAGGCGAGAAAAGAGCAGTTCATTGAAGACGTAAACAAGTGGATCTTGGACCACCAGGACATAGGATATTGGAACGTTAAACCCGTTCAAGAAATCATACAGAGTCATGCTTCCAAGATTAAGAGAGTCGATTCTCCTTCCAAGGTATCCAAGCCTCGCTTGGTGTTGAAGAACGATAGTTCTAAATTTGCATTCAAAGAGAAAAAAGAATCTGTTGGATCCTCCAAAAGTGGAGGGCTTTCACTTCTAGAACGTATAAAGTTGAAAGAGCAAAAGCTCAAAGAAGAGTCTCAAACTTTATCGCCCGAAATACAACGCCAACAGTATCTACAAAGTAAGTTGGTATCGGTGTATAATATCTTATATCAAAGCACCGGGTCTGAAAAACGAGTGATCAGTTTCCCTCTCACCAAGCTCACTCATACGATCAAGGACAGTTTGGATTATCCAATTCATAATGACGAAATCCACGACTGCTTGAAGATGATGGGAACGAAACTTGACTCCAACAACTTCAGTATATCCACAAGAAACGGACTCTCGGTTGTGAAAATAACAGATTTGAATAGAGCAAGAGACGTCCCTCTCCTACAATAATTTATTAAAATAAGGCATTCAATATTTGAACTTATTTCTATCAATCAAACGAAAGATCATCAGTTAGACTTTTCTGTAATCTCGTCCTCTTCTCTTAAAGCAATGTCTGCAGGTGCCGAATTCATATACAAGTATTTTAACAAGAGCTCAATACCCCATGTTGCTCCCAAGTCAAGCAAGATCGAACCAGTCAATTTGGCCTTGAATAAATCATCCATCTTGACAAACTTCATGGCCTCATTCAATTCAGGCATGAATTCGGTAGATCCAGCCAACGCTAATCCAGCGACTCCCAACAATCCATAGTACATTCCTTTGTTACGAGAAATGTTTTCCTTGAAGGGTTCACCTTGGTAATTAACAGCAAAAGTCGAAACTTGTTGAGCCAACTGCAACAAGAACATACCTGTATTTAACAAGGAAGGTGTGAATTCTTTTTCCAAATCGACTTGAGGTTCTCTTGGTTCTAATATGTAGATTTCACGGGTGATATAAATCAACGTACCAATATGAACAGCAAACTGTCCCAAAATTGATCCCATGATATACTTGTTGAAAATTCCATCTTGGGGTCTTTCCTTGGAAAGTTTTTCTAATGGACGGCCTCTAGAAATAGACAAGAAACAGACAGATAACAAAATACCGGAAACAGTAGATTGTCCATCACCGAATTTGATACCAGCCAAGTATAAGACAGATAAAGAATAAGCAGAAATTAAGCAGTTCAAGGCCAAAATCTTGTACATCTGGATAGTTGCAACCAAAGCACAACGACCTTGACGAATGATATGAGTAACAGCAGAAACATTAGCCAATTTGGAAGTGAAAGGGGCGGCGACAGAAGCATCACCTAATTTCAATGTTGGGGCTTCATCTTCTCCCTCTGCATCATTCAATGCGTTCATGAATGCATCAGCAACGCCTCCAACACTTTGGTCGAGGGTTTTATCAATCTTGATAGTTTTGCCAGACTTCATAGCTAATTCAACAGTTTTTTCCATTTCAGGGGTAATTTCAACACCTTTTTTCTTCATTGCTTCCAAATATTTCGGATTAGAAGGTCCTGGAGGATACAAATGAGCGATAATCAAAGGAGCTGGTGGAGGAGGTTTGTTCCAGTTGTTAAACAATACAACCTGTTTCTCGTAAATCTTGACGGTAGCTTCGATTCTTCTATTTTCGGCAATCTTTTTCAATCCGTCTTCAGTACCGTTCAACAAAGCGACACCAATGTGAGCTTGCTTCAAAGCACCGACGTCATTGGTACCATCACCACACATCAATGTCTTGTAACCCATATCCTTGAAGGAGTTCAAAATGAATTCTTTTTGACCAGGAGAGACTCTAGCAAAAACCCAGGTGTGCTTGAGTAAATCCAAAATTTGTTCATGAGTGTCCAAGTAGTTCAAAGCATAACCGGTAACACAGATATCGTGTTTTTTGAATAATGAGGTATCGATTTTATCAGAAGACTTGAATGGAATGATAATGGTTTCATCAACATTTCTCCAAACCAAATTGTGGTCTTGAGCACCATGGTGATCCTCAGGAGCATCTAAAATCAAGGTGTCCTTAGTAGTGATAGCAACTTCCTTGGCAACGTGACAGGCAGTCAAAGGATTGTCCCCTGTGATCATGATACAACGGTGGGAAGATTCGTTCAATTGTTGGATGGTCTTGATAGCATCATCCTTCAATGGGCAGTGGAAAATGATGAAACCAGCGAAACTCAACTTGGATTCAATATCTTCCCTATTGACTTTGACAACATTCACATTGGTATCCAAGTATTTGTAACCTAAGGCCAAAACTCTAGAACCGGCCCTAGTAAAAGACTTGTAGATTTCTTCGTAATTCTCAGGTAAATCAGTAATCATATTACGTAAAGTTTCAGGGGCTCCTTTGACACTGACCAAATTCTTTCCTTGCAAAGTGTTGACAGAAGAGATGGAAGAAGATCTTTTCAAAGCTGAGGAAAATTGGAAACGTCTCAAGATCTTGATCTTTTCAGTCTTCCCATTTGGTCTCTCTCTTGAAACAGTATCCTTATCACCAACAATCCATCTGGCAGCTTTCAATGTAGCTTGTTCCATAGAATCTCCGACAACATCACCATCGTCCAATTTGACCAAAGCATGTGCGGAACCCAAAACCAAGGATGTAACGTTAGGAGCTTCATCGGCAGTGTATAAATGGTGAATGTCATTGGAATTGAATCCAGCCAAACCTTCAAACACTAAATCTTCAGCAGTCAAAGTACCAGTTTTGTCGAAACAACAGACATCGATTCTACCAGCCAAAGGAATTCTGAAAGGTTCAGTACAGTAGACGTAGAACTTTTGTAAAGCAGCCAAAGAGGTGTTGACGGCCATAGTCAATTCCATAGGCAATTCAGGTGGAACAACAGAAGTAATCACAATGATACAGTCCAAAATCAATTTACTTTGGATTCTACCCATTCTGGTACCTTCAACCCAAACATACCAAGAAGCAGCGATGGCAAAAATCAACAAGAACAAGATAAAGAAAAGAGCCTCCTTGTTTCCTACGTCCACTCTTTCACTGGAGTAAATCATAGTTCTGACCAAGGAACCTTGAGAGGTTTCGAATCCAGTCTTGATAACATAGGCTAATGCACCTTCTTGGGGAGCCAAAGGAATAATTGGGTTTTCAGGTTTGGTGACTTGTAAAGCCATAGTACCACCGTGCAACAATGAGTTCTTATCAAAAGATTCGAGTTGTATTTCCTGTTCTGCTGGTCTTAATTTAATAGATTCCTTCAACAATGGAGTAGATTCACCAGAAAGCATAGCTTCGTTAACAATAGCGGAACCATCGACCAATAATAAGTCACATGGCAAAGCACTGTCATCGCTAGTTCTAGTTAAAGAAATCAAATCACCTGGTAATAACTCAGTGGTTTGTACTTCAATCCACGACTTGTTTCGGTAAACATAAACAGGATAAGGTTTGATACCCATACTTTGGAACTCACCCATGGTGGTTCTTCTTTGGAAAACAGTGGTCATTTCGAACGAAACCAACATGAACAACGAGAATAAAGAGTAGTACCATTGTTCATCCATACACCAAAGGGCGACACAAAAGACTTGGAAAACGAAAAATGGTGCAACGGCGTGTTCTTTAAATAACTCCAAGAAGGTAGGTAAGGGGATGTCGAACTTGTTTTCACCATAGTTTCTTCTTAATTTCTCCAAGTCTCCACTCAAACCAGTAGCGGTTTGGAATTCTTTCAACTTTGGAGCTTCGTCAATCAAGTACTTTGGAGGACTGAACTTTCCAGTATCTACATGCAATAAGTGACGTCTCTTCTGGTATAAAAAGCTGATTTGCTTTTCACCATCGTGAAAGACCTCTCTGTTAATTGCACAGATTTCCGCAGAACCAGAGTTTGGAGCAGGATCCACCTTGATGAATTGGGCTTCATCGATGGAGCTGACCTCCGAGTAGTTGAACTTGGCATTCACATTGATGTTCCAGAAAGGCATCAACCAAACTAACATATTGAGCGAGCCAATAGCCATAAGATATACGAAGGTCCATTCTCTACCTTTGATGTACACGTCGTAATGATTCTGGTATATGTTGAAAAACACAGGATAAATGATAGCAAATGGCCAGATATAAGGTCTCAGGAACAAAGCCTTTGGAACCAAAAGCTGAGTCCCAACTACCGTTGGGTTGTCGACATAGTTCTGCTGGGCCATTATATTTGCCTTTAGAATGAGCGTCGTTGAAGATTCGCGCCAGATCGATGAGTGCGATATGAATCGTAGGCGAGGCGAGGTACTGCACGAGGCAGGGGCGCGACGGGGCGAGCTTTCGACGGGTACTTCTGGTGCGAGCAGCGTTTCGGTACGAACCGTTCCTACTGACTATGCGAATGCGCTATCTATAATAGATAACGCCAGGCGCCAGATACAATCCCACCGCAGCCACGAACAATGGCCAAGCATTCGACTAAACATTGATGACAAGAAACCACTACTCGAATTCGTCACTCAACTTCTCCCCTTCGGCACATGCATTGCAAAGTTACCTACCTTATCTACATCCCAATTTATCAGCCACATTGAATCTGTTTAAATCGGTTCATTTTACTCAGATTAGTTTATCAGAAATTCGCAGAAATCACTACTGTGGCTGGAGTATGATCAACTGAAAAAAATTCCAATTATACATACTTGATGTCTTTCGACCAAATCCCTGAACTCGATTTGAGGTTGGCATTCAATCCAGAAACCAAGCAAGAATTCCTTGCATCTTTAAGAACCGCTCTCGTGGAAGTTGGGTTTCTTCTTCTCAAGAACTTTCATGAATATGGTCCCAAAAAGGAAGACTTCGATAGAATCGAAAAGCAGTCTGACTTGTTCTTCAAATTGCCCCAGGACGTCAAAGACAAGTGTCTGATGATCAACAACCGTCACTTTTTGGGTTACAATCGACTTGCAAATGAAATCACCAGTAAGCACACTGATTGGCGTGAACAGTACGATCTTGCGAATGAACTTCCAGCACCTTCTGAAGACGAGCCCGTTTACCGTAATATCGAAGGACCAAACGAATGGCCCAGTCAAGAGGATGCCCCAGAGTTCAAAAATGTAGTATTGGACTATATTTCCAAGATGAACGAGTTGGCTACAGTATTTAGGAACTTGGTTTGTGAGGCTTTGGGTATGAACAAAGAATCTCTTCAGCCTTACTTCAAGCCCAACCAGCAGACCAAATTGAAGATCATCGCATACCCTGATGTAAGTGAGCTTGAACAGAAGGGAAGTAAGAGTAATGTACTCACAGATGATTACTCAACAGGCCAAGGGTGTGGCCCACACAGAGATTCGGACTTGATAACGTACATTTATCAGGTCACAGACCACGAAAGGTCTCTTCAAGTGCAGAACTTTCAAGGCAAATGGGTGACTGTGCCATACGTGAAAGATTCGTTGGTGGTAAATGTAGGCCAAACACTTGAGGCTATCAGTCAAGGAGTTTGCAAGGCCACTATTCACCGGGTATTGATCCCCGAGCCTGGAACTGGCACCAGAATCTCGATCCCTTTCTTTCAAACCATTGACTTGGATTCTTACAAGCTGGTTTTGAAAGACATTCCTGAGAGTGTGTTGAAATTAAGAGACGAACGGGACGCAAAGATCAAGGATTGGGCCGTAGATACTGGATTTCAGTTTGTGCCAGAGATTGATAAGCAACCTGTCGGACACTACGTGTTCAGAAACAGAATCAAGTCACATCAGGATGTGGCTGCAAGATGGTATCCCGACATTTTGAAAGATGTTTTACAGTCGTATTAAAACAATAAATATGTAAGGTCGCATAAATATTATTCCGAGTAGCATTTTTATTTCGCATCCCATGGCAAGAGACGACCATCTCCGTAAAGGAGCCAATGTCTCTCCTGTTCAATCGCTTATAGCAGGATGTACATCGGGAGCTGTATCTAGGTACGTCATAAGTTCAAAAATCAGTAAATTTCACAAATCTGTATACTAACATCGAAAGGGCCATCACTGCTCCGTTAGACACAGTCAAAATACGATTGCAATTACAAACGAGCCAACATGACTATATCGGACTCAATAAGACATTCAGGAACATTCTACGTCACGAGGGGGTAGTGGGATTATGGAAGGGGAACGTGCCGGCAGAATTGATGTATATTATTTATGGTGGTGTGCAATTCACCTCTTATTCCTCATTGAACAAAGCATTAACTCATTTCCAGGACACATGGAAAATATCCATACCGAAGCCCGTCCATTCGCTCTTAGTGGGTGCAGGTGCCGGTATAGCCAGTACAACGGTCACATATCCACTAGATTTACTCCGAACAAGATTGGCTGCAAATCAGAATAAAGAGCTAATATCAATGATCAAGACAATCAAAAGCATCTGGTCTGAAGATGGATCCAAAGGCCTATTTCTCGGGATACGGCCAGCATTGTTCTCTATAGCGACTCACACTGCTCTTATGTTCGGGTCTTACGAGGTGGCTCGAGATTATTCCACTAGGTTTCAAACCATACCATTCATAGAAGCCATTTGTGGGTTTGTGGCCGGCACTTTCGCCAAAGGAGTGACGTTTCCACTCGACACACTCAGGAAACGAATCCAGATGAAGACATACGGGTCTGTGAACAGAGCGTGGCCCATTGTCAAGAACATTCTCCGAGACGAAGGTGTGATGGGGCTTTATAAAGGATACGGGGTCAGCATATTAAAAACAGCTCCTACCAGCGCCATTTCCATGTTCATATACGAATACTCCTTGAGCATCATGATAGAGTGAGTCTATTTCGTGAATAAATAATCATTATCGTCCTCTTCATCCTCGTCCCCTTCCTCGTCATTCTGCGACAGATAATTGACGTCCACGAAATCCACGTCGTCGTCCCCGTCATCAACATCAGCACGATCGCCGTTGTCAATATTGTAGTACTTGGTGATCAGATTCGGCAGAATGTACTCTTTATCATCGCTGTCCTCATAATTGTTGTAATCATTGTCGTTATCGTTTTCATTGTAAGTATCGATCTCGTTGGCATTGGAAGAATTAGCAGTACGGGCTTCAGACTTGAGACTGGATGCATCCTTAAGTGCATAGAGTGACTGGGAGTTGGCAAGGAGATTTTGCACTCGAGATTGTTTGCGGGTGAGCTTTTTGAGATCCAAGTGCAATTGATCTTTTATGTATTCAGGCAAGTTCTCACCTACAAGTGACACTCGCCTGGACTTCTTGTCAAAACTCACATCGGGAGCTGTGGGTTTGGGTGCAACAGATTTCCGCTTGGGAATTATCAGATCTAAGTTGAACCTTTTGGGGTCGATTTTGCGGTCACCACCGGCTTTCTGATTGGCTTCGGCTTTAATAACTACATTCACATTGGACGTTCCTAACGCCGGCTGTGCAGTAGCACCGATAAACTTTCGTGTGGACAGGGTCTGTATCAAGTCTAGCGACATACGTCTTTGTGTCTTGGAGAGTTTGGGCATTTCTTTACGAGAATCAGACTTGGGATTGGAGTCTATGGTGGGTGATGTAGGTGGGTTTTTATGAGGAACAGGAGTCGATACCGTTCTCATTTGGGCCTGACCCGATGGACGAGGTTGAAGTGGCTGAGGTTTGGGAGGTGGGGGAGTTTCACTTGGTTGTTCCAGGTCATTTGGCTCCTTTAGTGGGTGCTTTGTGAGGTCATGATACTCTTTTAGATTGAAGCTTAGGATGATATTATCCACCTCGTTCATGAGCTTCGCTCGCGTGGAGTCCCATGTATAGTCGTTACGTGAGTATGAGCTCTTATTGCCCATCAATTCCGCCATATGGTCTTTAATCGTGGGGATATCACTAGAAAGGTACGAGCTTAGAAACTGAAGCTGGAGGTTATACAAGTACTCGGAGTCCGAACGCAATTGGCCAAACTCTATGAGGTACGTTTCGAGATTGTCCCACTGGTCGTCGGTCCACTGCATCGTTAGCTTGTGTTGGGGTTTGTGTCGTCGTATACATACTTGTGACATGAGGATTTAATGACTGAGACGAATTGTGAGACAGATTAAGATTATGAGATTATGAGATTGAGATTATGAGATCACGTGAGATACACCCAAGAAGGGAATTCTATGAGGTATAGCTATTATACAATGTAATGAAATAATATGAGATCTACCACTTTATCCTGAATGTTTGCATTATAAATATCTACACGTATATACAGCTTTACCACCATTTCCACAGCAGTTTTGGAGCCTGCTGAGACTTCAAATCCTCGTCCCGTAACATCTTCTCCTCGTTTTCTTGCATTATCCTTTGGGCCTCCAAGATGTGTCTCTCAGAAGGAAGCTCCAATGCGTACTCAGACTCGTGCTCCCCTCCTTGGTGCCTCTGTGGCATGTATCCATGTTCTTTTCTCATTCTGCTAAGTGGCCTACTTTTTTTTCCGTGATACAAGTCCATATACTCTTCATCGCTCAAGGGGATGATCTTCTCCTTGGCCCACAACTGAGCTCTATAAAAGTCTGATGCCACGTGCTCGTACCCGTCATTAAACCTGTAAAAGAAATATGCATATATCACCACCGTGCTAGCGATGAATGTCCCGAACCATCTGGTTCCGGTATTGAATCTCCTGTTGGTATCGACTTTTCTCAAAATCATGTACTGCCCAGGATAAAGTTCACTCATGGGTCTTGGTGTGTAATTGAGTTTTTTCATGGTTTGGTTCACTTTACTGTACTGCGTAGGAGCAGTAGGAATCGATGAGAATCCTGATGGGGCATTCCCAGGAATCTTGAACTCCGATGGATATCCTCCAGCAGGACGTATATCAGAGGGATCATATGGATTGTATGGAGCTCTTGGAGGTACCCATCCCTTGGGGTTAGGCCTTCTTTGGTGATCAGTGTGGTCGGTGTCACGATTGGGTTCCGTCATAGAGAAGTAATTTTCAATTTAGTCGCGACTTTGATTCTATCCATTTCACAATGCAGTTACTTGAAGACGTGCTAAAGTTCTTTGCATTGGAAACATTGGACACCCGTCTCTACGCTCCCAAAGATACATTGAAGAGGGAAGCCATCAAGAAAAGAGCTGGGGGTAAATCAAGATGGTCAACCTGGGAATTTAAGGTGTACTTATTGGTATTTGCTATTTTCGTTCCTCTACTTTATAAAACCGCTATGGATGCTTCAAATGAGACCAATCCGAACTATCCCAGATACGAGAGACTCTTGAGTCAGGGTTGGATCTTTGGAAGGAAAGTTGATAACTCTGACCTGCAGTACCGGTTCTTCAGAGACAACTTCTTTCTTCTTGTGGGGCTTGTAACTCTCCACGTTACTCTTAGAAGATTGGTTTCTCCCGCTTTGGGTCTTTCTAGACGTACGCAGTTCGACTTCGGGTTCGGTCTTTTGTTCCTTTTTGGAGCTCACGGGTTCAACGTATTTAAGATTTTCATTCACGTCGCCATAAACTTTGCCATTTCAAACATCAAAAACAAAAAAGTGGCGTATTATCTCACCTGGACCTACGGAATCCTGAGTTTGTTCTTGAATGACAAATACAGGAACTTCAAGTTTGGCATTGCTTTCATCGACCATGGATTCAAAGGGATAATCGAAAGGTGGGACGTGTTCTATAACTTCACGTTATTGAGAATGCTCTCCTTCAACTTGGACTATTTCGAAAGAAAAGAAAAGTTGTCAACCACCAAGGAAGCAAAGTCGGAAAAGCTCAATGATCTTGATGACCGTGAAAGACTCACGGCCCCATTGCCTCTTGAAGAGTATAACGTGTTCAATTATATCGCTTACTTGACATACACACCCTTATTTATTGCTGGACCAATATTGTCATTTAACGACTACTTATACCAGTCGGTATACGAAACGGTGGCTTCGGTGAAGAACTACAAGAGAACTTTTATTTACGGGTTGAGGTTCTTGTTTTGTGTTCTCGTGATGGAATTTCTTCTTCATTATATTTACGTGGTGGCCGTTTCTAAGGCCAAAGCCTGGACGGGAGACACTCCATTCCAGATCTCGATGATTGGGCTTTTCAATTTGAACATCATTTGGCTCAAGTTGCTTATTCCATGGAGACTCTTCCGTCTTTGGGCCTTGATCGACGGAATCGATCCCCCTGAAAACATGATCAGATGCATGGATAATAACTACTCTGCACTTGCCTTCTGGAGAGCCTGGCACAGATCTTATAACCGGTTTGTTGTGAGGTACATTTACGTTCCTTTGGGAGGCGGTGGAGGCCACAGTCGTATTTTCAATAGTCTCTGCGTATTCACCTTCGTGGCTATTTGGCACGACATCGAGTTGAAGTTGCTTATTTGGGGCTGGCTAGTGGTGATATTCCTCATTCCTGAAATAGCTGCTACCATGTACTTCAAAAGATTCGAACACGAATGGTGGTTCACATACTTATGTAGCGTGGGGGCAGTGTTGAATATTTGGTTGATGATGATTGCGAACTTGTTCGGATACTGCCTTGGAAAGGATGGTACTGTTGCGTTACTAAAAGAGATCTTCGAAACCAGTGATGGAATAAGGTTCTTTGTTGTTTCGCTGTTGGTGCTTTTCGCAGCCACTCAAGTGATGTTTGAAATGAGGGCCAGTGAGAAACGAAGAGGTGTTGACGTCAGATGCTGAGACTCTAGGAACGTATCGTAGCATTATGAATCATGACAACGTTATGAAGGCCCCTGATGTCACTTTGAAGTGTGGACCATTTATGTATGTAACTAACAAACGTATGCGCAGCGCATTTTCATTTGTTCGCAATGGCTCCTCCAACTCCAGTGTACGGGAAGTTCGAGATCGTGTCCAAATACTCAGACCAGCTTGCCAACCCCGACAAGTACCAGTGCACCCCGCATAAGATCACACAGAATGAATGCACATTCAAACTATCCCCGTTGAATCACGTGCCGACACCAATTTGTCTACCTTTCACTCGGGAATATCTTCGATGTCTCGTGCCCAGTATGAAGATAGTAAATGGGAAGAAGACTAAGCTGGAAAAATGGGTCAACATCGAAGTGACGTCCGAGTCCACGAATATGCACTTGTTTCACGACCCACGGTTCGAAGTTACCATCAAACGATTTCTTGAAGCCGAAAAAGAGCTTACTAAACTGCTTGAAGACGAAGCCAACGTTGTTTGAATATATGTATATATGCTATTTAGCGGAATGATTTATGACTATAGACTAAGAATTGTGAATACACTTTGTATATCCCCACATATCCACAATCTTCGATGGTGTATTGGCCCTAAACCTACTCATAAGTGGTTCCCTCGGCTGGCTGGGGCAACTTCTTATTGACAGGAGAAGCCATGCTCTTCCTCAACTCCAACAACACAGTCTCCATGGAGTAACCTCTTTTCCAATTCTTCAAGGTGTCGAACTTGGAAGGATCCACAGTTCCATCCTCACTCACTACTGGCAAATTGATTTTAGAGATAAACTTAACTTGAGGAGGTTGGTCTGGGTAATCCTTGTCACACACAATGGTCAAACTATAGATTCTGTTTTCATGGGTTGAGTGGGGAGGTCCCAAAATTGTACCGTTCCAATTAGTCATGGTAATATCCTCTTGGTTGCTTAACCCATACGAGATTGATTCGGCACTCAATCCTTTCTCTCCTTTTTCCAACTCTTCTAATAATTTGAAATTTCTGGGTCTATACTGGTCAGTATCGGACACTGTTGTGCGTTTCACCTCACATACATCTTGGACATTTCGAATTATATTCTATGTCTGTCTCACTTCAAATGGTTAAAGTGCTGATTCACGAGCGCGAAGTAAATCCTTACTGGACTGATTTCTGTAGATGTCTCACAATCAGTTGAGCTCTTCTCCGTCCCGGAGTGTCACCGTGTACACACTGAATGACGAGGACACCGACACTGTGATGAACCTCAAACTGGTGGTGTTCACTTTGAAGCACCAGCTTTCCGCTGTTAAAGCCGAAAATGGTCTTTTGAAAACAAGTTCCGAGTCTCTCAAACTTAAATACGAGCTGCTTGTGGAAGAGAAAAACACCAAAATCGCCAAGCTAGAGAACGATTTGAACTTCGTATACGAAGACAGAGAAGCCATCAAGTCTCTCAATGCCAATTCCAAACAAGTGGCGTCCGAAAAAGAAAAACATCTCCAGGATGAAAACCTCAAGTTGTCGCAGGAATTGGAATCCTTAAAGGCTGAACTAGATGAAAACGACGACAGCGTATATTCGTTGAATTCCAAATACCAGAAGGCGAAGTCGGATCTCGCTCTACAACGTGAAATAAATGAGCAATTAGAGGAACGGCTCGCAGGTTTAGAAACAGATAATGGTAATTTACTCAAGTATAATGATGAATTGATCAAAAGATTAGAGGAATTTGGCAAAAGTGCAGACTCAAGAGACCTTCTGGAATTCAACGAAAAGCTCCATTTGAAAAACATTGGTCTTCAGAAAACAAACAATCAGCTACAATTGAAATTGGATAATTTACTCCAACAGAAGACGTCCACAGAGCTCCTAAAACTGAAAATATCCAGTCTCAACAACAAAGTGCGTGATTACGATCACTTGAAACAGCGGGTTTCAGAGATGGAGATCGAAAAGTACGAACTCCAAAATGAGTTCTCAAAGCTCTCGAGTCTTTTGGAAGGTTCGACTGAGAAGAGAGTCAGTGATTTCGTGGACTCGTATAATCATTTGAAGAACATGAACTTAATATTGGAGGAGAAGTACAAGTCTGCGGAACAAGAACTCAATACCTTCAAAGCAAACCTTCTCGAAATTGAGTATCTGATAGATAATGAATATCACCCTACACTCGTTAGATACGAGACAGAAATCAAAACGAAGGGCGAGATTATCGATAAGCTACAAACACAGTTGAAGTTGAGCACTAAGGAGATCGAGTTTCTACGGTCGCTGATAACAAAACTAGAAAAAATCCATCTGCATGATCAACAAGAATCTGTCAAGCAGTCCACGGATGAATACTTGACGCATTTGGAGAAGCTTGTGGATGATTACAGAAAGGAAATAGCTTCTTTACAAAAGCAAGTTGCCGTGCAGAATTCAGATTTACCTCCCAACAAAAGATTTAAAATTGACGAGGAGCACAGGAGAAAGTCTGCCATTGAAATATCTAATGTTCATGCTGAAAATATCGAGCTTCAGGCGAAAATCAAAGACCTCTCGCTCCAGATTGGTGTTTTGGAGTCTCAAATAGAAAATATGACTGTTATAAATCATAAAAGAGATGAACTCAGGGTTCTTCAGTTACAGTCCAATCCGTTCATCAAGGATCAACTCATCAAAAAGAATACTCTCGATGTCCTCAGAAGAGAAAATAAAGACCTCATTGAGAAGTTCGTGAAGAGCTCCGAGGATGTGAAGTCAGTTCCTAGATCTGTGTTCGAACGTCAAGAAGTAGATAATGAAAATCTCCAATCGAAATTCGATGACCTCCTCAAACGAAACACAAGATTAAAAGAAAGCTTCAGCAAGAAGGCAAGGGACATCTTGACCAACATATCCAAATTCTTTGGATTCACTATCGAATTCATTGACAGCTCAATAAACCCCACAGAACTAAGCAGTAAAATCAAACTCACGAGCAGATACACAATATCGTCAGACCTCCTGAACTCGTATATAATACTCGACTTGAGCAATAAGAGCTTGAGGGCATATGGGAACAAGGAGTTCAAGGATTTCTGTCAAGGGTTAGTGGAAGAATGGGCCAACGATAAGGATCAAGTGTCGTGTATATTAAGTGCTTTGAATATCAAGCTCTATCAAAAGTATTCGTTAAAAGTATAGCTATATTACATAATAAATAAAGGGATACAAATGGTTACAACTGGGTGTTTTTCTTGACAAGATCGGCAACCTTTTGCAAGATATCCCAACGGTTGTTGCCGTAGTTTTCTAGGGAATTGAATATTTTGTTCCATGTGTCACCGCCATTGATATCATCTTCTGTTAGTGTGAATTCGTGCTTGAAAGCATTCAAATCTTTGTCATCACCTACTTGTGTATAGAAATTAAAGATCCATGCCCAAATATCTCCATTGTGCTTGTCATTGCTCAAGGCTCTCTCGAACCATGATTTTGCTTTGTCGATCTTCCCATCAATCCAGAAGAAAATACCAATGTTCAATAAGATCAATGGAGAGTTGTTCGTGGCCTTCAAAGCATCCAAAAACCCATTTTTCCTTTGAGACATCTTGGGTATCAACGTCAAATATTCTATCCATAGATGAGGCGAGGATTTGTATTCTCGAAGGGCCCTATTGCACAATTGTCGTGCTGACACGAGGTCATTGAGCTTCCTTTCCAACCGAACTTTCTCGACCCAAATGGGTTCCTTATCGTTGCATTTGGACATTGCAGTATCAAGAATGGACCTGGCCCTGACGGGAAGTTTAAGATGATCCTGAAAAATTTTTGAAAGGCTTACCCAAAGAAGAGGACACTCCGGTATCCTGTTTGTTGCTACAGAGAGAGCTTCTCGGGAGGCGTCCAGTTGACCACTCTCCAATAAAACCTGACTTTTTTGAAGATACAAATCCTCTTCGTCAGGAAATCTGGACAATGCATCGTCTATAATCAGAAGGTGTTTCTCTGTAGCACCTTCCTCGCCATGATACTTCGAATAAGCACGTTCTACATGGATATGTTTGAGCCAAACCCGAGCAGAAGCTTCAGGAATGGCTTCAATCATCGCTTGTGAAACCTCGCGAGCTTGTCTGATACCCGATTGCTCAGACTCGAATCTCAACTTGGCGAACCAAACATCTTCACAATCACTGAACTTATCTACGGTCTCGTCCAAAGTCTTACGTGCAAGACTGGCATGTTTAATGGTTTTCCATAGGTCATGTGCATACACGAGTCTAATTGTGTGATTGTCAGGGTTCAAGCTAATGCACTTTTTGTAAGCATCTTCGAGTCTGTTATTGGATGCCTCATCTTGGGAGTCTCTATATGTTTTGAATAGTTGTTCCCAGACACTAAAATCATGTGGGAACCTCGTGACCAAGTATTCATATACATAGTTTGCGAGCTCGGGGTGTCCATTTTGTATCATCTGACGGGCTTCGATGAAGTAATTGTTGATGTCATCGTCAGAGCCTGTACCAATTGTGTTGAATATAATGGCTCTACTTGTTCTTGGGAATCCCTGTTCCTGACATTCAACAGCTTCCTGGATCCAATCGGATTTCGCAAGCTGATGCTTTTGGTCAATGGTCTCATTTAACAGTTTGATGCCTTTACCCAACATGCTGACGAGTTTATCGTCGGTCACATCTCCATACAGTTCCTCTGTTTGGAGGGCCATCACCCACACTTTGTGGTTTCCTTTCATGACCTTCCTGGCCTTGTTCAAAAGGGCCTTTGCTTCCTTATAGTCGGACACTTGGATGAGTGAGAACCAGAATTTGGGTTCCTCAGGACATAATTCCACGGCCTTCTGAAGCATTTTTTTCTTGTCCTCTGTCAGGCGTTGTAGTTCTAATATACGGGCCCACAACTTTGCTCCTGTGGGATTGAATTCCAAGGCTTTCATGAGTATTCGTTGCTGTGATACGATATCGGACTTATTCTCGCACTCACACGCTTCAAGCCATAAGTTTTGGGACTTGATGTTATATTTCAATGATTCTGCAGCCACCACTTTGGCGAGTCTGGCGCCGTCCACGGAGTTGCGGTGGATCTTGATGTTTTCCATCCACAACTCTTCACTGTGGGGAATCTTCTTACACCCTTGAGAAATGATATCTCGAGCTGCGTGGAAATTCTTAGCTTGTACTTCGAGTCTGGCAGATGCTATCCACAGACTTGGCCTCAAAGGCTCTGTTTTCCGGAGACTGGCGAGAATGGCTCTGTTTCTACGTATATCGGCAATGGTGTCGTCGTTTGTATCTGAAACATTGTCCGAGTTGGCACCATCTTCTGGTGTCTCCACCATACTGAATTTGTCACCGAAGTTCCTGGTTATAAGATTATCAGGCGTGGCATAGAGTCTTTGCTGCAGCTGTTCAAGAAGCCTCAATCGCTTGTTACGCTTGGTCAAGTCGGCAGCTTCAGGCAAGTTCGTCCAAGCGTCTTTGGAGATCGATGCTAAATCTCCTTTCAAATCACTGAATTCACGTTCCACTTCATTTGGCTGTGCCACGTCCACTTGGTCTGATTGAGCTCTCTTACGTTTACTGAGCCGTGCTTCTACTTGAGCATACACTTCATCGGCCTCAGCATCTTCCTTACTGCCATTGGCTAGTAAACCAGCCTCGCTATTGTTATTATTGTTGTGGTCGTTATCGCTATCATTATCATCCAGATTATCGAACGGACGTCTGGAGATCGATCCGAGGTCAGCGTTGGTCACAAACCCCGTGGCTCCTCGTCCAATTCCCGCAATGTACCCCGGAGGAGGCTCCTGGTCTAGAAAGGCTTTGCGGTCCATAGATCCATATAATCCATTCGCGAATTGAAGGTTTAAATTTTTTAAAACCATCTCATCACTCACTCATGTCTAAGAGAAGTGCAAGCGACGAACACGAGGTGGAGTCCAGAACTCACGGGGCACAGAAAACTGCACAGGGAGATGTTCCTGTATCTGCCCAAAAGGAGGCACAAGATGCTGCTGATGTAGAGATGGGGGAATTCGAAGACCCATATGGAGATGAGTTCGAAAGTGATGGAGAAATCATCGAGGTCGACTCTGAGGACGACGAAGAATTGGACGAAGAGGCTGCTCATAGAAAAGTGGAGGAATTGGAGTCTCAACAGCAAGAACAGGAAGCCCAATCTTCCATTTACTTACCACATAGATCCAAGCCTTTGGGCCCTGATGAAGTGTTGGAAGCTGATCCCAGTGTGTATGAAATGTTGCACAATGTCAACTTGCCATGGCCTTGTTTGACACTTGATGTTCTTCCAGATGATTTGGGTGATGAAAGAAGGAAGTATCCCGCTTCTGTTTATGTTACCACTGCCACTCAAGCAGCCAAGGCCAAGGATAACCAATTGATCACCATGAAATTATCATCTTTGGCCAAAACCTTGGTCAAGGATGAAGACGATGATGCTGAAGATGAAGATGACGACGAAGACGACGACCATGTAGACCCAGTTATGGACAGTGAAGTTATTCCTCTTAAAACAACCACAAATAGAATCAGAGTGTCTCCTCATTCAAAACAAACAGGCGAATATTTGACTGCTCTCCTGCAAGAAAACGGAGAGGTTGTTATCTACGACTTGAAGTCCCAATACAAGGCATTTGATTCTCCAGGATACATGATTCCCAAGAACGCCAAAAGACCAATCCACACAATCCGAAGCCACGGAAACGTCGAGGGTTACGGATTGGACTGGTCGCCTTTGATCAATACTGGAGCTCTTCTTACAGGTGACTGTGTCGGAAGAATCCATTTGACAACCAGAAACAGTACCAACTGGGTTACTGACAAAACTGCATTCCAAGCTTCTGAAGCTTCCATAGAAGATATCCAATGGTCCACTGGTGAAAACACTGTGTTTGCGTCCGCTGGTTGTGATGGATATGTTCGTATCTGGGACACCAGAAGCAAAAAGCACAAGCCTGCCATTTCAGTAGCTGCTTCTACAACCGATGTTAACGTGATATCCTGGAGTAATAAGTTGAGTTACTTACTTGCATCAGGACACGACGATGGAACCTGGGGAGTTTGGGACTTGAGAAACTTCAATGGTGCTGCCAAACCAAGTCCAGTTGCACATTACGATTTCCATAAATCAGCTATCACCTCTATTTCCTTCAATCCTTTGGACGAAAGTATCATTGCTGTGTCTTCTGAAGATAATACGGTAACGTTGTGGGACTTGGCTGTCGAAGCAGATGATGAAGAAATCGCTACTCAAAGAAAAGAAGCTCAAGAGTTATACGATATTCCTCCCCAATTATTATTCGTTCACTGGCAAAGAGACGTTAAAGATGTAAGATGGCACCAACAGATCCCAGGATGCTTGGTGTCCACGGGTGGAGACGGATTGAACGTGTGGAAGACCATTTCCGTGTAGTGTAGTTTCGAATGTACAATAGCATTTACAGTACTCGTAGAAAGACTGCAAAAGTTACACAAAACCGTTTGTAAACCTTCACAAAACTAACTGCCATCGCGAACATTTGGCTCCAAATCTGAAACTCTTCAATGGCTAAGAAGGACAAAAAATCCAAAGAGGCCAAGAAGGCCAGAACTGCTGAAAAGCAGAAGAAGAACATGTCTAAGGCAGAGCAAAAGTCGAAGAAAATTGCCAAAAAGACTGGTGACGAAGAGGAAGACCAAGACATCGACCAGATTCTCGAACAGTACGCTAGAGAACAAGAAGCTTTTCAAGCTATCAAGATTGATGTTGTCAAAAAGCCTTCCAAGCGTTTGAATCCTGCAATGATAGCCAATCCGGCATCTAAGAGAGAACTCTTGTTGTTTGGAGGTGAGCATACCGAGGATGGGATTTCACATTTCTATAATGATCTCTACTCTTATAGTATCGATAATGATACATGGAGAAAAATCACATCCAAAAATGCTCCACTTCCGAGATCATCTCATGCATTATGTTCCCATCCTTCGGGAATTGTCCTCATGTTTGGGGGAGAGTTTTCGTCACCCAAGCAATCGACTTTCTACCACTATGGAGATACCTGGATATTAGATGGTGAAACAAAAGAGTGGGCCAAAGTTGACCAAAAAAGAGGCCCCAGTGCCAGATCCGGTCACAGATTGGCATGCTGGAAGAACTACATCATCTTACATGGTGGTTTTAGGGACTTGGGTGCCAGTACCACATACTTGGATGATGTGTGGTTATTTGATGTCACTGATTATAAGTGGACTCAAGTTGAGTTTCCTCCCAATCACTCCATTCCCGATGCCAGATCCGGCCACTCACTTATACCCTGCGCCGATGGAGCCATTGTTTATGGAGGATATTGTAAGGTCAAGGCCAAAAAGGGATTGCAAAAAGGTAAGGTGTTGACTGACATATGGACATTGAAGATGAAAGCTGATCCCAAAGCAGTCAGATTCGAAAGGAGAAGGAAGCAAGGATTCACTCCGTCTCCCAGGGTTGGTTGCTCCCTCATGTACCACAAGAATAGAGGAATCATGTTTGGAGGAGTCTACGACTACGACGAGAGTGAGGAGCAAATAGAATCCGAATTCTACAACAACCTTTATTCCTACCACATAGAGACCAATAGGTGGCACAACCTCAGTTTGAAGCCCCAAAGAAAGCAAAAACAAGTGCAAGTCAAGGAGAAAAATAGAGACGAAGATCTTGAAGAGCTTTTGAACTCCATTCTTGCCAAGGCCAATTTGAACGATGCTGATGAAGTCGATGAAGAAGTATCACAGATTGAGAAATTAAGGCAGCAAGAAGAGCAGGAAGAGAAAGAGGATAAAGTGGATTATCCTGTTGTCAACCAACTTCCTCATCCTAGATTTAATCCTGCCACATGTGTGGTCGATGATACCTACTACATATTTGGTGGGATTTTCGAAAAAGATGAAAGAGAGTTCTGCTTGGATTCGTTCTACGGAATTGACCTCGGGAAATTGGATGGTGTCAAGGTGTTCTGGGAAGATCTTTCCGAGTTAGAGAAAGAGTATGTGGACTCCGACGAAGAAGATGATGAAGATGATGAAGATGAAGACGATGAAGAAGAGGAACCTCAGGATGAAGAAGATGATGAAGAGGAGGAACCAGATGAGGAAGAAGAAGAACAGGAAGAAGAGGAAGAAGAATTCCCTGATCCAAGACCATGGTTGCCTCATCCTAAACCATTCGAGAGCTTGCGTGGATTCTACGTTCGTACAGGTGCAACCTTCTTGGAATGGGCTATTTCCAGTAACAGGGACGCCAGAGGTAAGTATTTGAAGAAGGCAGCGTTTGATCTTTGTGAGGATAGATTCTGGGAGAGAAGAGAAGTTGTTGTTGTAGCCGAAAACAACTTGGAGGAAATGGGAGGAGTAGGAGAGGTCATCGAGAAGGACACTTCCAAGAGCACCAAGAGAAGGTAGGTTTGGTGAATGACATCGAGGGAACCAAGTGAAAGAAAACTCAATACTTCTCAGTACCAATATAGATAGATTAACATCACAACCCGTATTCATACATTTATACACATATACATCATGCAAAGTGGATTCCTACCTGGTGGAATGCATACAACAACTTCAAGAAGTCGGTTTGGTCCAATTTGGCAGCTCTCTTTTCGCCATATCCGGTCTCCTTCAATACCTGCTCGATTTTTTGTTTGACCACATCAGCCATGGATATCTTAGAGTCCACCATCATCACATCGTCAGGGTTGGTGGTGGCCAAGTAGGTCTTATAGTTTTTCTCGAGAATGTCAATGACGTTGTTGGACTTGAATCCTGCAGCTATAGTCTTGTTTTTTCTCACAAATACTATACGCAAGAGACCGTCCCATTCGTTAAAGTCCACGTTTGGACGAGGGTTCTTCACCTCTATTCTCACCACCGAAGACTCAACTTTTGGTGGGGGTCTGAAATTGTTTTTACCCACCTTCATTATATGGGTCACATTGGACCACATTTGTACGTTTGCAGATAATCTACAGTATAATTCATCGCCAGGTCTGGCCAATAATCTCATGGCAAATTCTCTCTGGAACATCAAGATCGAAACCCTAGGAGGTCTGGGCTGGTTGAGGAGCTTGAATACAAGAGGAGAAGAAATTTGGTACGGAGTATTGGAAATGCACACATCGAAATATGGAAGCTCGGTTTTCATGAAATCTCCCAACATGATCTCAAGCTTTTTCTGCTGAGGAGTTCCATGGACTCTCTTGGTTAATTCTGCGGCCATTCGGGGATCCATTTCCACGGCTATGACATTCTTGGCCTGTTCTAGTATACGAACAGTCAAATTTCCGGTACCAGGACCAACTTCTAGAACCGTATCACTGGGCTTGATACCAGCTTTATCTACAATACCCTGAGCCACAAGAGGATTCTTCAAAATATGCTGACCCAAGTCGGTGTTGAACTTGAACACAGAATTCAAGTTCTTGTCTGCCAGAACCTTCTTGCCTCCAGGATTGGCAGCGGTAGTGAACTTCTTATTTGCAACTTTCCCCATCGCTTCAATAACTGGAATATCTCATCGCACTTTTTGAGGTGCGCTTTTGTGCACGCTCTGGAGCGAGGATTTCGTAGTGTATAAACAAACATCGGTAACAAATAGCTACGAATTAACCAACACTAAACAAATTGTTTCGAATCGGTATTTGGGTTGTCAAAGTTTAGTCCATCACACTAATTTATCTACCGGAACATCCACGTCGTTTGACAACTCGGGAATGAGTCTTCCCCTATCCCAGATCTTGAATACTGCTCCTGTGTTTGGGTTCTTTGAAGAGCTAGCCAATTTACCTCACACTCCATCACATCATGACTTATTCAAAATAGATAAAATCGTCGATGAAATCGTCATCTACTTGCAACAAATCAAGCTGATATGTACTCAGATCGATTCTTATGATACTCCTTCGCCACCAATAGATTGGTATTTCGAGGCAAGAACCTTAGTTTATGACTTACACAGAAATATCGCTAGTGTTGACCCTGTAATATCCAGATTGTTGACCATTGTTGATATGAGCACAGACTCGTCCACATCTACGTCCGTGAAACACTTTCCATTAGACCTGCTTCTCTCCAAGTTCGAACTCACGACAGACCTTCTTCTCCACGTGAAAAAACATATGATCCACTTGAAGAGACTCGCTGATATTTCTATCAACTATAACGAATTGAGAGGCGTCACAATTGACTCGTTGAAGGCTGAAATAGAAAGATGTGCCGCCAAAATAGAGGTTCCCAGCGCACGTGACCCGGCCCCGGATTTTTCGTTGTACCTGTTGCATGAGATTCTTCGAAAGATCCAGGCTTCAGCTTTCAATAGCACCAAGAGTCTTACCCTCCCGACGTTCACGGAGGAAGATACCGCCGAGTACCAACGGTTTCTCGATGTCACCAGTGAGCTTGAGCCCTTGAAAATATCAATTGAGTTTCTTCCTTCTCGAATAGAAGCGTTCTCTCACTTCTGTGGTGACTTGTTCCCTGAAACAGTCCAAGTGATCACACAAGATCACAAGGTGCTTCAGGAACAATGGATTTCCCTACTCACGAAAGCGGAGCACTTCAGCCGCCGAATAGATACCAAATGGCACTACGTCATTGGCCATATTATTGCACAGGTGTGCACGATTGTGGACCAGCTCCAGGATAACTTCAAACGCAAGTCAGACAAGAAAATCACAAAAAAAATCGGTGAAAGCTACAAGGTGTGCTCCACCAGTATATCAATTATCGATAAATGTGTGGTGGAAGACATTCTCCATGATCTGCAATTGATTGACCAGTTCAACGACACGCTTCTACCCAAATGGAACTCGTTGAATGACATTTTGGTGGAGAACCAAAGGCTCGATGATATTTCCAACTACACAAATAACGACTTCTCAGGCTTGAAAACTCTACAAACAGCGAAGAAACTTCGTTCACCTATAAGGAATGTGTCAGCCACATCTCCCAGGAAACTGAGCTGGAATGTGGACGACTTGCCTTTGGGGATGGGCATTGATTTGGGTCTTGGAATCGAGAATACTCATGTACCTATCAGTATCAAAAATCCAGGCAAAATTAGAGACTTTCTGCAAGATTCAGATTTCCACAAGTCTGCCCGTCCGAACTTGCTCCAGGAATTCCACCTCACGAAGGTCTCTGGTCACGAGCACGATGCTCCTGATCTCCCATCTCGGTTAGACTCGCTTCGCATAACGACAACAGAAGAAGCGAAACCTAATCGGAGATCAATATCAAAAGTGTCTAAGATTCCTAGGATACGCCCTGACTACGTCCACAGAAACCTTCCTTTCATAAAACTCGTGGTGTCAAAGCACTCTCGAATCCCCAGGATCAAAAAAGCTGTCTTCCTCAAGTCGCCCCATAGCGTTTTCCTCAGCCCCACACAATCCCCAGGGTCCCAAGGTTCACCCGATTACTCACTACACCTCCATCTCTCACCCATCACTATTCCCAAGAGAAGAGTGAATAATAACCGGTCGCCTACTCCGAAAGCCATCCACGAAGAGGACGATATTGGACTCGGAACTGATACATTCAGTCTCAGAAGAGGATCGAAATCTTCAAGAACCTCGTCAATCAACTTCACATCGCCGCCTTTGAACCTCGGGTTGGGTGCTACTCCCAACTTGAGCTATCCTGACTCACCGCACTCTTCCAACTGCTCGCCTGTATCGTTCAGATCCACCTCCCCTGATAGACCTGAATCGTCTATAGGTTCACGTTTCGATGATGAACACCTTTTGCAGCCTCTAAAGAACTTGAAGCCTGCGTGGAAGTGATTGATACACCCTCTACGAAACCACGAAATTGTAAAATATAACGACTAATGTTCATTGTACTATAATAGCCAATATATACATATACTTCGGCTGAGTATGACTATTTACTTTCTGTGCCTATTTACTTTCTTTTTGACTGTTTTCCAAATCTCTCTTCATGGTCTTACTAGTGAAACCATCGAGGAAGAAATCTTTCCCAAATATTTTATACATGATACTGTTCTTTTCCACCTTCCATTTCTCAACTTCATCGTACTGTCTGATCTCTTGATTGTCAAGTAATTCACCTTGTCTGACTTTCTTGGTCGACTTCCCTTCGAGACGCCGTATCAATTCGGTGGTACTCATGAAAAGAATGGGGATCGACACCAATATCAAGAAAATCCCATTATATCTTTTACGAACCTCTGTAGGTGCTTTCTTCCAATTAGCTCTTCCAGTTTCTGCTAGCTCTTTCACGAACTCAGATTTGGGAAGATCAGACACCAGTTGTATCTTTGGCTTCGGCGTGAGTGGCTTCACGGTCAGTGGTTTCTTCGAAGCTGGGTTTTGAGGGGGTTTGCCCTCTCTGTGGAATGAAGAATTAGTGAACTTACTCATAAGATTGCAAATCAAATTGCAATTTGTGAAAATCGCGGTGTTTATAATTTCTAAATCAGGTAACCTAATTGATTCAACGAACATGACACAGTTACAACTAAACCAGTACATCGAAAAGCACCCACGTCTCGAAGGGATCACGTATGCTTATGGAACAGCAGGGTTCCGTATGCATGCGTCCAAGTTGGACTTTGTCAACTTCGTGGTGGGGATTTTGGCCAGCTTAAGATCCAAGTACTTGAAGGGAAAAGCCATTGGAGTAATGATCACTGCTTCACACAACCCTCCTCCAGACAACGGAGTCAAGGTGGTGGATCCTTTGGGAAGCATGCTTGAGGCGTCGTGGGAAGAACACGCCACGTTATTGGCCAACTCCACCCACGCCAATCTCGAAGCCAACATTCAAAAGTTGATCGCAGAATTAAACATCGACATCGACGTACCAGCACACGTGGTCATTGGTAGAGACTCCAGAGAGTCCAGTGAGCGCTTGAGTGATGCTACCATTGACGGGCTCAAGTCCGTTCCAGGCACCTCCTACACGGATGCTGGGCTATTAACTACTCCCCAATTGCACTACTTGGTAAGAACCAAGAACGATTCTGCTTTTGGCGAAAACTCCGAACACGGATACTACACGAAGTTGGCTGACTCTTTCAAGGCCATCAGCTCTATTTTGGGTGAAAGGGACTCCAAAATCCACCTCACTGTCGACGCTGCTAATGGTATAGGTGCACCTAAGATTGACGATTTGGTAAATAAGTATTTGTCTTCACACATCGCCTTAAATTTGATCAATGGCGATTACACCACTCCAGAGAAGTTGAACAGCGATTGTGGAGCTGACTTTGTCAAAACGGGCCAGAAATTCCCCAGTGGCGTGGGTCTGTCTGCAGAGACCAATAAATTATTTGCATCATTTGATGGAGATGCAGACAGATTGATTTGCTATTACAACGACGCCAACAACGGCTTCAAGTTGTTGGACGGAGACAAGATTGCTACCGTCATTGCATTGTTCTTCCAGAAATTAGTCCAACACTTAGACCTTGACTTGAACGTGGGGTTGATTCAAACTGCATATGCCAACGGTTCTTCCACCAAATACGTCGAACAAGTGTTGAAAGTTCCAGTTGTGTGTGCAAAAACTGGAGTCAAAAACTTGCACCACGAGGCCGAGAAATTCGACGTGGGGATCTACTTCGAGGCCAACGGTCACGGAACTGTCATCTTCTCTCCTGAAGCTGAATCTAGAATCTTTGCCTACAAACCAAGATCTTCCACCAAACAAGAGTTGGACTCCATTAAAATCTTACAGGAGATTACAAAGTTGATCAACCAGACTGTGGGAGATGCTATAAGTGACTTGCTTGCGGTTTTGATTATCTTGGAATATTTGAAGTTTACACCCAGCGAATGGGACCAGTCTTATACAGATCTTCCAAACAGATTGATCAAGGTAATTGTCAACGACAGAAACCAATACAAAACCACCAACGCCGAAAGAACATTGGTAGAGCCTGTCGAAGTACAAGGCCAAATCGACGCTTTGGTTGCCAAAGTACAAGATGGCAGATCTTTCGTCAGAGCCTCTGGAACTGAAGATGCAGTTCGGGTGTATGCTGAAGCTGCTACGGTCGATGAAGTGGAATCGTTAGTCGAAGCTGTCAAGCAGTTGATCAAGTAACCACGACAAAAGTGTCTACATAAACTACATGTATGTATGCATATGCTATTATAAATACATTCTAGTCCTTATAGATTTTCTTAAATGCACCAGGAGTTTGGAATTTCTTCAAACTCCACACTCCTCTTCTTAACCTCTTGGCTTTTTTCTCCAAAGCCCGATACCAGTCCTCGAACCCACCGAACTCTGCACCGACTTTACTCTCGTACACTATAGCCATACCTTCTCTGATCATTTCGGCACCCACATCTTTCTTGCCTGTCCATTTCCAGACCTGAGCTCGAGCCACTACTCTTTTATACTGATCGATTGAAAAAGGCGTGATGGTAACGTTTCTACCAGTCAAGTAACTCTTGAGCCACTGGAGAGCCTCTTCGCTCATGGGCTGGGCTGGTTTCCCCCAATGGGCTCGTTCAGGAGCGTCTATTCCCAGTATACGGATCATAAGAGTTTCATCTTTCAAAGCACTTCTTCCCGTAGGCACATGCCGAAGCCACCCCCATCCCGTGAGAATCCCACCAGGCGTATGGTAGAATCTGAAGTTGTCTCCATCGCCCACCCTGGTCACTCGCCCGTATAGAGGAATGTTGTTATCGAGAATATCTGGAGTCAAATCAAGGTAGTTTCGTATTCTACGCAAGTATCGCTTATAGAATTTGTACCCAAAGATCACCGACGTCGTCACTCCCGCCGACAATAGAAGAACCTTGGGGTGAAGGAGTGTCACATCTTCTGACGCCGCCATGTCAATGTAATACAATTTTTGGGGACCAGTTGATCTGGAACTCAAGTTGCGAAAACAGACCCAAATAGTGCAAATTCAAAAGGTGCGAAGTACAAGAAATCCTGTCAGATCACCATGTCCATACCCGACGGAGAGTATGAGATTGACTTGAGTATTTTGGACACACATGACACCAGTGATTTTGGAATGAGGTACGGGGTCATTCCCACCACCATGGACCTCAGTCGACCCATGAAAATATATGACGACCACAAAAGTCTCATACTAGACGCTAAAGATAGCACCAATGAGCTGATTATATTCGAAGGAGTCAGCCAGGTCCATAACACCAAGAACCCGGTCATGGGGAACTACTACTTGTCTCTAAATGACGGTGTCGTCAAGCTTGGGAAGTTGGCCAAAACCGTACGCATGAATAAGAGTAGAAATAGCATTAAATGGGGCAATCTAATTAGAAAGTGGAATAACGAAGTCGAGTCCCAGAACATCATCAGCGAGAATGATTTCGAGGACTTGGTGTTCACAATGGAGTTTGAGGACAAAGAGTTGGACTTGGAGGATGTGGGTCCGGTGAAAGTGACCGAGAACAAGACGATGAAGCCAAACGAGTCTGCAAACCCACAAATCACACAGCATTCAAACCAGCAAAAGGAACAGAAGGTGAGCTCGAACCCACACACACAGCCTGTAAGTGTTCAGGAACGTGCGACCACCAATAGAGTTTCTAAGCTGGTTCCAACTCCACAAAACTCGCAGGCTTTAAAACCCAAAGCCCAATCGAAACCAAAGCCAAAACTGAATTCCAGCAATGGAACCGGAACGAGCAACGGAACGAGCACTCAGGCCCTTCGAAGACCGACTGCTGGAAAGAAGGTGTCAGGCAAAAAGCCTCCCAACCGTGCACCAAGTTCTGTTGGTTCCAGAGTAACAAAAGCCAAGAAAGAAGAAGACGAGTTCAAGGACTTGGAGGACCAGCTCGAGGAAATCTTGGACAGTGACTCAGAAAGTGACTACGATCACGTGAGCATCTCACCCATAGAGGTGGTGGAGCTGGGCTCTACGCCTAGTCAGTCTTACAGCAGGCCTCGAGCCGGAAAGAAACCCATAAGTCTACGACAACTAACGGGAGATAATGATGACATGGATAACAGTGTCAGTGAAGAGGAGTAGCATAGCATTTGCATGAGTGGAAACGGCAACGGTTTCACATGGGTCCAGTTGTTGTGCTTGTGGGCCCTTTTTACGTAGAATACACACATACTAAGTGGAATCACCAAAAGTAGTAGTTCAGTCAGTTTCCGGGGTCCTAGTGCCGTCGTGGCACCATTCGCGCCCTGTCCAGCGCCAATCTTGAAGCCACTCGCGGTGGAGCATGTACCTCGCGGTGGAGCATGTACCTCGCAGTGGACTCGCGCCAGACCTAATCTCAGGTCTATGCTCCAGAGAATCAACAGGCTCGAGAGCCTACTCGACCAAGACCCTCTCGAAAGGCTCAAGCAGGTCAATGACAAGGTCAGACAAGCGTTCAATCAGCTACCGGAACTCAACCACCTCTACAGTATACGAACCAAAGTCCCTTCTACTCAAGATAACAGTGACATTAAAGTGGATCTACTTCTACAAAACTACCACAAGTACCACACCCTTCTATCGATGTTAGTGGAGATCAACTCCTTCGACACCAAGAAGTTGGTTCTCAAGAAGGTGGATATCGAAAAGTTTATCTCCCACAAACTCAAGATACTCGAGTTGTGTGACAGATTCATTCGTGCACAAGTCACGTCCTTGGCTGTTTTTGAGAAATATATCAGGCAAACCACGGCCCAGAATCAGTACTTTATCGATGTTACTGCTCGACTCCAGCACATCCAGGCCAGTTTGGCTGAATACGAAAGAGCTAAAGACCCATATGGCCCTTGAAACACCGGCTCGAAATCACCACCTTGAAATCGCGATGCGAAATCAGTGAATAACTAATCATGTCTAGAGTCTTCACCAGTATCAGGACGTTTTCCCGGTTCGTGCAGCCACGACCGCACGTTTCTGACCACGTTGTAGTTGCCATGTCTTCAGGTGTGGACTCTTCGGTGGCTGCCTCTTTGTACAAGGATTTTCCCAACGTCAAAGGCATATATATGGCCAACTGGACCAGAGATGCAAAGTGTAATGAGGAAGAGTGGAAAACCGTCCAGCAAGTGTGTAAGCAACTAAACATTCCATGCGAGCGTGTGAGCTTCGAAAAGGAGTATTGGCAAAAGGTTTTCGACCCCATGATCCAGAATTACTCCAATGGACTAACGCCCAACCCGGATTTGGATTGTAACAGGCACATCAAATTCGGTGAAATGGTGGAATACTTGGACTCCGTATACTCTTCACAGAGGTACTGGCTTGTCACCGGCCATTATGCTCGAGTCATGCAAAACCAGGAAGCTGATCACCAGGCTTATGAGCTTCTTAGAGCTGCGTACATACAAAAGGACCAATCGTACTATCTTTCCTCCATCAGTAAACAAGTGCTCCTGAAAGTTTTGTTTCCCATTGGCCACATGACCAAGCCTGACGTGCGTAAACTAGCAGAGCAGTTGGGGCTTGTGAACAAGGATAAGCCCGATTCCATGGGATTATGTTTTGTGAGTCAAGAAGAGAAGAAATTCGATGCTTTTCTCAACCAGTACATAGAACCAAAGCCAGGGAATATTGTCACCAAGGATGGCAAGGTCTGGGGTCAACACAATGGGTTATGGTACGGAACTATTGGTCAAAAGTCCAAAATTTCAATGCCCCAAGGAGATCCCCGATACAAAGGAGTCTGGTTCATTAGTGAAAAGAGATACGACACTAACGAGTTGGTGATTGTCAAAGGAACAGACCACCCGGACTTGTTTCATAATCATATTTCTGTAGGGAGATTTCTGTGGCTCCAAGATCCAGAGCCCTACCTTACTGGAAGGCATACAATTCAATACAGATCGCTTCAGGATCCTATACAGGTGACCCAAATGGACTTGAAAGACGACCAAGTCGAAATCACCTTGGGTCTGAAACAGAGAGCCATGGCACCGGGCCAGAACGTGGTTGTCTACGATGGACAGAGGGTTCTTGGAAGTGGAGTGTTACTCAAAGCTACGAGTGTGTAAATATCATGTAAATAGATCAGTTGTCTAGATGTCGTCTAGATGTACGTAGACTTTCGAGTGTATCCCCGTGTGTAAATAGAATCTCCATACAAAACAGGTATCATTAAATCCATTATATTCATCTATACTATGAAGTAACATTCATCCATTAAAAAGTGGTAATCTTTGGGTATAAACTTCCAGAAGTCATGATCTTTTCGTGCACAAGAGACAAGACGCTTTCCACGATATTCTTGTGCTTCTGAATCTCTGAGGCTTCAACGCCTGCTTCTGAAAGGCCAACACCTTCAAGTTGATCCGCAAGTTCATCCACGTCATCTTCTTGTTGGTCTCTGGAAGACTTTTGGAAGTGAGAGATTCCTCCAAATTCAGAGGAGATTGGGTAGTTGAATTGAAGATTTCTTGGGTAGTTGGGGTGTAATACGTAGTCGTTGTGTCCGTGCACCTGTTGGGATTGGTTCTGACCGTGACTTGGTAACACACCAGCGTGGCCTTGAGGTGGCACCACTCCACCAGGACCTTGAGCACCCAGAGGCACAGATTGTTGAGCTGAGTGGAATGGGAGAGATGGAAGATGGTTAGCTTGAGCTTGTGTGTTATTGTTGAAGTTCACACCATTCAGAGGGTAACCAATTTGGTGGTGGTACAGGTCGATGGAATTGTTTAAAGAACTGAAAAACTTTTCAGTTTCGTAAAGATTTGGAATGGCAAATGGCTGTTTATCGGTAGGATGTTGGCCATGTTGCTGATGGTGAGCATCGTCGAATGTGCCGAGTTTGTTGAACATGTCGGGATTATACACTGGTTCCTTTTTGCCCAACTTGTCGAAGTTGAATTCCGACAATATGTTACTTATTAAGCTGAAGTTGTGGTTCTTCTTTTGTTGCTTCAATTGTTTGTTTAATTGTTTCACCTGGCTGTGACTTGTGCTGTGGATCTTGCTGTGTTTCTTCAAATCCTGAGGTCTCTTGAACGATTTCGGACATAATTCGCAGTGGAAAGGTTTTAAAGGCACATGCACACGTAAATGACTAGTGATGTGGTCTCTTTTCACGGTTTTGGTCAAACAGTTATCCCAGTAACAAGTCAACGATAAGTTGTTGCTTGACTTTCTGCCAACGTGGTCATTGCACAAGTGGTCGTATAACTTCTCAGGAGTATCGTAGATAATAGCGCAATCGTTCCAGAGACATTTGAATGGGCCCTTCAAGTCCTCGTCTCTGATTTTCTTGTAGGTCTTTTTTCTCTTGGCAGGATTAGAAGGAGGGTTGGCTGTTTGGCTGGACAGTTCGCCGAAGGAGTTTGGCGAATCGGAAATGGAGTTTGTGAAGGAGTTAGCAGGAGAGTCGTGAATTGAAGCCGACGAATGAGGAGTCAAAGATAAGTTATCGTAATTGGACAACGAAATGGAGTCTTGACGGGACGAGGCGGCACTGTGGATGGAGCTCTGGCCGTTGCTTGCCTCAGAGTTTGAGTTTGTGGGAACTGGAATGGGCAAGGAGTTGTGGATGCTCAAATTATTGGAATTCAAACTATTGGCATTATCGCCATTATTAACGTTACTAGCATTCAAGTAACTGATGGGATGTAAATTATAATTCATTGGTAACGGGTTGGATTCGGAGTGTTCGAAAAACAAGTCGTCAAGTTCGAGGTGGATGTTATTTATATCGGTCATTCTTGAGAATTTTTCTTAGGCTTGGTAAAATTCTTAGGGGTAAACCAAAATTGCTTGGATTGAAGTTTGAGAGGAAGGAAGTGGTGAGACTGGGACAATAAAACTGATGTTACAGAACAAGCCTAGTTTGGTGGTAGAGTGGTTGGAGTGTGCTGTAGTCTTATATACTGTTGAGTTGGTGACTGTCACCTAGAATTTATACACTGCTGGTATGTCACTGGCGTGATTGACTGTGCACCAAGAAATTGATAAAAAATTCTTGGTTTTTTCTTAGCGGTACTGTGTGCAGGCGCAAGAGTCTGGAGTTAGGTTTACGGGTCCATGGGTTCACAGGTTTGGGGGACGTAGTCTGGAATAAGGTGTGAAAGGTCGGATCTAATGGGGGAAGGGTCTACTTGACGATACGGTGGGCCACTTGGTGTTACTTGGTGTTGGGTGTTGGGAGGATTGCGAGTTTATTTCGTGGTGTGGGCCGTGGGTTTGTATTCTCAATTGTAAAATCATGGCTTATACGCTGTGGAATCATCCGCGGCCGCACAATTTGACACATGACTGATACGATGAGGTTACATTGACAGGTGGATGTGATACTGCAGGTGCACAGCCTGGGTTTAAGGGTGTTTCGTGGGGGGTTGGGCCTGTGGTTGTGTGTGCCTGCTGTGATTTGTAATTGCGTACCTTCAGTCTGTGTTGTAGTTGTGTGCTTCATCATATGCTCACTATTAATAAGTGCGTACCTCAATTTGTGCCCTATATACCTCAATTTGTGCCCTATATACCTCAATTTGTGCCCTACATACCTCAATTGGTGCCAATATGCACTTCAACTAGTTCCACTATAACTCGCTCAGTACCTGGTCACCCTACGAACCTTCTACACGCACATTACCATGCTACTCTTTATGCTCTGAGTCTCGTTACGTCACTTTATTACCTATACCTCTACTCACAATCAATACACTCCATCGATTACACTCATTACTGTCTTATAAATACTGTATATGCAAACAAGCGCTGACCTAAGCGTCAGTCTTTCCTTGGGCTCCACTTTGAGCCTCAGCCTGAGCTTTGGCTTTGGCCTCAGCAATAGCTCTGTTTCTCATGGTCTTACCGAAATATGGCAACGTGAAGCAAAATGCAACCGTTGCAAGTATAATCCAGGCGAAAAGAATCCCCACGTTTCTTCCCATGGCTCCTTTGTAGGTGTCGAAAAACACCACCTTGGTCAATTCGAAACTACAGTGAATTGGCATGGCGTATCCGAATCTGAAGAATTGTGGACACAATGCGATTGGGGCAAACGTGGCGGAGATGTTGATCAACACCCAGAACAACAACCAGAACCCGGCCACTGGTGGGTACAATAAGAGCAAAAGCATAAATGCTACTTCGTTCATCAATCCCACAGCAATCATGGTGATGTAACTGAACATCCAGTACACCAAGAAACCTGCTTTACCAAATGCAACTTGGAAATCCACCTGGAATGCCAACGACACCAACGAGTATCCAAGACTCAACACGAAGTACGAGAAGTACGAGGAAATCAATCTGTAGAGAAGATAGTGGTGGTTTTTCAATCCGATTTTAGCGGTGGCCTGGTGAATCAGCGTGAACATGTTGACCTGGAAAAATGTCAAGATGATGATGTAGATCAATCCTACTTGCGAAGGAGCTGCTAGAACTGGGTTTGTGTAAGGTCTTTGGTCTAAGAAATTGAACTTGACGGGCGTCACTAACCGGGTGATCTGGCTGCCACTGAAAGACGCAGATGAGTTGAGAATGTCCTTCAACACAGAGGCCCTAGCTAACCACAGTTCTTCAACGAACTGGATTTGGGGGGTCACGTAACTGTTCATGTTGATGAAATCTCTTCCGGTCTCGTAATATGATTGAATCAAATTAGTGATGTTGACGTTGGAGTCTTCGTTTTCAATGTAATCCCTGTAGTTGGCACTGGCATCTTTGGTGACGTATATAGACGACCAGTATCTTTGGTGGTGAATTTGCCTGCGAATTTCCTCGTCAATGGTGTTATTGTGATCAGATGCCAACAGCCTGAAATCGTCGAGGTTGACGATATCCCATCCTCCTCTCGCTCTCGCAGCCGGTGTTTTCAAGATTTCTCTGATGGTGTTCCCTATTACTGGTTGTACGCCATTGGAGGCTTCATCTTCGATCACCACCAACATTTTTAAATTTGGCAATCTAGAATTACGCTGATAAGAAGCACCCCAATAGATGGAAAACACTGCCAAAATAAACACAATCATAATCACATAGATGGTTCCGAATTGTCGTATTAAATTCGACCGCTCTGATCTGAGTTTGGGGTTGAAAAATGAAACTCTAGATTGGATTCGCTCCAACATCGACGGAGTTCGCTGAAGCTGGTTATCTTGTGCTAAAGCCTCTTTTTGTTGAGGTTCGAACTCTTCTACTTCATTGTCCAATGACAGCTGTGACTCATTGTTGTCATTGTCATTGATGGCAGTAGAGCCAGTTTCTTCAATGACCTCTTTGGAGTTTGTTGAAGACATGAGATAATTTAATACTAAGCCAAACCTGGAATTGCGATGTATTTATACTGTCGCGATGAACTTAGAAGCCGTTCCCTCGGTGCTCCTTCCTAATGCGGTGACGGATGACCATTTGGGCCATATTTCCGCGGCGAACATTTAGTGCCAGAATTCGCTGTGGAAGGGTTCTGGTATCACACTAACCCCGTGAGATATGTTTTTTAGGTTTTCATCCTGGAGAATTGATGTGTTTACAGCACTGGATGGGTATCATTGTGAGGGTACTGTTGGTATAAAAAACCACAATCTCCAGATCACGGAGCAGATCTTGGATTGTTAGGAGTGGTATTGCTACATTAGGCAAATTTCCGGCCACCGAACGGGGCTAAAAGCGAAACACTACCGCCGAAGGACTTTAGTCCTATTACGATAGGGAAGCTCGCAATATTTCCGCACCGCATGCCCCGGAAATGACGGTTGGGTGTAGGACCAATTTGCATTAATAATCTGCGGACTTAGTGGACTTCGGCTCCATTCCGCATATCTGGCTCAAAGCAAATCTGCTCTATACCTATTCTGCTGTCAATAAATGTGATGGTCACGTGATCTATGTAGACTCCATTACTGAGCTAGTCGACCTCAAGGCCGGGAAGTGTAATCATTGCTATGTGGCTGTTGCAACAGATAGTTTCAATCTTATTAGATTTACTGTATTTGAATGAAGCGTAAGTGCTGTACTTGAATGAAGGGTTAGAAGTACATCGAGGAAAAGCCTCGGTGAAATGTATACAACGCAAGAAAGTGAAAGCGTGTGAAGTGAAAATATGTAAGTAGAAGCATGAAGTACAAAGAATGAGGTGAAAGGATACGTTCAAGTAACTCGTGGGCGTGACGTACCCAATAACTTCAAAATTCCAGTGACTGTCAACACACTTTCTCTACAAGTATTGGTGTACATTGCTTTCTGAAGCGCCAGAATCCTACCAGATTGATGCACACTTTTACGGTGATCAAGACGTATAGGATATGGCCAATCACTAATCTACAATCCTACGGTGTATAGAGCACGAGTCATTTCGGGCCAATCACTTGTCTGCCGTTCACTAACTTCTAAGTAGTAAATTTTGCGACAAATATCTACTTACTAACATTTTTATGCGATTGCGAAGCTAGGAAATTGTTAGCTAAGTATGAGAATTGCGAATCGCACAAATCTTAATGTCACTGATCACTAGGTCCCAACAGTCTACAAGTTACGGAAGTCAGACACAATCCCCAAGTCTGAGTCAAACACAGACACAAACAGTGACACCACCAGCACAACCGGTACCAATTCTTCATCTTCGAAAGCACAAAAAGAAGCCCCGGGTTAAATGGACTGAAGATACAGTAGACAATGAGCACATGAACAAAAAGAAGACCAAGATCTGTTGCATATACCATCCAGCAGATCCCGACCACAGCTGTGAAAGTAGCAGTGACAGCGAGAGTGACGCTAGTGACGAAGAGGGTGGCCTGGGACAACCTGAGCCCAACGCATATGAAAAGCAACCGGTTTATCGATAAATACTACAATGGGTTTCGTACAAGTCGTATGCAATTACTATTTATTCAGTTGGGTTGAGAAAATTCGGATACAGAACAAATATTAAGGTCCTAGTCCAGGTCCTAGTCCAGGTCTGGGTTGGTGATCTTCAACTTACGGGAGTAGTCTATGTTATCACCAAAAGTGTGACTCAGCAAATTATTATGGGAGAATAACGGCTCGAGTCTGGAATCGTGACGATTGGATTCGAATTCTGTTATGGGGAACATCTGGATCTCGTCGAATTCCACTTGTTGATCTTTGGGAGAAGTCAATTTCTTCTTACTTAAGCTCCGAGTGACTCCCCCCATACTGTCTTTACCCAATAGCGTGAAGATCAGTTTAGATGAATTGTCTCTTTTTAGCAGTTGTGTAGTTGATTTCAATACAGGAGTTTTGGATATCGATTCGTCACTGGATGACTGGTTTTCTTCATCAGTGTATGCATCTTTTTCCTCGTCATCATTGGCTGATCTCTTTACACAACAACAGTATAACAATGCCGAAACTATTCCCACAACCACCACTCCTACGGCAGTGAATGTACCTGCCACTTTACCTTTGGAGTCAAAAAAAGATTGGTGATCTTTTGATTGAGGGAGAGACGAAGGTGTCAGTTCCGATAATGCTATGGTCGATTGAGGTTCATCTGAGCTTGTTGGGACAGGAGTGACGAACTCGGTTTTTACGAGTGTTGTTTGGGAACCCACGAGGGTTTTAAAGATGGTTGTAGGGTGAAGATCAGCGGAAGAAGCTGGGTCCAGCGACTGGTGCGACTGGTACGAGACGTCGGACGACGATTGGGCTGAGCTCGCGGGCAAAGCTTGGGACGACGTCGTGACCTCGGATGAGGACCAATGGGATTCCTGGGGGTATGAAGAGGCAGATTGGATGTCTGCTGAGGGGGAATTGGATGAAGAGGGCGATACCGACGTATATACGATGTCTGCCGAGGTGGTGGAGGCTCCAGAGCCGGATATTTCACTTGAACTGGTTGCAACTGGAGAATCCTTGGAACTGGAACTGGAACTGGAACTCGAACTGGAACTCGATGTAGAACTCGATGTAGAACTCGATGTAGAACTCGAACTGGTACTCGAACTGGTACTGGTACTGGAGCTGGATACAGAAAGCTTACTATCGGGTGCTTGCACATTCAAGTAACCAAAATAGCCATCTTTAGCACACATCTCATCGGCATATTGGGGACATTCCTGATTGCAATTACTCATTCCTGCTTGGGAATCAGGTAATTCATTGGAACACCAACATGTAGTTGACTGAACTATGGCATAATTGTAATTCCCTCCGAGACACGTTGTTCGGCAAAGACCAATAGACATCCAAACGTCTTTAACTCCATCGAAACCTGAGCCTGAATTCGAAGTCGAGCACATTCCTAAAGTTAGGCCCGTAGCCAATGAACACGAAAGTAATAAATATATTAGTTTGAATACCAACATGCTTGAATGAAAACCGAGATGAGATTTCGATGGATTAAGTATAATCCTTCGGTAATTTACAGGGAGGTTATTGCTAATTTCAAAATTATCAAACAATAGATAATCTATCCCGTTCGGGGTATTTTTGGAATCCATAAACATCCTCACACAATTATTAGTGTATATCTATGTGCAGGCGAGGACGCTTGGACATAAGCGTTGACATAAGCGTGAGTGCACATAATGGAAAGAAGCCCTTTAGTAGCCGAATGTCGTGCACGCTTAAGGGAGGGATTGAATGTCGGCCTCCAACACCTACCCGATTATATTGCCATACGGTGGAAGTTAGTGGAAGCGTGAAGCAATGGCGTATGGTTCTACCTGGAGGGTGTGGTATTGACGTTGGCGTTCATTTGCTGTTGGTTGATACTTGTCGATTTGTGCAAATTCAGTGACTCCTATTGTGGGCCAAGGAGTCGGTGTTTGAGAGTTGCGTATTTCCGGGGCCACATCTTGGGGAACGTAGAGGTCTCACGACCTCTAAGTTCACGACCTCTAAGTTCACGACCCCTAAGTTCACGACCACAAAGTAGTGACTCCCGTGGTGGTTACAGTGACATTGGCATCTGTTACGACCGGGATCTTGAATTGAACTAAGTACTACGTGACTTGAGTGGCAGTGGCTCAAGTCTATCAAATGAATGGCATTTTCGGTCTACGTAATACCATATACTCCCACACCCCTACTAACACTCTTGGTCTCCTATACAAACCAAACAGACCGAATTCAAGTCGTCCACAAACCTCTCAATTGTGTGGTTGCAAATGCTCCGCCAAGTTGGTTGCGAAAGCGGATTTCCATCCACGCCCTGGACATCACCCAACGACAGTCACACCACGTTAGCTGTACATTTGTCTATAGCACATAACAATTGTGTCCATGGTACTTGTGCCCATGGCATTTGTGTTTATTGTGTTTGTGCTCACGACATTAATTTATCTGTACGTACACATACGAAGTGGTCGGGCAAGTTGCAAAAGCACCTTGTAGTTTGCTAAAAGTGTGTGTGTGCATAAGACAAAGAAACTTTAGTTGAGTTTTGTCTGACATTTGGGCCAATGTTTAAAATTAACTTTTTGAGAAACTACGTCAATAATATCCGGTTATTTTTTCTTTATTTCACTGGCTTCGGGCAATTGGTCTCATCTTGCAAACATCATACTGTATCCCTCAAAGTATAAGTCCGTAGGTAACTTGCAATTGGCATTAATTATGCGGAAATGCGCAATAAGAAGCTTCCAAACAGTGCACACAACATTAACGTTATACTGGTGGTTTGTATAGTAGGCTGTATAATAGCCCGTGCAAGAGCTTAGGCTCTTGGACACCACCACTATGACGACCATGGACTTGCAAGAGGAGTTATTAGGGCAGAATATCCTCGAAGAGGAAACTGATTAACAGATTGGAGTCCTCAGATATGACCCCAATCTAATTGGGCGATGCCATGTCCCGTTTTTGCCGTGAAGTTGATGAGTTCGACACAGTACATATGATATTTAGCCGCAAAGAACGGAGGCAGATAATAATTGCGACATCCGGGTTTCATCCGGTTTTCAAAGGGGTGACCCTTCTCAGTAGCAAGGGTGCTAATTTCATTTGCGATTAACGGTAATTATATACCATATTTTTACGCACTAAAGCTTAAATTAACGATAATATGTGATTGTAATTAACTCAATATATTCCTATTTTTCAATCTTTGTTCGAGGGAGTGTGGTTGTTGATGGTGCATTAGTCTAGTTTTGGTTATGACTTCGATCTTCATTATCTTGTGGTTTCTCATTAACCTTTCGGGCATCGAGAATTTAATGGTTCCATCCAATTCACCCAATTCCCTCAATTTCAGGTTGGAGCTTACAACATCTCTGATTGAAAAGTTATGATGCTTCAATTTATGTAATAGTGCATCGAAGTCTTTTATATAATATTTCATCGCTTGCACATTCAATTCAACCTTATTGTATCCGCTGAATCGGTTAAACTCATCAACCATTTGTTCAACGATCTTTCCCACTCCCTGAGGATCGACCTTGACTTTATTTAGTTGTCGTAAAATTATCTTGATTTCAATTTCACTATCGCCTTTGAAATGGGTTAACATCACCTTAACCCGTTGTGCTGCTGTCTTCAATTTCTTATTATCTCGAATTCCTTCCAAGATATATTTATTATCGAAGTTGCCGTCGCTAGAAGTATTGGTTTGCTGAGCTATGATGGCAATCTCCTGTGCGTTTTTGGCGTGTTTGACCTCGGTGTATTTGACCTTATTGAATATTTTGGAGTCTTGTTGCCAGTTCATCAATTGTAATTGATTTTCAATGAATCGTACCAATTGCCTGCTATTCTTACAACTCTTATTGAAATCATCAATTATATGATAAACAAGCTCCCTCGTTATCGGCAAGTTGATCATGGAGATCTTGTTGAGTAAAATCTCTTTGGGGTAGACGTCGTGCATCACCTCGTACACTCGTGTCCAAGTTTGTAAGTTGGCTTCGAATCCGTAGTGTTTACAAACCCGTAAGGTCTTGGTAATCAACTGTATCAGATTGGCCATCGGTTTCTGGAATTTTGTTTTGGCAACCACCTTGAGGAGGGTGTTCACCGTATCTATGTTGGGCTCCACGCCATCCTCAACCATCAGGAGCATCAACAGTCGTGCAAATAAACTCTGGTTCTTATCAACCCCGTACCACTTGATGAGATTGTTGTATGTGTTGACGCTACGCTTATGTTTGTAGTCCCTGTTGTCCAATCGGTGCGTCCAAAGGAGTATATCACTGACTAGCCCGTGGAGGGACGAGGAATTGAGAAACAAAATCTTGGTGTGTGTAAGGAAGTAGATGTACTCCTCGAACTGTTGTGGACTCATAGACTTATCTAAGGGTGGCACCTCTCGGAAGTACAATTTGGGCACTTGATATTTGATCCGAGAAGATGCTTGTTCGTACTCTTTGAGGATTTGTTTTGTTTGATGGTCACTTCGGGGCCCTTTATACCTTTCAGGAGTTAGATCAATGAGAAGGTCCATCATGGTGTTAAACGACGCTTCTTGTCGAGCCATATCTTGTCGTACACTCTTATTTGAATGACTTCTTTTGGCATAATCTTCAGTCTTTCGGTCACCCAGAACCTTGAGATTGTCTATATCGAGCGGCTCTAGGAACTCCAGGAACTTGTTTCTCTCCACATTCCGTATTATGGGCTTCGCCTTTTCAAGCAATTGTCTGGGTACTTTGACGTTTCTGTACGCTCGCGATCGGTCTTTACTTAACTTATCTACATCCAAGTTCTGTTTCAACTGCAGCGCCTGATGAGCAGCCAAGAATTGGGACTTTTTGAATCGTCGTTCTTGTAACTCCTCCAACTGTCTAACCCTCTTCGCCACCCTCACCAACGATTTTTTTATGGTTTCCATCCAAGCTATTTGCGTTTGCAACTTCTAGTGTCTCAGTATGGAGTCGCGATACTCAGAAAAATTTTCGTCTTAGTAACATAAGCTTCAATACATCTATCATGTCATCTCCACAAAGAGAAGGGTTCACTGCCCCAGCTTCCATTTCTCATGCTGCTCACGGACACGTTGCCTCGAAGTCTTTGGGAGTGAAGTACTACTGTGCCCAATGTGGGTCATCGTTTTCTTTGAACAAGAGCGATGCCATCAGATGTAAAGATTGTGGACATCGTGTTATTTATAAGGCCAGAACCAAGAGAATGGTGCAATTCGAAGCAAGATAAACAATGCCTTTCCACCGAAGACCTTCTAAAACTTAAAAATCCGTAAGAAAAAATTCCCAATCCCGTGGCATATATTCAATCACTCGCCTCCATGAAAGCTGTGAGTTAATGAGAGCATAACTGGGATACGACCCATGTAAAATAAGAGAAATTTCCGTACAAGTAATATATATTAGTGTTACAATTAGCTATATATTAACATCCACCTCATCGAATCTAGTTGAAAATCTTCTTCAACTTGGAGAAGAAACCTTTCTTCTTCTTTGGAGCATCTTCCTTCTTTGCATCTTTCTTTACGTCCTTCTTAACATCCTTCTTCACTTCCTCTTTCTTAGTCAAATTGGCTTCATCTGATAATTTGGCTCTTTCACTTTCGGTAGGTTTGATTTCCTCAATGGTCACATCACCTTTCTCTTGAGCCAAAATTTGAGCTTCAATATTATCACCTTTGCCTTGAGCGATGATGATTTCTTCTTCAACATCTTCTGCAACAGGCTTGATGTCTTTGGATTCAGAGTTAGGATCCAAAGATTGGTAACCTTCGCCGGTTGGTTCTGGTACTTTTTCAGCTTCAACTTCAGGAGATTCGGGTTCATCCTTGACTGGAGTGGTTTCGGTGGTATCAATGGGTTCGGAAACTGCAACAGGCTCAGCAGCAATGGGCTCAGCAACAGGCTCAGCAACAGGCTCAGCAACAGGCTCAGCAGCAGGCTCAGCAACAGGTTCTGGAACGGCTTCTTTGGCGGTTTCTGGAACAGCCTCAGCAATAGGTTCTTGGACAATAGGTTCTTGGACAATTGGTTCTTCAACTGGTTCTGGTACTGAATCAGCGACTGGCTCGGAAACTGGAGCGGCTGGTTCTGGTTCGGCAACTGTTTCAGGAGCCTTTTCCTCGACTTCCGTTGGCTCAGAAACGAGAGCCTTTTCTTCAGTCTTAGCAGCACCAACCTCGGCAGCGGCAGCAGCAGCTACAGCAGATGCACCAACAGCTTCAGCAACCTTTTCGGAATCCTTAGCTTCTGGAGAGTCCTTAGCTTCTTCAGTGGCAGCAGAAGCAGCAGCAATAGCTTCCGGCTCGGGGCTTTCCTCACTCTCGGTGGTGGCACTGGTAGTACCAGCAGCACCAGCGGCGGCGGCAGCGGCAGCAGAAGCAGAAGCAGAAGCATTCTTTTTCTTCTTAGCTTTGTATTGCTTTCTCTTGACCTTCTTCTTTTGTTTTTTCTTTTCCTCGGCACTCAATTCTGGCTCATTCAATGCCTTTGCGTCTACTTCTCTAACAGTTTCGAAAGCCTTCAAAGTCTCGGGATCTTGGGGAATGGCGATTCCTGGTTCGCCCAAGGTGGTTTGAGTGACTTCTTCTTTTGGCAACACAGTGGTTTTGACTTCGTCAGCACCAGTTGTAGCAGGAGCAGTGGTTTTGGAAACAAGGCCTCCAGCCAAAGGAATAGCAGCACCAGTTTCTTTGATTGAAACCAAGTCATCTCCAGTGAGGTAATTATTTTCAATACCAGACTCGTCCTTGGTGACTTTTTCGTGTGGAGCCACAACCCATTCGCCGTCAACGACGTACTTGTATAAGAGCTTCTCTGACTCTGAAGGCAATGGGACGGTCAATTCGAAAGATCCATCGGATTGCTTGACGAGGTAAAGGGACTTTGACCAGTTGTCGAAAGTTCCAGTAAGAATGACTTCTTCGGGACCTTTGGGCCTATAACAGTTAGTTATCAATGGTGGTAGGTGTGGAGACGACTCTGTGATTTTTTGTGATTTTTTGTGATTTTTTTCGGCCATTGGGAGCCTATGGCAGTGCCATTAAACAAGGGTTGAAAAGGGTGAAACATTTATGCAGCCACACTAAAATATGGCACAGTTCACTTTCCAGCTCCGATTCATTACACAGACACAGATATCCTACAACAGGTACTTATTTTCGTACATACCAAGTGAACGTAAAACTAGACATGACGGGGATAAATTACAAACTTTTGCCTTCAGTTATTTGGTGATCGTCTAAAGTGCGCCTGGTCGTGTATATGACTGGAGTGCAAAAAGATGATGTCTGTTTCCGTTGAGGATCTTTCCTAATTGGGTAATGTCAGTACTAACCAAAATAACTCAAGAGCACTGGGAGCAAGCAAAGTGAGTGCACCGCTGCTATGAAGATAAGTGAGAGCCACATTCTGAAATAGTACACCTCGAAGATCTTGGAGTGTGTGAACGCTAAAACAATAATTCCGATGAATTTCGTGAGGGTGATTCCTCCTAACACCGAGCCTCCGATATTCACGAGTGAATGGTACGTTCTGATGGTTCTGGAGTCATTAAGTAGCTCGATGTTGTTCATGAAACTGTTGTAGACGTCCTGGAACGTTTCGTCGTCTTCGTTGATCTTCTCATCAGCTTTGGTAAATCCTCTCACTATGTGTATACAGAATTCCACTGCCAACCCCACACTAATCACAAGATTAACCAAGCTGACTGCGTTGAGCGATACTCCCCATACCGACAATACACCGCCAATATTCACCAAAATCAGCACCACCGTGAGTGCAAGAATCAAAGAGCTGCGTACGGACCCCAAAAGTACCAAACTGATCAACCAGATTATCCCAACAGCAATACCTACCAAGCTGAATGTCATCTCCACGATGGTATCGTATTGCACGAAGAAGATGTAGAATGGTGAGAACGCAAATACGTCAAGGTTCTGGTACTCTTTGATCTCCTCAACTACTCTCAACGAGTTCTTGAACCCGTTGATAAAGTCGCTCTGGGTACGTAACGGAGCATGACTGGTCCGGAAGTACGATGACACAATCAGCGAGTTCGTATACGACACAGCATTTCCGTAAGGTGCTTTACCCCCAAGTGGGCACGGATCGCTGGGTGACTGGATCCATTCATCGAAGAAGTACATGAACTCGTCTCCCTGGGGTAAGCCCTCCATGGAGATATTATATGGAGGATCGTGATTGAGGTAACACACCTCACACGCCCGTTCTGGTGCATTTGGTGCACAGAAGCCTTCAGATCGTTTCTTAAGGCGACAGCATTGATCGAGGTTGGGGTTGAGCCAAGTTAAAAAGTCATCCAACCAGTTAGACAATGGGTCCACGATGGTGGATTTATCCACCCTTTTGTACTCTTGTTCCAACACATTCAGCAACGAGAACTCCTCGCATGTGGAGAACTTACCACACACCTTTTGTTGATTTTCTCTGTTGGTGAGATCGGTGTCTTTCAACACAAAGAAGATGGGAGGCCCTACATTCAAGTACTGTTCTACAGACTCGAAATAGTCCACCAAGTACGAGTCTTTGGGTAACGCTATCTTCTGGTCAAGTCCAAGTTCGATATATGGAAGAAGACTCAAAGAGATACCGAACCACACCAAAAAAAAGGTGAGGATTTTGGGCTTGGCTGTTCTTGTAAGTATTTTAGGAGCGTAGTATTTACGGATAAGCTTCCCGAAGTTGTATTCCACATAATCAAAATCATCCACATGCACTGGCTCTGTAGACTCTTCAGGTAAACTCACAGATACCTTGATCCAAGGCAAGCAATCAAGTCTTCCGCTCTCCAATCTCTTTTGATCCAACGTGAGAATCGACACAAAACACGTCATTTGTAACAAGAAGTTTATGACAATCGCACCTGCCGAGTAGAATGCAAAGTTCTTCACAGCCGGCATTTCTACTCTTGTAGCCAACAAGAACATCGATACCTGAAGAATGGCACTTATAAGGCACGAAGGACCAATTTTACCCAACGCTTTAGCGATTCTGAGTTCCAAAGAATCGTCCTTCGATTCCACGGACTCACTCACAAGTTTGAGTTCATGAACAATCAAGAATATGTTGTCGATACCAATTGCCAACACCAAAAATGGAATCACCTCTGCAATGATCAAAGTAGATTTGAGGTTTATAATTGAAAAGAATCCAAGAGAACTGGTCACTGACAAGAGAATGATGAATATGCCTGCTAATCCCAACTCGAATCTAGTGTATAACAAACTTTTCAACTTGAACTTTGTGGGGAGTTGGCCTCCCAAAGATATGGACGCGTACAAGAACATCACCAAGTAGGAGATAATGACTATCTTAACGTCGGTGTTTGTGGACTGGTTCAACTCTTCCGTAAGAGATATCTCGGTGCTGAAATTGATCTGAAGCTCGGGGTTGTCGTGTCTCAATTTGAGTAGCCAGTCCTTCAAATGAGCTTCATACCTCTCGACTCTGGATGTGTATTCTGCATTCTTCAGATCACTGTTAAGAAGCAAAGTAACCACGAAAGCCTTGGAGTTAATAACGTCGTCTTCATTGAATAGGATGTTCTTCTTTAACGGCTGTTGGAAAGTAGGTAAACAGTTCACAGGCGATTCTGTGCACTCCAAGATCTGTTTCTTCCAAGTGTTCTCGTTCAAGTAGTTGATATTTCCAGCATAGTATTGTGTAAATGATTCGATTGCACAGGTTCCACCCAAAGGCTTGAAACAGAACTCATCGAGAGACAAGGTTTCGCCCCCTTCTTCAAACTGCTGAAGAGCAAGCTCAGTCTCAAACCACCACAGAATTGTCTTCCAGTCCAAGATCGGGGCGTTGTCTTTTCTGCTGACAATGATCTGTTCGATTCGGTACCATTCGCCAAACGTCTCCTCGAAGTACTGATAATTCTTCAATTGAGGCTCTTCAGGGCTCACCCAGAGATTCACAGGGTTGGTTTCAAACTCGAGCTTGAACATCCCCAAAGACAAGAGCGTTATCAACAATAGTGAGGTCACAATGGTGAATCCAGGGGTAGTGGCAACGAAAAACCCGAGCTTCAGAAACAACGTTTCAATGGATGCAATCAAGTTTGCGTTGACCCTTATGAGATACTCAATAGTATCATTCCGCTTATTCCTAATGAAGATAAGTCCCCCAGTTTCTTCCCCCACATCAATAACACGCAAAGATTTGATTCTTTTATTACGAGCGATATTGATATGGAAAGCACCCAAGCTCAAAATAAAAAGAATCAAGACAGTGATCACTGAGAACGAGAAGCACGGAAGACCTGCAACAGTACAAGTTTCGTCCAAACCTTTGAAGTCAGGAAGAGAAGGACACGCCAAGTCACAATCGGAGCACGCACATTTGTAAACTTCGTCATTACATGACTTCATTTGTGGCTCTCTTAACACCAAAGACGAGTTGTGAGGTTCGGTATACTCGAAATTGATTTGAAATGGGGAACCACCAAGCAATGGTTTCTCGTCCCCCAAAAACTTCAAGAACTGCAGGTAGTTCTGGGCTCCACCTCCAATCAAGTCCATGGCAAATCCATTGGTGGCCGAGAATTTCAAGTTCTTACACGAATCGAAAAAGTCTCCTGCCGATTTTGGCAGCACGAATTGGGTCAATTCAGAAACAATTGGTTGCTTTGTATCAATTGACTCGGATGTGCCTGTGATGTTCACAAATGTCAGCTGGTTGGAAGAGCACGTGAACTCACAGAAGAAGTCATAGAAGTTCTTTCTACAAGCAGGACACGAGCTGATAAGCGGATCTACTTTCTTCAAGTTTGCCTGCAAACTCAAGATTTGGTCCTTGGAACAACAAACAGCATCCACTGAGAATTCTGCACCACACAACAGTTTTAAAAGGTTCTTGGATTCTTGGTCAGGTTCCTGAGCCTTAATATTAGCCGGACAAGGTAACTGAGCTCCAAAAAACGATTTTTTTCCACAATTATCATACATAGCACAATATCCCGGCTCATGGATCTGAGCTTGCACGGAATTGAGTATCACAGACACCGTGAGTGTCCAAAATACCAGAATTTTAACCATTACTTTCGAGCAAGTAGCACAACTGGAACAAGAAATGGTTATGCCGCGATTCGCAAAAAGTGTAAAGCTAGAGCTACATGCTTATAGGAATCACAGGCCCACCGGGCAGCGGTAAGTCGGAGGTGGCACGGTATCTTTCGTTTCAAGGATTCACGATGCTCAGTATCACCAACGAACTCAACAAGGCCAATTCCACTACCAACGGGTCCACACTCGACGGTTCACACGCGACCAAAGACGTGATTGAGTTCGAAAGCGTGTCGCAACTTGATGTGTATGTGACGAGAAACTGGAAGACCAATTTCGTCCTCAAGGATATCAAGTGTGTTGAAACGCTCCAGACGCTTCTGATAAGGCCGTTTTTCCTCCATATATCGGTTGACGCACCCACGAAATTGAGGTATGAAAGGTACCAGTTAAAGCATCATCGTACGCTCACGCTCGAACAATTCGTTGACATGGGAGACACCATGGAGTTTTCGTCGCAAAACCCGCTCGTAGAACTCACCAACCAGTCCAGCATCAAGATCATCAACACCTCCAACTCCATCAAGAGTCTTTTCATCAAGTTATCGGAGCTCAACTTACTAGACCAGTCCAGATTAAGACCAACATGGGACGCGTACTTCATGAGACTTGCAGACTTGGCAGCCCTTCGAAGCAATTGTATGAAGAGGAGAGTAGGGGCTGTAATAGTACGAGGAAATAGAGTCATAGCTACTGGATATAATGGAACACCAAGACATCTACCCAATTGTAACGAGGGAGGATGTGAAAGGTGTAACAATGCCCAAGGTGGAGGGTCTGCATTGGCAACATGTTTGTGCTTACACGCAGAAGAGAATGCATTGTTGGAAAGTGGGAGAGACAGAATCGTAGGAAACGGGGAAGGAAGCGTATTATATTGTAATACATGTCCTTGTCTCACATGTTCTATCAAGATTGTTCAGAGTGGTATAACTGAAGTTGTGTACGCCCAGTCTTATTATATGGACAGTGGAGCACACGAGGTCATGAGCAAAGCCAATATCACTTTGAGACAATACCAGCCTCCGCAGGATGAGATGTTCGTTTAATAAATAGAGTGTCAATTAAACTAAAGTTAAATTTCTTTGTACTCGTATGGACCAGGTTTTTCTTCGGCCTTGACTTCAATGGTTTCCAAGACTTCCCCATCAACACTCAATTGAGCTTTCAAAACGTCACCTGGCTTGACTGGACCAACACCTTTTGGAGTACCGGTCAAAATCAAATCACCTTTTTGAAGAGTCATGATTGCAGACATGTGACTCAAGATTCTGTGGATAGGGAACAACATCAAGTCACTCTTATCGTCTTGTCTGGTTTCTCCATTGACTGACAAAAACAATCTAACATTGTAAGGATCAGGGATTTTCAGTTTTGGAATGAAGTTGGAGACTGGTAAGAAAGTATCAAAACCTTTTCCAATCGACCAAGGTAATCCTTTTTTCTTTGCTTCGTCTTGGACGTTTCTAGCAGTCATATCAACGGCCAAGGCGTAACCTTCGATGGCATCCAAAGCTTCTTCGGCGGAGAAGTCTGGAGATAAGTCCTTCAAATCTTTATTTAAAGTGAATGCTAATTCGACTTCGTAGTGAGCCACAACACCTCTGGGAATAAGAAGAGGTCCTTCATTTGGTTTCAAAACCGACGATGATGGCTTCAAAAAGAAGAATGGTTGTTGGGGCTTGGCATTGTTGAGCTCCTTGATGTGGGCTGCGTAGTTTCTACCAATACACAAGATCTTTCTGGCGTTATCGATGTACTTGACGGACATTTGGATGGACTTTTCCACTGGTCGCGATTTTTGGAGATTTGACGTAAAAAATCGGAGAGTTATCCGAAATCTAACGGGTAAAGTCTAAATGAGGAAATGGTGCGAGAGGGAGCACCGGGTGGAAGAGCTGATGCGAGAATAAGGCAATTCTGAAACTGGCACGGAGTTTGATCTCAATGCTAGCACTAGTCGCCACTGACCATATCTTTAATTCCACAAAAGCTAACATAATCTCACTGATTTCTCAGTAGATAGAAGTAGTCAAGGTCGCGCCGATACCAATTATTATAGAACACGACACGACAGCCAAACCGTTGCAGACTATCGTGCTTCAGATGCAATTTACCAGGTTAGAGCAACAAAACTAGTGGACAGATCACACGCGTACAGCTCACGAATTCCACAACGTATCCCACAGCTGATTTCGTTTATACCTTCCGTTTCTAAAACGGATGTGCTGTGATTAGCATCAGCATTAGCGAATACGAGATACAAGAGACACACGTCACCACTAACTTCCTACGAGATCTAGTTTTTACCGATATCATACACTAGCACAACCCACAAACAAACACCACCCACAAACAATCAAAGCCTTTCGTTGTCATACAGTCTGAGACACTGACGAGACCCTAGCATTGTGAACCGGGGTTAGATCGCACTCACGTACCAGGCACAATAACTGACCGACCACCTTCGCCCGCTCAGAATGCCACAAACCCAACAACCAAAACTCAACCAAAACTCGTAATATCCAGCCTATCACCATCATCTTCTCTTCCTCACTATTATTTCCCCTACCAACTGTACTACCTTCCCCATACACTTCAAGAGTCGCGCACTTAAAAATTTTTCTAATACTACCGCATTAGTTTTGGAGTACAAAGGTTATTGATCACTTAACAGTAGTTTTCTTGTGACCCAGCAAGCCATATTTAATTTGCCAAAGATCACACACGTACCAAAGTGTCCATACTATCGATTCAATCAACTATATCAGCCATATCCACCACAATCCCCTCAAGAATAGTGCTGGCAATTAGTTCACAATGACCGAGACTAGTAGCTCCACTTTGAAAACAAGCTATAAAAACGGGTCTAATATCCATTTTGATTATGACCAGAATAATGAAAACACCATACTGGATACCACGAAGTCTTCCGGGTCCAAAAAGAAGAAGAATAAAAAGAAGAAGAATAAGAAGTCTGGTGACCCTCAGTCAATAACTGGTGCAACCATAAATAATCCCGAAGATGATTATCCGACTTCCAGAGTCATCCGACTGGGTCCAGATGGAAGTGTAGTAGTGGAAAGAATCGAAGAACCTGAAAGCCACCAGCAAAGGTCCGAATCTCGAGAGTCTTCCCAACTAGGGAATCCGGTTGTAGATGTATGGTTCCGTGATATGAGTAACGATGAATTCGAAAAGCTCAGGAGTTTTTGGGAGGAACTCGACATCTCATACAAGAGGCAAATCGCATGCATAGAGAAGGCCGAACTCCTCAATATCTTAAGATTAGACCCCAAACTGTATGCCAAGAATATACCGAAGGATAAGCAAGAACGAGATCTTCATTCATTTTCTTCTCAGAATTGTTCATGCTCCCAATGTGGAAAGAAACGAGACGTCATAGTGGCAGAGATAGAAAGGCTTTATGACGAACACATGGACGACGTTGATGAATTCATCACCAATGTCAACGACCTTAACGATTTACCAGATCTTCCGAATCTTTTATTCGATAACAATGCAATGTCCGAATCCTTTGATAAGAAATCCCCCCAGCCCAATATTGAACAAGAAGAAGACCCAGTACCGCCGAATTCAGATCTTCCAAATGATCCAAAGGGCTTATCAGAAGATAACAAGCTTCAGATATCACAATTCAGCCAACTCCTTCAAAATGTATCTCAAATGTTGAACATGAAAGATTTTGCCCAACTTCCCCCTGAAAAGCAGTTGGTAGCTTTGAACGACCTCCAACTAGTGAGAGAGTTCATTCATAATGATCCTTCAAATGCCGAGCAGTTATGGAAATACTACAAACTCGCAGAACTGTTGGATGATAGCTTGAACTTCTTCGACCAAAACGGCTACGCTAACAACCCAGATTCTTCGGACTTCAAAAATTTCTCCAAGAGCTTAGTGAATCTCACCGAGGACATCTTCCAGAATGAAGGCCAGGGTTTCATTGACATGATAGAGCAATTATCTAGCGCTCGAAATTCTCGAGAGAAAGGCTTCACCTTTGCCAAAGATGTTCTTTCTCAGATGCGTAAAGATGCCCATGAGTTTAAGAAAAGAACTCAAAAGAGCCAAGATGATGCACAAAGTAGTGATCAAGTGGAAGCACTCCCAGTTGACGAAGAGGCTGACGATGATTACTATGGTGAGATGCAAGATGACTACGAGGAGGAAGCAGAAGTCGACGACTACGATGCTGATGAATATGATGAAGATGAAGACGAAGATGACGACGTGAGTATTGCAGAATCCGAGATATCAGAAGAAGAGAAGCTACATGAGCTACGCCACATTTTCTTGATGCAGATTGTACGAATCTTCCGGCAAAGATTGAAAGTGGCCTATCAAGAAAAATTGTCTGAAGATAGAGCTCAAAGACTCATCGAAGAACTTGAAGCTGAAGAAAATGCCAAGAAAGAGAAAGAACTCAAAAAGCTCAAGCAGAAGGAAAAGGCTAAAGAGAAGAAAAGGTTGCAACAACTAGCCAAGGAAGAGGAAAGGAAGAAAAAAGAAGAAGAGGCAAAGGCTAAGGAAGAAGAAAGAAAGAGGAAGGAGGAGCAACTCAAGTTAGAACAACGGAGAAGGAAAGAGGAATTCCAGCGCAAGAAGGATGAGGAAAAGCGCAAGAGAATCGAAGAACAACAACGAAAATTGGAGCTACAGCGACAAAAAGAAGAGGAAGAAAAGGAAAGGATCCTTAAGGAGCAAGAAGTTGCGAAGGCGAAAGCTTTGGAAGAGAAGCAGGAGCAAGAACAACAACAGAAAGACGCAGAGGAGCGCAAGAAGAAGGAAGATGATCGTAAGAAGAAAGAACAAGATGAACGCCAAAAGAAGGAGGAAGAACGCAAAAGGAAAGACGAAGAGCGTAAGAAAAAGGCTATCGAAGATGAAAAACTCCGGAAGGCCGACGAAGCTGCTTTACAAGAAGAACAAAACCGACTTCGTAACCTCAATCTCAGCCAAACAAACGTACCTCTCAACCAGAAGCCATCAAATGTCGAAGACGACAACCTTCTTAACGGCGCGTCTCCCCTTCTCAATAATGCATTGCTTCAGGAACTTTACGATACTGACACCAGCACCGGAACTCCAAATGCTAACCAATGGCAGTCATCGGTTTCTGGAACATCACAAATGTCTCAATCTCATTTGCAGCTGAACGTCTTGCCTTTCAACAACGTGAGTGGCTTCAAAGATCCTTTCACAGATCCTTTCACAAAACAAACACCTCCGGGATTGGGTAACATCCAACTCGGAGCAAATACTTCCAATGGGTCTTCGATTCCCCCTACAGCTTTGAACTCTTCCTTGAACTCTCCGTTAAATGGGCTTAGTAACGGACTTGGTGGAAACCTCAACAATAATATTGGAAATTACAATGTGTGGAACGGATCCAACACCCGTAGTAATTCCATTTGGAACAACAATGCTTCTGGAACTCCCAGCTCAATCTGGAGCAACACCAACACCAATAATCAATTGGGTTCAGGAGTTGCAGGTATTGGAAACACTGTTGCAAACGGAGGTGTCCCACCAACGGTGCCGGGTATCAATGCTTCGATTGATAACACTACGATCCAGAACTCCGCTCACAGTTCCTTCAAGATGATTAAGTCACAGAATCAGCTAGAGTATGGAATGGTGAAAGCATTTGTGTTATTCCAAGCAACACAAAATCTCATGAAAACCACATTTAGTTTCAATCAGTTTTTGGGTGCTGTGTCTAATAGTGCAAACACTGGGAACCACAAATTCGAGCTTGTTTACGATGCCTTTGGAGCAGTGAATTACATTAAGTTAATCGAAGAAGAGTCGCCTCTTTTATCACAGCTTCAAGGATCTTTTATGTCTCCAGGACCTACCAATAGTTCCACAGTACCACAAACTGGTATCCCACCACCTCCAGGAATTTCCACACCTCCCGGTATTTCCACCTCTCAGCAAGGTATAGGCTCCCAGCAGGTACTCACGCCAAACATACTGCATACCAACCTCCAAAACTTCCAGTCCAACATTGGCCAGTCCAACATTGGCCAGTCCAACAATGGCCAGCCGAATATTGGCCAGCCTAATCTCGGACTCGGGTCTTCTAGTCTCGGGCAGTCATCTTTCACGTTGGGACACAACTTCCAGGGAGTGGCTCCTAATCGAAACTTGTGGAATTAAGGTTTGTGTAGTAAGTGCATATCTCGCGGTGTCAATCTCGCATTGTAGCAGAATCTGTCGTAGATCTCGCCAGAACTTGTCAGGGTTCTAGGACCGCGAATGCCAAATTCTATAATTAAATCATTAGGTTCGCACTTGCTGTTGAATCTGTGACTCAGTTTGACTCAATATTAGGCCCATAGAATCGGTGGTGTGTGATAGCTAGTCATCCAACAGTTGTTAAGTGAGCACATACTTCACCCGAAAACGCTGGAGGCAAAAAAAGATCTATAAGTTGGCATCATCGGATTTGATATCGCAATTGGAAACTGCAAGATATAAATAGATCCGCCAATCTCAATCATTATATGGATTTTACATGTCGTCGAACGTACTCAAGAGGAAACTAGTGATTGTTGGGGACGGTGCCTGTGGGAAAACGTCATTGTTGTACGTGTTCACATTGGGTGAATTCCCTACAGAATATCATCCCACGGTTTTTGAAAATTACGTTACAGATTGTCGGATCGATGGAAAGGCCATTCAGTTGGCATTATGGGACACTGCTGGCCAAGAAGAGTACGAGAGATTGCGCCCCTTGAGTTATAATAACTCTCACATAATTCTCATAGGATTTGCCATTGACGAACCCGAATCGTTGGTTAATGCCAGAACAAAATGGATCGAAGAAATCAAAACCTATTGCCCGAACGTACCGTTTCTACTCATTGGATTAAAAAAAGACCTCAGAAGAAGTGTTACCAGTAAAAAATACGTTCAATTGGCTCAAGGCCAACTGGCTGCTGAACAAATTGGAGCCAAAACTTATTTGGAGAGCTCGGCACTCACGGGAGAAGGAGTAGATGACATCTTCGAATTTGCTACCAGAGTAAGTTTGTTGAACGTCGAAAAACCAAAAAATTCTTGTTGTGTAATATTGTAAGACCTAATCGCATGTAATTCATTGAGTGTATAGCTAATGAATTAAAATTTTCCGGCACAGTTGTCAATCTGCATTGTTCAGTATAATGAGGTGTCATTATTCTCGATATCAGTTCGGGCTATGATACTGGAAGGCCAAAAAAACAGACGACCTCGGTGAGGATCGAACTCACGATCTTGAGATTAACAGTCTCACGCCTTAACCAGCTTGGCCACGAAGTCAGAACACGCGAATTTTTGGTGGTGTACGTTTTGAGGACCCATTGTCGGTATTCACACGATTGGTAGTGTACCCTATGAGCTCAGGGTTCAGAATATCCATTGGTGCAGCCCGATTAGGGAATTATGGAGAAGATCTGAAACATTCACATACTACCACACAAGAGATCGGAAAAGTATAAATAGAGGTACGATATCCCCAGTTAAGTAACTAAAGTGAGAACAAGTGAGAATAGGGATATTATGTGATCAATAGTTCTATAAGCCAATGCAACACATTACGTTCTATCTACTATATCAGTAACTACTATACACAGGTATACCTGACACTATACAGCACCTGTCCCTCGGACGTACTCACTGATCGACACCCATTTCAAAAATGGAAAATATTCGAAAATAAGCGCTTTAACCCCAGCATCTGTAACAACTGCCTCCAATCTTTCTAAACCAGCGATCTGTTGCCGGAAAAATGCGCCATGTTTTCTCAGCCTGCGAGGTAGCGAAAACGATCTGGCTGCAAATACAACCAGAACCGCTCACCTCTATCCAACAAATTGTCTGTTCTACAAACCTCACTAGGGCCGACTATGCCAAGGAACTAGATGAGTTCCTCAGGGACTCATCGAATCTCTTCCATAGCCGACAACTACGAAAGGAGCTGGGACAAGAAGTCCCAGCACTCTCGTTAAATGAGATTGAAAACTTGATTATTTATTGAAATGAGGTAGACCAACAATAACTCAATCGCCAAATCAAACCAAACAACTTAAACAATCACGACACTACTGGAATCTTTACTATAGGGGTTTTCCCAGACCATTAGGTATAGCAAATATACAATCTAGTAGAAAAATAGAAAAAAAAGCCAATGTGGCATCTAGGTAGATACGCAGTGAAGGTTGAAGTGGGAGTCACAAATCATAATATGCAATTGGTTTAGTTTGGTTGTGTAACTCCATCGCCGACATTCTTATGTGGTAATTGACACGGGTGTGAAATTGAGAGGAAAGCAACAAGTCGCGTTTTTTTGGTCCACATCTTAGGAAAATTTTGCTCCATCTCCACTTATAATGTCAGACCAAGAACATTACGAAGAACAACCAATCGAAGAACAAGCTCCAGCTCAAGAAGAACAAGTCGACCAAAGTGTTGATGATGCTCCTGCTGCTGAAGAACCATCTTTCGAGAAGTTCAAAGTGTTTGTCAGACCTATCAGTTATCAAGGTATGTTTTCAAAATCCACAGTTTCAACCAAAAAAATACTAACAATTTTATAGTTACCCGTGAAGAAATCGAAGACTTTTTCGCTGGTGCCGGACCAGTTGCTGACGTCCAATTGATGAGAGGTTACGCTTTTGTCAGTTACCAGGATGAAGAATCTGCTGCAAAGGCTGTTGAAGATTTTAACAACGCAGACTTCAATGGTGAAGCTTTGATTGTTGAAAGAGCACGTGAAAGAAAAGAAGACACCAGAGGTAAATTTAGAGTTAAGGTCACCAACTTGCCAGATGGAACTGCTTGGCAAGACTTTAAAGACTTTGTCAGAGATGTTGCTCAAACCACTCCATCTTTTGCCAAGGTCTACAGAGATTATGAAAGTGGTGAAGTTATTGGAGCTTTGGAATTCAGCTCCAAAGAAGAATTGGATAACGCTGTTCCATTGTTGAACGGTGCTGATTTCCAAGGTGGTCCAGTCAATGCTGAAGAAGATACTTCTCCATTTGTTCCTCCTCCAAGAAGAGGAAGAGGTGGATTCAGGGGTGGATTCAGAGGTGATTTCAGAGGTGGCTTCAGAGGTAGAGGTGGCTTCAGAGGAGACTTCAGAGGAGGTTTCAGAGGAGGAAGAGGAGACTTCAGAGGAGGTTTCAGAGGTAGAGGTGGATTCAGAGGTGGTAGAGGAGACTTCAGAGGTGGTAGGGATGACTACAGAGGTGGATTCCGTGGAGGATACGATCGTGATTCTCGTGGAGATGGTGGAGACTCTTATGTTTCCAACCGTGAAAGATCTCCAACTCGTTACTAACCAAACTCCAGAGTTTTTATATAATTATGATAGTTTAAGAATGATGTGGGTTGTCCAAGTTATTCCAAGTTGTTTTATCAAAGAAAGAATATAAATTGTTTGTAAGGGGGTAGTGGGATATTTGAGTGGAAAAGAGGGGGTTACTCCGTTTGCATTAGAATTTTTTGGAACTACAGTTTTTGGATTATAGCCTTTTGACTACAGTTTTATGGATTAGTCTTTTGAAAACCAGTCTCATTTCCAACCAATCATTTTTGTATTTATAGTATGAACGGCGTGAGTGATGACCTTCACAGCCGTATGAATGTAATGATTATGATTACAGCACCGTGTATCGATGGAGTGCTACCACCGGTTGGTACCACGAGAATACTGGGGCCTCCGCGAGAGAACCTGGAGTATCGCGACGAACCCATTCTCGACTCATGACAACTATAAGCTACGGGCCTGATCCTCTACAGAAAATCAAAGTGTTTCAAAGAGCGTCGTCCAAAAGGACAATCGTTTTCATACATGGAGGCGGATGGCGTGACCCTACGAACACATTCGACGATTTTGATGACATTGCGCCATTATTCAAATCCAAGGACATAAATGTTGTTTCCCTCAACTACCGATTGTCTCCCAAAACGGCATCTGCAGCTGAGTTTGAGAAGGCACACAAGTTCTGGCATCCATGGCATTTAGTGGACATCATCAGTGCATTCGTACATCTTGTTAAGGAAGAGAACTTGGACATAGTACTGGTGGTGGGCCATTCAGTAGGGTGTAGTCTTATCACCCAGTTATTCAACTACGACCAGGTTTTATCGTCCGGCTTCAAATACGAAGGTTCAGGTATTACAAATGCTCAGGCCTCAGAATTTGACCAGGTAATGTCTGGAATATCGTTACAAAGTGTATTTCTTCTAGATGGGATCTACAACGTAGAAAAACTCTTGGAAGAATACGGAGACTCGTACCGGTCGTTCGTGAGTGCAGCATTCAAGAGTGACGATCATTTCATAGAAGCTTTCGGGGCTAGTACCAGACACATTTCTGGACTCTCATATCTTATCAGCCCCGATACCACCATATATTTAGTTCACAGTACTGAGGACGAGCTACTCTCACTCCAACAAACGAAGATTTACGGCGAATATCTAGAGAACACCAACACCAACGTCAATATTGAGTATGTGTTTGAGCCATGGGGGTTACACGAACAAGTTTACAGACATGCACAAACTGGCCAGTTTATAGTTGATAGAGCATAATACACTACAAAAGTGAATTCTCAAGGTTACGCATTTCGCAGCGAAATTTTTTTCATCAAATCCTGAAGATGTCTACACAAGTGATAAACTCTTGGGCAGATGCTGAAGATGACATTCCCACGCCGGAAGTGACGGTGAATCCAGACGGAACAAAGACAGTGGTGAGTTATGGATTCAACCAAAAGGGTCAACAAGTCAAGATCACCCAGAAAATCAAGGAAATCAAAGTGCAAGAAAAAGTACATCCACTTGTAGCCAAGCGTAGAACTTGGGCTAAGTACGGTAAAGAAAAAAACACTCCTCCAGGGCCAGACACCAGAACCACCCAATTGGGAGAAATTGTCGAATTGAAGTTGGGTACCCAATGGAAAGAAATCGAAAAGCAACAAGAAGAAGAAAAGGCTCAACAAGTCGCACTGGCAAGTTCCAACCAAAGAATCATTTGTAGACTTTGTAAGGGAGAACATTTCACCACCAAGTGTCCATTCAAGGGAACCTTGGGAGATGGAGCCAGACCTGAAAGTAAAGGACCCGAAGCCGTTTCAACTGAAGATTCTGGCGCTCCTGCTAAGTTTGTTCCTAGACATTTAAGAAGGGATGCCGATGGAAACTTACCATCCAGAGAAAACACAAGAGACGATTCCACCACCTTAAGAGTGTCACAATTAAATAGCATTGTTGATGAGCAAATGTTGAGGGAGGAACTTTTTGCAAAGTTTGGTCCTTTGGAAAGAGTATCGGTTGTAAGAAACAGAGATACTGGAGAATCCAGAGGATTTGCTTACGTCTCGTTTGCCACTGAAAGTTTGGCAGAAAGAGCATTAGAAGCTTTGAACGGAAAAGGTTATCATTCTTTGATTTTACATCTTGAGTGGTCCAAGAGAAAGAAGCAGTAGGTAGGGTGTATAGGTATTGATTGTACATGCGATGATGTGAGGACCGTAGGAGGTGGTGCGTGGTGCGAGCGTGGTGCGAGCGTGGTGCGAGTGTGGTGCGAGTGTGGTGCGAGCGTGTAGCTCCCGGCAGCTCGCACCACGGCGCACGGTTCGTATTGGTAAGCCTCGTACCTTCGCACCTCGGTCACTCTTCGTAACAGGCACTATCGTCCCGCGTCCGGGCTAAGCTCGCTGGATTTCCGGCCGATGTCCGTGTTCTCCCGTGCCATCTTGACCCGTACTTCCCAGCTGCCACCTCATTCCTCGTAATCAGGACCCGCGAATATAATTCTTATTTTTAGACGTAACTACCAGCACTTGGCTGACACATATATTATTTCCGAATTCTTTTGGACACAAATTCCTCCAACAAGTAGCCTTTATATCAAAGACTGCATCTGTGCTCACAAGTTTCGACATCTATAGAGACAATTTGTCAAAATGTCTTCAAAGCTGTCACCAAGAACTCCTGTGAGTAGTACACATCGGCTTAGTTCCCAATACGATGATGATGCCATTTTGGACTCAGGTTCTCCATCTACAAAGACAAAGCGAAACTTGTTTCTGAAACTAATCAAAAAAACAAACTCAGCCGGAACTTCATCTTCTTCCGGTACAAAACCTAGTATTTCCCGGTCCGGTTCCAAATCCACTCAGGCTACTTCAAAATCCGTACACTCAAATAATAGCAACGGCCCCAAACAACCAAAAAATTCGCCACTAAAAAATTCCCGATCACCGGAAAGATCCATTGCTTCCGTGTCCAGTCGGTTCGACTCCGTTCATACAAATAGTGTCGATGGCAACAATCATGTAAATGCAAATTCCAAGAAACATAACCACTCCCACGCGCACGTGACTGCAAATTCCCATCGGGAAGTCCCATCCGACAAGGACGACTCGTTTGACAAGCACTCCCATCGGTCCCACCGTAGTGTGGTAGATGATGATGAGGAATTGAGTGGTTATAATACAGATGGGATCTCGGATGATTCGGATACTTCCTCGGGGTACTCCAATTTACACAAAACTGGTTCTCTCTCGTTTGTGGAGTCACACGGGTTTGGACTCAATGAATCTAACTCCAATTTTGTTGACAGACAATTGAGACAGTTATCAGGCGATGTGGAGGGTGTGTGGCTGGGATTGAATTATGATACTCTTAAGGCTCCCAAATACGTGAGGAGTTCCAGGCGAAACAAAGGAAGCCCTCTGATTTTAAAGCGTGTTTTCTTAGCCCAGGAATTGAATGATGAAAGCGAACATGAGGACATCCTGGATACTTCCTCGGATCCTTCGACTAAGGACTTCAACGCTGAGAAAGATGATATCATTGGAAAATCTCTGAAGGGAACCAATTCGGCCACGAACCAATCCCGAGAAATTTTCACCATGCAGTTCAGCAGGGATGGTAAGTATTTGGCTGTAGCCGGACGCGACTCCGTCATCAAAGTCTACAAGGTGATATCACTGCCGTTGAGCCGAATGGAGTTCAATGCACAAGAAGATGATCAGGCCAAGACGAAGAAAAAGGGTAAGACTCAGGACGAAGTTTACGAATATGCTCCTGTATTTCACAAAAAACCCGTGAGGGTATTTAAAGGCCACAAATCGGGTGTGCTAGATCTCGACTGGAGTAAGAATAACTTTCTCATTTCTGGAAGTATGGATAAAACTGTAAGGCTATGGCATGTCGATAGACCAGATGTTCTTGCGGTTTTCCAACACGAAGACTTTGTGACCACCGTCCAATTCCACCCCAACGATGACCGGTTCTTCTTGAGTGGATCTTTGGATAATCATGCCAGATTATGGTCTATTCTTGAACGCAGCGTAGCGTATTCTGCTAATTTGGGAGACGATATGTTGATAACTGCGTCCACTTTCCTTCCCGAAGGGGACCATTGTATTTTTGGTGGGTTCAACGGAAGTGTGGTGGTAATGGAAACAAAAGGCCTACACATAATCAAGAAGTTCGAAATCAAACCACGATCAATTCTATTGCTTCAGAACAAGTCCGGAAACAAAATCACCAGTATAAAGGTGATTGCCAATAGTGACATCAATGAAAATGAAGACATTCCGGTGATTGATAGGTATTCCTACTTGATTACTACCAACGATTCTAAAATCAGATTGGTGACTTCCAGAAAAAGCAAATTGGTAACCAGATTCAAGGGTATCTCCAACACCAGTTCAATCAAAGCATCTATATCTGATGATGGAAGATATGTGCTATCGGGATCCGAGGACCACTGGTGCTATGTGTGGGAGAATAACAATAACATTATCAACAACAAATTGAGATTAGCCATGCAGGACGCGTTGAAGGAAGGAAGAAATCACATCAACGATTTACAATCCAAACATAAGAAGCATTATGATTTCTTCCATAAGAATAAGCTTTTTCGCAAGTTGAATGCAAATAGCAGCATGGATTTCATATCGAATGAAAACAGCAGCTACACATCGTTTCATGCACACCACTCGCCAATCAGCTCGGCCATCTTTGCTCCAAATGTCACCAAAAAGTTACTTGAATTTTCAGACGACTCTGTGTTTGATTTGGTGAAACGAGGTCGACTTTTTGCCGATGGTGGCGATTTGCCCAAGATCTCTTTGCCTTCTGAGGATGACATTGATACGGGCGTTTCTGGATTCATAGTGGTCACCACTGATGAGTCCGGATTGATCAGAGTGTTCAGACAAGATCCCGTTTACGCCCTCAGAAAGGAGATTCTCGAGTATTGTAAGAAGCAATACAAAGAGGAAAACAAGAGGTCCGATTCCATCAAACGAGCTGGAAGTCCTAATTGTCCCACCAATTTGAAGGGCAAATTTACTGGAAAAGCGAAACTTGCCAACGAATCAGCACCCTTATCACCTTCCTCTTCTACATTCTCGGTTCCTCAAGTGAAGAAACTCGATTCTTATGATAAAGCCAACAGACACCCTCTGAAACTGATTTCAAATGGGATTTTCGATTCCCAAAACGGCAGTTTCAAAATCAAATCAGACATTTTACCCAGAAATAAAGCACATGCCATGCCGGCATATGTTACTGATGGAGCAACAACTCCAGAGATTGAACAATCCTTCCCATTTCCGAGCTTTGAATCCAGAACGAAGCCCCTGATACCACTCATAGTAAGCACTACTGATAAAGAACCCAAAGACGAAGTTATATATTTCCAAACTCCTGTCGAGGGTAAACCTGATGAACGTCTACATGTCAAGTCCGAAAGTTGAGTTGAACTTGTATTATGATGATTAAATAAACGACAAACCTATACACCTCTTTATCCACCTTATAAACGTTGAACTACGAATCTTGGAAAATCTTCTCGAGTGCACCTCCGATATTGCCAGAGTTGAGTTTTATTCTCTTGTAAGTTTTCTCGCTTAACATGTTGGCTTTCGACAAAAGAGTTAACTTAAGCGTGAACAAACACAAATCATTCTCGTACTTCCATGTGAGGTCATACAATTTTTTCTCTTGTTTGGACTTGTTGAGCTCTTCAGTGACAGTATCGCTTGTACTCGAGTCTCCTACTGACTCATCTGTTTTTGTTGTTTCATTGATTTGAGGAAGGAGGGTTTCAATGTTCTCTTGGTCGACGATGTCCAACAACACATTGGTAGAAGATGTGTCATCTTTCTCGAGCTCTTTTCCTTTCAATTTACCGAGAACAGTTTCGTAATACATAAATACATCAACCAAACTGTTTTCCGATTGGGAGAAGGTTTTCACCAATTCTTCGAATGCCAGAACAAACGCATTTTGAGAGGAATCTTCTTGGACCTTCACATAAAGCAGATGGAACGCTAATACCAAGTCACAAAGAGTTTTTTTGGTCACAAGCTGGTAAGTGTATAGCTGAGAAACGAGTGTGTAGAATGATCCCGATTCAAGCTCATGATTCTCGTAGATGGACGTGAGAGTTTCTTGATCGACTTGACGACAGAATGATTCCACAATGGGCATGAATATATCCAAATCAAGTACGCTACTCTGGATTGGAGCCACTGCCTTCTCTATCTGACTTGCTGCGATGACCAGCACGAAATCAGCAAAAATATTGAAAGGCTTGTAGTATGAGTCAAGGCTTTGATTGTCGTGACTGAAAGATAAAAACCACGAGAAATCATTCACTGCAGCGAGTATGTAAGATAATTCACTGACCAACAACTTTGAATCGCTCTCAACACCCGTGAGGTCAGCGTAATTACCCAACAAGTTGAATTTCTTAACTGAAAGGGCAGCTTTGGAAAATATCTCAGTTTGAATCAAGGCGTCTTTCTCTTGTTTAGCCCCAGAAACAACATCAATGGCTTCTTCAAGGTGAGTGCTAAGTACGGTCTCCACAGCACTATTGAGTCTACTTTCAAGGGAACTGGTGTCTGCCAAAGTACGATTGAAGAAAGACGAGAAGTTACTCCACACTTGTCCTTCCAAAGGTAGGTTGAGGTCACCATAGAATTTCACTATAGATACGTTTATGGAGTGGTAAACGTCTGCCTCACCACTGTTGTAAAACAGGGTTTGTATGTTGGTGATCGGGTCATACTTATCAAGAAGTAGATTCCACAAATTCACGAAAGTCACTCCAGTTTGGGGATCTTCCAACACTTTCTTGGTAAACACCTCTATGTGATCAACGAACAAGCTCACAACATTCTTTGAGTTATCTATTTCAGAGTCAGTCTTCTTTTTGGTAAGCAATGTACTCAAGGAGCCCAAAACGAATTGTGTAATATAGAACTTATGGGAATACAGCAAGTCCTGGAAAAATTGGACTATTTCGTCCAAAGTACTGTTTTCTGAGGCAAAGTTGTAGTTGTTAATATCTTCATTGATGGATTTCACCAAGAACAACCACGTTTCATGATAGTCAGCAAATTGGTATATGGCTTCGTAGATTTTAGAAGCACAGGACGTATTAGCGTCAGCTTCCACAGACCGATGAGAATCCACTTCTTCAAAGAGTTGTACGAGAACTTCAGTCCTGATTGCCTTTCCGATCTGAAACTCTCTGGTTTCACTTTCAAGTTCCGAAATAGAGATATCGTGGTCTTGAACAAAAGCTTCTACTCTGGATGAGTGCACGACGTGGAAGAGACGAGCAACCTCATGGACGATTTTATCATTATTTGATTTGCTGAAACCCAAGCCATCTTCCACCAGGTCCATCGAGTATGCCAATACCGATACACATTGGTCATGAGAGAAGCAACGAAGTCGAACAAACTCGTAGAAGAGTTGGAGCACACCGACCCTGACACCAACACTGGAGTCATGGAATGCCATTTTGACGAGCTGCTCATTATACTCATGAGCAAAGTCTTTAAGACTTGGATCTACAAGAGCAGATTTCGATCTGTATAGACGAACAAAGAGCTTCAAAGTTTCTGATCTGACCGAATCAACTGGATCTGATAAACCTCGAGCCGCGTGATGGAGGTTCGGGGCGTTCAAAAACTCCACAGGTGCCTGTACGAATAAATCGTATAGTGAAGCCACTGTTTCTTGTCTAATAGACGGCTCTACGTCACGGAACCTGTTCTTGAAAACTGATACTAGTTCATTGAGATACTCCTCCAAAGTGGCTTTTTGGTGGAATAACTCGTCAATCACCCGCTGAATTGCTTGGATACGCAGATTCTGATTTCTCTTTCCCTTTCTGGCATTTGCTAGAAGACGTTGTTGGACGTCTATGAGACGTAAGGATTCTGCGTATTTGTCACATAACTGCGTCTGTATGGCCAGCAAAATCGAAACTGACACCATTCTCAAAGGCCTGATCACACAAACACTCAATCCTGAGAACCACGCCAAAAGTTGAGTCATGAAGGCAGAACTGAGAGAGTCTTCGGCGTCTTTTGTGGACGGATCCACATACAATTGTGAGTTGTAATGGCACTGGTCCACTACTTCCCGTACAAAGTCGATGACGTTGGATTTAAAAAATTTGATGTGCTTGTTATTAGAAACAAATGGGAATTCATGTGTTTTCTGGGATTTGAAAGCAATCGCTAATTCCTCCAAGGTTTCCGTACACGAGTCAACATTCACAACGTCGTGTGGCTGAAGGAGCGTCAAGCACCCACAACTACGTAGCACCAAATTTATGAGTTCTGTGAAAGCTTCAGTACCATTTTCTTGATTGACAAACTCAGATACCCACGATTCTGCAATTTGCAAGGGCGAAACTTCGGGATTGCTGAGCGACTTGTAGAGTGCACAATCTTCAGATGATCCAGAGGCACTTGCTGCGCGCTGAAGAGCGTTCAGGGCATTTTTGGCTCTTTTATTGGAACCTTTCAAAAATCCAGTACTGGACTTCGATCGCTTTTTGGAGTTGATTTGAGCACGAGTATTGGCAGCATAGTCGTCATCGCCGTCACTATCCACTTGATACACGTAATCTTCCCCATCTGACGCATCGCTAGAGTCTGAATGGGAATCAGTACTCACTTTTTTGTGTGGCCTTGTCCTTAATACCACCATGTTCTGATCAATAAAACGCGTATCAACTTTGTCACTGTTGATGTCAATTACATAAGCATAAGTTCGCACCAACTAATGTTCGGCGTGCGCACACCACCCGCGAATTGGTCGAAATTGTCAAGTGAGAAAAACAACTTTCAGCTACAATTGAAATGTCTGTTAGCGCCAGTGAAAGTACCAGAGCATCGGTTGAACCAGAATCCGCCACCCCTGCATCCAATGGCGTGAAGGAAGAGAGCGCTGCGCCCACCACTATTGACTTGGAAAGAGCCAGAAACTCCTTCCAGGATAAGGCCCAGAACTATTTTGCTGAGCAGAATAGACCAGTGGTAATTCCATCATTCGCTAAATGGTTTGATATGAACACTATTCACGAGCTCGAGAAGAAACTGTTCCCAGACTTTTTCCCTGGTGAAGGAGACAAGCGTTCCATCTACAAAACTGGTGATACTTACAAACACTCTAGAGATTTCATGATCAATTGTTATAGATTGAATCCATTGGAGTATTTGTCTGTTACAGCCGTCAGAAGAAATGTTGCTGGAGATGTCACCAGCATCATTCGTATTCACCAATTCTTGGAAAAATGGGGGTTGATCAACTACCAAATCGACCCCAGAACGAAACCAACGGTGGTGGGTCCTCAATATACTGGCCATTTCCAGATCACTTTGGATACTCCTAGAGGTTTGGTGCCCTTTATTCCAGAGTCTTATAAGGTGTTGACCAAGAATGAGATCAAAGATGAGTCTGACGGTGAATCTAAATCCGAATCTAAGGCCGACGATATGGAAACTGATCCGATAAACCTGGAATCCTCACAATCTCCTCCTACGAGTGTGGATGAAGATGAAGATATCAAAGCCATTCCTCTCAATTTGGAAGTCAGGCGTAACATCTTCAATGAGTCCAAAGATAACTTCAGAGATAATTCTAACCTGTACATTTGTAATGTCACTGGAAAAGATATCAATGAAGTCAGATATTACAACTTGAAAAGTAAAGGATTCGCCAACAACCCAAGCTCCACCGTCAACAACGCCACATACATCTCCGAAGAGTGCTATGAACAGGGATTATTCCCTTCCAATTTCCTGGCTTCCAACTTCATCAAACTCACAAAACAACAGGAGTCAGAGGTTTGGTCCGAACAAGAAATCTTGTTGTTGCTTGAAGGGATCGAAATGTACGGATCATATGACCTTGTCAACCCAACTAATATCGGAACTGCCAATACCAACAACAATGGCCAATGGACTAAAATCAGCGATCACGTGGGATCTAAGACAAAAGAGCAATGTATTTTGAAGTTCATTCAATTGCCTATAGAAGACAGATACTTAACGAAATTGGTGGACAAGAGTGATGAGGCCAAATTGGATAAGGAAACCCTCATACAACAACTTGTAGCCAAAATTATCAAAGCCAACGAAGGACAAGAGATTATCAAACAAAACAGTGAACATCAACTCAAACAAATCAATGATGACGAGCTCAATATCATAAAACAAGTCAGCGAGTTGACATTGGAGAAAGTCAATCTCAAATTGAAAACTCTACAATCCTTGGAACAGAACCTTGTAAAAGTTGAAACGAAATTGAACTTGGAGAGGAAACAACTCGCCATCGAAAGATGGTTACAATTTGAAAAGATTCTTCAATTTAAGAAGAACAATCCTCACCCTGAATTCAATTCTTTATTGGATAGTTTATTGACGCCGGTAAGTATCCATGAGATTGATAATGTCAATAAGAATGTTGAGAGTGAGGCGTCAGCTGAAGCTCACAGACAGGCAGAGATAAACAATTTACCGGTGAGTGTAGTAGAGCCAAAGAAATATCAATTCTGGTCTGGCTAATTGGCTTGTTGGCTGTTTAGTATGTATAGTATAATAGAATGAGTGATTGTAAGATACCAGAGTGTAAAAGCCAAGGTGTTCAGGGGACAGAAGTTACAATCAGAGTCTCTATCGATATGTCAGAGTAATCTGAGATGTTAATAAATACTACAAATTACTTTTGCCCAATGTTTATTGATCCCGTTGGCCTCCCCTTCCTAATTATTGCTCGACTCTATAGATACCTGTGGTGTGACCTTGTGTGTGTGTGTGTGTGTGTGTGTATATAATGGCCACACCAATCAGGATTTGATTAGAAAACTTAGTTTGTAGATGGAACCTTCTTTTCCTCTTGAGAAGAAGAAGACTCACCAATAACGTCAGCCTTTTTGACTCTCTCGAACAATTCTTGTTGTTCTTGAGTAGACAATTCATGTTTCTTCTTACCCTTGATGTGGTACATGGGGTTCAATTTGTTCAAGGTTAAGTTCTTGGTGAAAGGTAAGTGACCGTGTTTTTCTTGGTATAACATTAATGCCAAAACAACAATAATCACCAACCAGTAGATGTTATAAGAGATGACGGATCCGTAAGTGGCAGAGTTTTGCCATCCGAACAAGGCGTTGAAAATATCCCAACCGTGGTCCAATTCAGGGTGGCAACAGTTGACGTGCCAAACAGATTTAGTGATATCGTAAGTACCAGGTCCAGATCCATTTTCAGTAGCATCTCCTCCAGTTGCTTTGTTGTATACATAAGTTTGGAAGTACCAGATACCTCTGGAGAACAATCCAGCGGCAATCAAATACAACAAACAAGTAGAAGCAATCAAGAAGATTTGTAAGGAAGTGGTAGAACCTGAGTAATAAAGAATCACACCCACGACAATACCAGCAATTAAACCGGTAATGACAGGAATTGGGAAAGAAGAAGCAGGACTGTTCAATCCCACACCTCCAACGAAAACAACGGCTTCCAAACCTTCTCTTAAACAGGTGATGAATGGTAAGATGAATAAAGCATACTTCTTACTGTAATGACTTAAACTGAATTTGGAATCTGAAGGTTTTTGTAAGATGGCTTGAGCCAACTTTACTCTCCATTTTTCCTTCATTTTGTTGATTCTTAACATGGCAATACCCATGAAAGAAATCAAAATACATGCAAGAACACAGAATACACCTTCCCAAATTTCTTCAGATTTGGACCAAACATCTTTACCCAAAGAGTAAAAAGCACCGATAAAAGCACATCCCAAAATCAATGTCACCAAAACACCAGCTAGAGAACCAAACCAAACTTGTTTTCTCAACTTCTTATAAACAAGTGGATCATCAGCTGAACCTCCTAAACCTTGTTTTAAGAAAGCCAATAAAACTGAAACGATGATAACAGCTTCTAAAGTTTCTCTGAAGACCACAAAGAATACTTCAACGTTAAACACGTTAACCATTTTTCTAGAGCTTTACCAATTTAGAGTCGAGATTACCTTGGAAAAGGGCTAAAAGTAGGATACCCATTTCCAAAGATCAGCAGCCCTTTTTATACCTTTCACATCCCTCAATAACTTCACATCCCATATTTTAAGCCAAGAAACCACCAGCACATATACAGGACAAAAGGGTTTGTATACCGGTGGTATCGAGGCTTAGTGCAGGACAGATTAAACAGATAATGTCATCACAATTCTTGGCTCGCGGGAATGGTCTCACCTGGCCAATGAGGTTCGCTGTTCGACCCGTCAATCAACTGTACGGAGCACGTCAATCGGTAATTTGGTAATTTTGACACTTGAAATCTTGGCATCATCCCATTCCCATTTTTACCTTTTGCCGTTGCATGAGGCCACTATTAAATTGTCAAAGTTAGGTTGGAGCCAAAAACTTGCCAGATTGAAATCAGGAATCGATATTATTAGGCTCCAATTGTTATATACAATTTGAGCGACTAAATTCCCACAATAGGTACATGATTAAAGTTCTCAAAGCCCCCATTTTTACTTTTTTTAACTACAAATATCGCATAGAAAATATAACCGAATTTCTCTCATAACGCGATCTGCCCGTTTGATTGGCTATAATCTATTTAATTGGCTATTGAGTTTCTTGTTTCACGGCCGTATTCCCGGACAACTGCTGTTTGAATTCCGCCTTTAATTGTTGGTTTTCATGTAAAACCGCCCGGACAAGTGTCTGGAGTTCGGAGATTTGGCTATAGATCTCGTAGTATTCCCACTTAATTCCCAACCTATTTGCTTCAATAACAGGTTTCGAAGCTGCTTCGATTTGTTTCTGAAACTCAGTTATGTCGACTGCAAATTCGGGGTCCTCTGCCTCTGCGCTTCTTTGTTTACGCAAGATTTCTCTAACTTGGTCGTTACTTTGCTGGATGGATTCCCATGCAGATCCGTCTCCATCCACGTACCCATCGGTCAAATCCCATTCGGTGTCGATCTCATTGGCATCGTCGGCCAATCCCTTGAATCTGTTATACGAGACTCTCCTGGCATTAGCCAATTCGTCAATGGTGATGTATGTCAAAATTGGCGAGTAAATCACGAGTTGGATGAAGTAGTGGATAGTGTTCATGTACTTTGGTGGGAGCACAAATGAAAATGGCACCAAAACAACTTCAATCAAGTTGAATGGAGGAACATACAATTCCTGGTCTGGAGCTCTGATGTAACGTAATGTCTTTTGGGCAACCAATGCAAAGTATTCATCTGTGGCATTCTCAACAATGTTACTGTACGCAGTGGAGTATAATGCAATAAGAATGTTCATCAAGATGACCGTTAAAACAAACGTATAAGCGTAGTATAAGATCGATGCGTATGGAGGCACAAGACGGGCCACGTCGTCGAAACTTGATCCGCCAATAACGGCTTTGATAAGGAATAAGAAGATCTGTTTTGTGGCTTCACTTTTCCCATCACTAGCATCCAATCCAAGGAATCCTTGTAAGAAACCAAGAATGATGATGATCAATAATACAAAGAAGATGATTGACTCGGTCATCATAGTTTTGATCACCACAATCATGGCCCCAACAAACTTCTGGGCGTCTAAGTATAACAAGAGTCTGGACCACATGAAAGGTGATGCCAAAGATAAGATCCGGAAGGACATTTCGTCGTACAGGTTTTTCAAATGGCCGGTGCTGGCCAAACTGGCAAACCTAAATCCAACAGCAATAGTGACCAATGTGTACAAAATGTCATTGAAGACGTTCCAGAATCCAAGGTAGTTGTATCCCACGTGATAGAACTTTACTGCCTCATCGATAATCAAACCACCAGTGAAAAGATAGAAGAGAATTTCCCATCCATCAAGTTTGGTACTAGGTAATTGGTGGGTGTTTAAAACAATGGAGAAAAGCAAGAGGTAAATGACAGAAAATGTGATCTCCAAAGTGTTCTGGTACAATGGAGTTTTCACTCTGGAAGGCTTGAAATGGCAAGCGATTCTGTGGCTAGCAGTTTCTCTGTATAGCTCATAAGAATATGGATCTTTTTCCAGCTGAACAATCCAACCTCTCCAGAGCCACTTGATACATCTCTGGTATCCTGCAGAACCAATGATGGTGGTGGAGTGCATGTCGACAGCCAATTCCATGACGTTGTAGGGAGTAGAGTCCTCATCATTCAAGCAAATGGAGTATCTATGAGTTAACATTGCCAAAAACAAGTATTCGTCGTCTTCAGTTCGTTCAATGACAGTAGCAGCCAATTGTTGAGCAGCCAAAGCTCTCAAATTATACAAGTTGGTATCATACAATTCATATTCGGCTTGTTGCCAGTACCAATCACAAACCTTTAAAAGAGCAAATACCAAAGATGCCTGGTATCTATGAGAAGAAGTACCAGGCTTTCCATTTCCTTTACCTCCAGCAGCCTTGTAAATCAATCCTATGACCGTTTCGTTCAAAATTGGAGAGCCAGCCTGAGAGATGTCCGATTCTTTAAATTCTATAGAAACGATATTATCAATGACTTTCTTTAAGTTCAGAGCTATTCTCCATAATTGTCTTGAGTTTGGGAAAAACGACTTGGAGTACGGATTCGATGTTTCACTTTCAATATCGGCCATCGGTTGAGGTTGAGGAATTTACAAATATTCAGGGGCCTCGTGCTTAAAGGTGAATGCAATTTCAGGCCCCAGCCTTGATTTGGTGCGACGCGAACAGGGCTTCGGCTGCGGCTGATGAGGCTGGGGGCCGGCTGCCGGAGTGAAGAAGTTCGGGTGGAACTGATGCGAGGGTGGCACGCGTTTGGCACTACATTCGTACGGGTGGTACCACGTTCGCGCGAGCCTGGCAGCACGCACGAGTGAGATACGGGGTGACGCGTACGCAGCGTCAGACAATGGCAGACGAGGGAGAAAAATTCAACCAATAATGGTTTGACGACACAGAGGGTAAACACGCACTACACATATGACGATGTGTTAGCAGTGAATGTAGGGTGCATTTGCGGGTTGGTACTGGCGAGAGAATGTACTTGTACCGGAATGTAAGTGAATAGACGTGAATGTACATCAATAATCATGGTAACACGTGAGTATACATTTTACCGGGCATAACAACCATATGCGCCACGAGTCATACCATTAATGACGAACGCACACCCATTCCCAGGGTCGTCAAGTCAAAAATCAGGTGTGCAACCATTTCAGCAACTCGGCTAAGTATCTTATCTCTTGGAATGAACTGTGAAATGCGATAACCTTCGCGGTGCCAGTGACAAAATCCTAAACTGTGGGTGAACTCATGAAACTAGAAGTGTGTTTGGTCTGTGCCGTGCTGTGGACGTGAGCGCCAAACTGTCATTGGCACACTGTCAGAAAAAGCTCGTTGAAGTTGTTCAGGTTATATATTACATCGTAGCTCATAAGTATATACGCATGTCGTGCTCACACACGACTGGAGTCATTATACCCGGTATAATTGAATCCAGGGCTTCCCAAGCCCTCATTAAACGAACCACTCAGTGGAGTCATATTAGATTCAGCATTAGTTATATGAGTATCAAATTCACCCTTTTCTTTGGACCAGAAAGAAAACTTCTTCTTTGGAGTGGCTTGTTTCTTATGTAAGGCCTTCAACTCTGTCAATGGGTATAAATCATAGGTCCAGAAAGCCATCAAAAGTCCATACCAAAGATGGAAAGTCCATTCAAGGATATCAGCGATATCTTTTCTACCATTGACATAAAATCCGCAACATGCAGCCGCCAATCCAATGGTGACCAACAACCATATGATCTTAAGGATGAAGGAGATTGTGAACTTATTCCAAATTTCTCCGTTCACATACTTTCTATAATACTGGCCCATAATATAGTAATTTGTAAAGTTAAGTGCCAAAGACACCATAACTAAAATAGCGAACGTGGCCAATAATTCGGCATAATGATTCAACAGTCTTTTTCCCAGTTTCACAAATACCAATCCACATATGGATTGGGCAATGAAAAACGCCTGGGCAATGACTCCCACCACGATCGAAGCATATGCTAATCTTTTCTGTAAAACAGGCTTGATAAATTTGATCAACTTACCGATTTTACGGTGGTAGAATTCCAAGTAAATGGAACAACAGAAAACTATCGAGTGAATCACCACGAAAGTAATGAAGAACCCCGGCGATAAAATCACTCCTATTCTTTGCAAAGGCAAAGGTTTTGCAGTTTCTTCATATTCTGGATATATTTTGGAACCTTGACCAACCCACATTCCAATTAGCGCAAAGCACCAAATGTACCAACATATCAATCCAAATAAAGGTATGAAATAGAAATGGTTGAATTTCGAAGTCAAGGATATAAACTGGTTTTTAATTGATGATAACATTAATTAAATCGATTATATTGTGGATTCTTCTACCTCTTTATACTTCAAGATTCCATATTCATGTACCATACTAATTCAGTTAAAATCCAGTTAGGACATTGTTTTAACAAATCTTAACAATAGGTGAACCCGATATTCCAGTTTCAGAGGGTTTTCTGAACTTAAAATTCTAGGCTTGTTGAAGGTTAGATTTTTGGTGTTGGTTTAGGTGGCGATTTTGGGTAGCACTGGCTGTGGCACACATGAACACCCTGATGTTTGTGACTCTCTGGTATCTATGGATGGTGTGGTGATCGTTGGTATGAACCCCTAGATCGCTGTGACGTGGTAATAGTAATATGCAACGAACATTCACAAATTTTTCGCAATCCTTCGTTCCCAATGCGGTTAAATTCTCTATAATTCTTTCATGTCACAAATGGAAATAATAGTGGATTTAACTCAAACGAGACGCGTTTTTAGCTTCGGCAACCGCCTCAGCTCGTAGGTAGGACGCACACATCACACCACCTCACATCTCCGGAGTTAAACACAGAGTTTGTCTAAAACATAATGTCTACAAGCTTCGCAATGAAAATCGGGGGTGATAAGTATGCACACACTTTAGATCGGGTATGTATCGGGTTTGCATGTAAGACTTAGACATGCACGTCGTAGTGTGCACTGCGTCCTGTACGTCCAAGATCGATCGTGGTTGGGTACCGTGAAATGTATAACAGACGATGTTAGGATATGCATAGCACACACTAGCAACACGAAACACATCCTCAGTCTAATGATAAGATTTTTGGCTTTCGGGTGTTGACGCAGGCCATGAAAAGCTTGTTTAACCTCTAGGTTGAGGATCGGCCATCGACAGTTCTAACGGCACTACCACCGAAAGCTAAAATAAAAAAATCTTAAAAGCGTAATGCGCGCCGGCGTGAAATCACCGGGCCAGCCAGCCATCATGGCCAGAGCTAATTTTGTTGCGCTAGAAGTGCAACCACAGTAAGGATGTGTTCAGAGGGTCATCACCACAGCTGTATAACACCACCTTGCTAGTCTCACAGCTCCTTCCTACCACAGTTTTGGCGGAATGGAGTTGTAAACCCCCTTAGTACCCCCTTATACCATACGCGGTAACCTGTAAAACTCGCCTCAAAACCCAACCAAATAATCGGTAAATGTTACCTCAAATCTTTTGCAACCCGAGGGCAGTAGGCGCATTTGATGAGGTGGTCTCATCATCGCATGGTGATGATGACCAACGAATCCTGTAAACAAATTAAGATTTAGATCCACAAAGGATTAGACTTTTGACTCCTGGAACTGGCAAAAAAATAAGCCTGTTAATGTATAAGGTGTTTCCGCATGAAGTCAGACCATCAAACTTTCAAAGCTCGGCTCTAATTCGAGTACTTAACCCTGAAATTTGGGTGCTTGAGCAAAGGTGGCTTCCCTTAGCAAAGGTCTCCTTACAAAGAAACCTTTCTTATGGGGCAAACATCGTTCCATATAAATCGAAGGTTACGGGTACCCAGGCAATACTGTGCAGATTATGATTACAGAGATTCGTGTTACAACAACAGGTTTGCGGGCAACGTGTGAAGGTTGACACGTTGGCGATCAATATCCGATTATGAAAGGTACAATCGTTTCACTTGCTTCAAGGGATTTGATTCTTCGGCCACAAAGTTGTATTGTCTTGTTGAGAAAATAATCACCCGGTTGCGAACGAGCGACCGTACTACATTTCCTAGAGGGGTATAATTGATGTACCCGTTCCTGTATGAGGGTAGGGAACATTTTCTAAAGCCTGTCCCTATGTTTCAAGTGTTCATTTGGTGTGCGAGCAAGACCCATAAAAGAAATCGATTCATGAATCAACCCAGTACCAGGTATCATCAGCTTTGTAATGAAGTTTTTTAAATACATTAATACATCAAATCATAAAGATGACGCTACCTATCGCCCAATATCAGCCTCAGCGCCACCCGAAAAGGATAAATTGACGTCGCTCTCAAACGCCGGCTCGTAACCCGGGGATCGAATCGATTGTTTTACGATTAACGTGCAGTACAGAAATTCAAAGATCCTTATATATTTAATTCCAACTCATTCCTAATTCCCGATATTTTTTGTATTCCACGTCATCTACTTTGAGGTTTGATACCCAACTGCTAAGGTCAATCCAAGTACCAAATCAAACATGCCCTTTTCACCTAAAAGTTGATCTTCATAAATGGTTACCCAACCCAACTTATTCTCATCAGGCATGTCGTCCCGAGGATCAGCGTTATAATAAAGGCCATCTCCTGCGACGAAATAGTTCTTGACTTGGCCTCCGGATATGTCACTTTCAACCAAACTGGTATGAATCTTTTCAGGCTTCATTTGTGGGTCTGGTAATTCCATTTTCTTAGATAACCGTTTGTTGAAGTTCTTCAATTTGGTAGAAATATTTGGTTTGTGTGGTCTGAACATCGCCAACACGGGGGGGAAATTAGACTTGTTTGTGTCTTGCATGTATATGTCCTTGGGGTCGGATAATTTGAATGGGAGTCCACTTTCAGTTTCAACATAATGTTGATGGAAATAGACATTGTTCTTACCAGTGAACTTCCACTGCTCGGTTTCTTCATTTAACTTGGTTTTCAACTTGTTGAACTTACTGACACGGACCCTTGGAATGGACCCCACATTCCATCGAGTATTATTGAAGTCTCTGGTCTCGTAGTTCTTGAAATGAACTTCGCTATTTTCCAAAGACTTAACGTTGGATATCCGATCATATGGAATGAACTTGTCAGGGATAGACTGAGGAAGCGACAATCCAGTGTACTTCTTTTCATTTGCAGTGGCAACATTAGACGACTTGATGAGACTTTTCTTTAATACTGAAGTTCTATTGAGTGAAGTGGTGAAATATCCTCCTTCTTTTTGCAGCTTTTTGGTAATAACCATGAATGGAGTGGCATTCTTGTCATCGCCACTGTCTCTAAACTGCATGGTGAACCCGTCACTATTATGTTTGTGGGTTACTTCCACATAGTACCCGGGCCCATTTCGGCAATACATGTGTTTGATACTGGGATTAGTCGTGAGGTACAAGTCTTTTCCAAACTTGAGCACGTGATACTTCCAGTATGGAGTCGACACTTTGGAGTCATTGCAGTCAGTGACCAGCGACATGTAAGGAGCGAAGTCTGAGTCGAATGACACAGACGATCTGGAAGATATTGACCCGGCGCTTAATCCGTTTCCAGTGCCTGATCCATTTCCAGAGCTGAAACTATTCGATGCATTGACGCCACTATTTCCGCCGAGTCCAGCTAGTCCCCCGATGCTCAACCGCTTGGTGTTGATGCTACTGAATCTACGGTGATTGGGAATGATTTTTGACGCTCCCAAGTCGAGTTTGGTCATGGAAAACCGCTTAAATCTATTCGACTTGGAAGCATTCGAGCCGGTATCGGTTACCGGTAAAGCCAATGGCGAGGTCGTAAATGCCGTGCCATTGACGCTGGTGACAGACTGGTGGTATTTGTGGCCTCTATCTCTTTTTTTGGACCCGTCGTCAATCAGAGGCTGTGTGTTTTCTTGTTCGATTCTATTGCCATTAATAGCAGGCTTTTGAGCGTCTCCATCCAACGAAAGAGGAGGGCTAGGGGGTGTGGCCACTGTACGTACAGAGCCTACACCAGCAGTGCTTCCTGGGTCCAAGGAACCATAAGTGCCCGTATAATTGATGCTTTCATTGGAAGAAGTAGGATGTAAGTTGGGATTATCTTCTCTAAATTTGGAAGTAATGGGAGACTTGGTCAAATACTCCTCGATGTCAAAATCGAAATCGAACTTGAAGTTTTCCAAGGGCCCTTCGGGAATACTTGGAGGTTTTCTGGATGTCGAAGTGGACGTCATCAATAACGATTAGTTTTAACACCAATTTTCAGTTACCAATTTTTTAGAATGCAACTTCGTAGAGTGCAGTTTTTTCGCGCCCATTTAAGTGGTTTTTACATGTTGTTATCTGCAACCAGCAATTAAAGTTACTAAAAATTGAGAGCTGGACCCAACATGCAAATCAGCAGCACCACCGGTAATCGTCCGGCGCAACCAGCATTGGCCCCAGGGGTTAACCAGCAAAAACCTGCCAGAGGTTATTTCCCAAACCGGTTAAATTCCCCCCTGTCAAAATCGATAGTTACACCTGAAACATGCAAATCATTTCATACATTACTAACTGATACTTAATCATCAATCAATCATCGTCTTCAATATCGGTTTCCAAATCACACATGGATCGACAATTGGGACAATAAAATTGCGGATAGCTCTTAATGATGATGGGCCTTATACACTTATAATGCCACAGATGTGAGCATGGACTTATGAAAAGTGCTTGTGCTGGTTCGAGTTTCAATAAACAGATAGCACATTCGCTTAATTCATCGTTCAAAGCCGATTTGACGGGGTCCACACCGTGTTCATTCTTCAATGATAAATTCTTTAGTTTCTGGTGCATTTCAAGATTAAATTGATTGACTTTTCTCTGCCAACTCTTGTTGAATTCACATCTCATCTTCACACACCGATACACTTCTTCGGCTCCTCCTCTATAATCCATTCCCAATTGTAAGATATCTCCATCGATTAATGGCATCATCAGACTCTCCTGTGACGCAGGACTTAATCGTACGTGGTTCAAAAACGTTCCTGAGGACGATTTACAGTCCTTGACAAACCACTGGCCATCCTCGTTACACTGGAACATCGCGTGCGTTCTACTGACCACCTTGGACTTGAAAACCACTGGAGCATCCAGGCCCTGGGGTGCATGTGAAGCGGCCTTGTTTTTCTCTGTGTATCTTCCAATACGGATTGTTTGGTTGGGTTTGGTTTTACGGATCACCGGTGCAAAGTAGAGTCCCGAGTTAGAAGCCGAGTGGTCAATTAGAGGTGTGAGTCGAAACGAATAGAACCCATCTTTATCCTTGAGTGGTTCTATGGGTGACATTTGGGCATCGTTTTCTTTGGGTTGTACCACCGTCACATCCATATTGTCAGTGTCAGCATCTTCTTCGGCGTCTGCAGAAACTTCGGCCACCAGACTTGAAGCTATGGGATTGGAAACACCAGAGTTTACGACTTGAGAAACTTCCTCTCCACCCGAACCTCCACCGCCTGAAACTCCAGGAGACGCAGGCTCTGGGGTGCTGGTGCCACCAACCCCGCTACCAGTGACAACTCTTGGCCTGGAATCGGTCCTGGAATCCCTGGGCTCTGGCCTGGGCTCCCTAGTGTAATCGCCAAAATTGCCTATGGTTGGACTGTTAGCCATGAAACTGTCGTCGTGCTGGTGCCTGATGGAGTTAGTGAAAGACAGCAAGAAGTTGAGCCCGAAGGAGGGTCTTCTGCCGAGATTTGAGCTTCCAGAGTTGACGTTTGTGTTCGTGGTAGTACTTGAGTTTGTTGTTGGATTTGAGTTTGTGGTTGAGTTCGTGTTCGAATTGGTGGACGTGTTGGTATTCGTGGATGCTTTCGTGTTTGTGGATAGCTTTACATTTGCACCACTGCTGCTTGTCCTCTTGATACCGTTGGTTGAACTGGTGCCAGTTGAACCACTGTTTGAGGTCCCAGTGTTCCCATTATTAATGGCCACGGGGAGCGAGCCAATATCGGCTGCTCGAGCCCGTTGAGCAGAGTTGGAGCGGGAAATCACCGACCCAGACCCATGACGTGAAATACTATTCGACAGCGTGTCTGTGAGTGGTGACAGACCGGAGTTGGGGATTGTAGGACGAGATACGTCAGTAATTTGAGACTCTCTTATGCCGATTTCACTTGTAGACATGGCTGGAGATAACACAAATGGAAAAGTATATGCAAAAGCTAAGAATTCTTACTGAATAGAACACCCTGTGTGACGAAGTTACCAGTTACAGTGACGGTTGATGCTGCCAAGTTCCCACAAATATATGGGATGAATAGGTTTGTGGATATTGAGCCAGCACTGGATGATAATTTTCGCGCACACGATAAACGAGAAACAATTGCTTGGAGGGCTACATCGTGGGGAGAGTGTAGAAGAGACTTTCGTGAGATAAAATGTCCATAAGTAGGTTCAGCCCGAAAGTAACTGCAGTGTAATGATTCTGTGCCACTCAGGTCGCTCTGGCAGACACTACTGCCACTAGTACCATTAATATTACTATCACTATCCATTCCTCTTCCTTACATTCACTACTAACTTCCACTCACTTCGTTCCCCCAACTGCCCGTATCAACATCTCCTGTAGCTGCTTTTTTCCACCGCTAGACTCCCACACAAAGTGCCCGGTGTTCTCCAAAATGCTCCACTCTTCACTAGATTCACTGCTCTTGGCGAGTTGTCTTTGCCAGTTTCCCCAATTCCTCGACTTCTTGATCATCAAGTCTGACGACGCAACGTAAAGTGGAATGTCTCCGAGTTGAGCTCCAGCAGCTTCGTTATAGGAGAGTATCAGCGACGTTATCTGTTCCTGAAGCCTGGCACGAAGATATTGTGGTTGGTGCACCATGTCAGGCCCATGAATCCTGGCCTTGGAGTTGAACTTACGTGGGTGTAAAAACCAATGGGCGTTGGTAATTATTCCCAAAGGTGACACCATTCCTCTGACCCAGAGCTTGAATCCAGTCCATGTACTCATCAACTCGAATTCCTGGAGTTTCCGAGGCTCAGGCTTGGGAAAAGGATTCAACTTGAGCAAATCCTCGTGCCAGCTGTCTACCAACACAGCCAGCTTCGTGTTGGCTCTGTTCTTGTAGGCAAACACTTTGGAATAGAGGCCTCCCACATCGAATCCTACCACCGTGAATGGCCCCTCGATGTTCTCTGCTGTCAAAGCTTCCTGTAAGTAGTCAACCACAATCCCTACAGACACCGGCAGAGGGGCACTATCACTAAAGCCATATCCGGGACGGTCATACACACAGTATCTTTCAATTTTATTCAAGTGGTAAAGTTCCTCGATCCAGGAGCTGAAATCTTCACTAGAGACCGTCTGACCGCCCTCCACCAACACGATAGGCTGCGTTCCGTTTGTGACGTCTCCCTGGCACCACAAATGAAGCTTGAATTGGTTGTTGTTTACAGGTACCATCTTCCCCGGAGGTTTTTCGTGAGTGTCAAAGGCCAGGAGCCATAAGCTCAAACTGATGTTCCACACAAGCACCAACAACACCAACTTGATGAAGAATTTTATTGTTATCACAATGGCCTCCACAAACGTTTTTCTGGTTTCGGGGCGCCCGGTGTACCTGATTTCCTGGTAGGTTTTGGCCTTTTCCACCGAATACTCGGCATATGAGTTGAATAACACCGTAAAAAGCGTCCATATCAACAACCCGTTGCCCACTACCCCAAACTGGTGTCGTAAATATGACACTGAAAGTACTACAATCAAGTCTAGCGCCAATAATCCTGCAGTCACATAACCAAGAATCCTTTCATAGTAAGCAGGCACCACAAACCGCCATTGGGTGAGCAGATTCGTCAACAAGCTCAACAACACCAAGTCGATCTCTACGAAAGACCGGCCTCGATTATTCAACCCGGGAATCGAAATGAAATCTGAAAGCAACAACACAAAAAAAAACGCCCAGTTGGCTACCCAAGTCACCCATAAAACAAACTTGAGTGCCCTGACGTGGTACAAATTCAACGGACTAACTTTAGGGTCGTCTGGAGAAAGAAGTGGACCTCTTAAAAGCGGCTGAGACTCGAGTGCGTCCGAGTTGACGTCGTCTGAGTTGGTATCGTCTGAGCTCCTTTGTTTGGACCCTTTACCAGCACTTGTTTTTGTGGACGTTGCAGCCGGCGCATTCTCTTGCTGTTGAGACACCGAACGTGCTCCAGATCTGGAGATTGCGTTAGAGGATCCATTGGTGTCACTTGCATTGGAAGTGATGGTTTCACCCACCGGTCCATCGTCCGTAGAACTGTAACTCATGATAGCAATTTAGCAGCCATTCGCGGTGAAGTTGTGGTGTGTGCAAGTCATGTGACAGCATTCACGTGAGCGACCACCTCTCAAATCTCGCACAACCATAACCACATACTTAGCAGAATGTCTGTTTCCATTACCAACACGTCAGTGGCAAATGGCACCACGTACTACCACATCTCCCTCAAAATCCCCCTACGGACGCTCTCGCTAATCAGAAGGTACTCCCAGTTTTGCCAGCTCGTAACTGAGCTTTGTGAGACTTTGGGAATAGACGAGAAAGACTTCCCGTATAAACTCCCTCCAAAGTCCACCATATTCACCAAAAACTCGGTCAGAACCACGTCCGAAAGGAAACACGCCCTTGAGTCTCTTCTTGGTGCCCTCATTACCGACAGAGAGATCCAGAATCTCAAACCACTCCACGAGTTTCTCGAGCTTCCGTCGACTTTTAAATTCACCCCCACAAAAACCAATGACTCCTTTAACTCTTTAATCATCTCCGATAAGTCATCATTGGACCGCACACGATGGCTTGAGCTTCTACGGCTATACAAGTCGCTGGTTAACACCCTTAAAAGCCTGTTTGTCAACGGAGATATCAAACACAAAAGTGAGTTAAGGCTTCGAATCTCGCTGGTGATTAAACCCAATTTTGCGATTTTGGCACAAGCACTAGACGAACTTCATGACTTAGGGTCTTTCACAGGCCAAGAATACGTGCGCCAGAAAGCCGTGATGGCAGAAATCAGACGGGATTTGGATTTTATGTGTGATAATATCAGTAGTTCTCGCCCTAAAAGCTCGGAAACCGCACACTTTGGGTCCCGAAACGATACTCCACGGGCCTCCAGGAGAGTTTTTGGTGCCGTCGAAACAGCTGATACATTGCCTTTAAACAATCAGCAACTTCTCCAGCACCAGGTACAGATTCATCAACTGCAAGACCAAGAAATCGAAGAGCTACGCAAAATCGTGGCCAGACAAAAAGAAATAGGACTCACAATTAACCAGGAAGTCCAAGAGCAGAACGAGATGTTGGACGAGCTCAACGAGCACGTGGAAACCGCATCCGATAAGATGAGACAAGCTCGGGCCAAGGCCAAACGAATTTTATAGACTACCTTGACAAGACTATGGTGTTGATCATGATGTTGATCACGATTTTGATTAGGATATAATATGAACATGACTCTAGTCTATTAGTAGGTCGTTCCGTGACCTTGCGTCCTTCCTCTCCTTTCTCCTTTCTCCTTTCTCCTTTCTCCTTTCTCCTTTCTCTCCTCTAATCCTATTCAATTCTAAGCTTTCTCCAAAAGAGCGCCCCATTCCTTGATTCCCTCTTCAATTTGTTCCGAAGTAGAGAAACTGAAACACAACCGAACGCAGTTGTCGTACCCCTTTTCGTTACCATACACCTCAAACTTGGTTCCTTGTGCCAAAATGATTCCTTTTTTAGCAAGAGTTTCAATAATAGAGGTCAAGTCGTACTTCCGGTCCAAAACGACCCACACAAAGTATCCACCGTCACCACCGTAGTATTTGGTGGACTTGGGAAGATACTTTTCCACTGCTTGTTTCATGACTTTGGCTCTTGCACTGTAGTGAGCAATATAATTGGCGATAATGTCATCGATTTGGCGGCTATCAAAAAGCTCCTTGATGGCATAGGACGTCAATTGTGAGGGTGTTCCCCCGGACTTCACACATCCTTCTTGACTGAATTGGATTGCGAGTTTGGTTCCGGCAGTTTCGTGCCATCCGAATCTGATTCCCGGAGAAATGATCTTGGAAACCGACGAGTTCGACACAACGTGTCCGTACTCATCGTCGCCAAGCTGGTCTCTCTCCAAATGCACCAACCGAGGCTCCACCTTAGCCCCGGTATACTCCAAAAGATCGTAAACATCGTCACAAATAATAAGCACGTCGTGGGCCTTGGCCAACTCAATCAACTTTAATTTAGTTTTCAAGTTGTAATTCACTCCCACGGGATTGGAGTACGAAGGCACGATGTAAAGCACATACTTGTAGATTCTACTGCTAGGTCTTCCAAGCGGATCTGGTTTGAATTTTGGCACTGGTTCGGTGTCTTCAGCGTCCAAACGGGCCAATTCTTTGGCAAAAAAATCCAAATCAAGACTGTATTCGCCCTCTGGGGTTTCTTCTACGGCAGTGACTTTATCTTTGAAGCCTGCATCCACAAATGAGTAGTTAATCAAGAAATAACATGGAGATACAATGAATACTCTCCTTGTGATCTGAGGATCGGTGGCCCTATGCAAAGCCAATCCCATCCCGTAAGAGGCCCCGTTGGTGAGGTTGATGGTGTCCGGGTGAGGTTCCTTGATGTCAAACTTTCTGGCCAAAAATTCCGTCACAGACTTTCTAACTTCAATACTTCCAGGATCGGTTCCATAGTTGAGTGGATGCTGATTATCAGGATCCGTATCGTACTTATCGAAAACACTGGTGGTCAACACCTTGTCAAACGCTTGTTTGATAGCGTTTCTGGGGTGTAAGTTGTTAGAGGCGTAGCCCTTGAAGAAGTTAATGGCCATGGAATAAAAAGGTGTGGATGCAATGTGGATGCAAACTGAGATTTAAATGAGCACCAATTCCGTGCTCAATCAAGATATGCGCGGAATTTTGCACCCGTAATATGCAAACACACGGAATTTGCCCGGAATTTGGAAATTTAGCTTCCTAGTCAGTTAATCGAGTACCATAATGGTACGAAAAGCCTTACTACTAATTTCTGTATTTTTGAGTCTCTTTGATGCCGTGTTGCTTTTGTCGCTATCGAATAGCTAGGGAACGAAGCTTGAAGCGTGCGCCAGCCAATATTCTCGCGCGCACTGAAAAACTTTCGACCAATAAAAGCATTATTATTCATAATGGTAACACCATCAGGATTCATTATAAGCGCTGGATTGGGGGCAATCGCCAGAAAGCTCCAACTTAATCTCATAGGAAGACCTGTCACCCCCGGGTTCAAAAATATCTATGGATATGCCGCCAGTAGTGCGTTTTTCATCGGTGCCTACTACTTCTTTGATGGAGTTATTGATAACAATAGACAATTATTAGGTAGAAGGTTAGAGGTGTTACGAGAACAAAGAGCCAAACAAGAGCTCTTCAACGAATTCACCAAAGAGGGAGACCATAGAATCACCGGTGAACAGAGACAAGGTACATTCTTCAGATTGTTTAACAAATTCGGAGCCAAGTACAACTGAATTCAACCTTATAGCTGATTCAATCACTATAACTGATTGATATCCCCACTATTCTCCCACCAACATTCGATACGAATACCTTCAATGACTGTGCATGTTAGTTGTAAATGTGTATGTTACAATAATACAAACGATACTAATTAGCCGTAAGCACTTATTCTACGTCGTCTTCCTCCTTTTCCTGGCCCACCTGGAGACCATCCTCAGAATCCTGATGCTCTGAGGCGTTCTCTTCGTCTGACTCTTCGGCATTGCTGTCGTATTCCTCGGCCACGTCGTCCTCTTCTTCGCCTCCCTGGTAATTATCATCGTCCTCGTCTGAGTCTGCATCTGCATCTGCGTCTAAGACGCCGGTGTTAGCTGTGTTGATGGCTTCACCTTTTCCTTCTGCTTCTCCCGTTCCTCCCTTTGTATCCTTGGGTTTTTGTTCACGCAAACTGTCGTCGAACGAGTTGTCACTGACGTTTTGAAGCTTCAAAAAATCGTCAATGGCACTATAGTACTTCTGGTCTATCATCCCAAACTCCAAGGTCTCAGATTTATCGGAGTTGGCCGCTTTCACCTCGAACCTCAACGTGAACGTGTACTTAGACACGTCAGAAAAGGAGTACGATACCACTTCGTTGAATGAGTGTAATATTATAGGCTTCTTGAACCCGAACCCGAAGTACGCCAGGTTGAACTCATTCTTATTAGTCAATATCAACGACCCATCTTTAGACCCTCTAAATGCCTCGATTAAAAGCATGTCGTTGATGGCATTGGACCGGTGGCTTATGACGACCCCACTGTCCTGATTCATTCTCAAGTTGTTTCTGTTGATGTCACATGACGGTAAGTAATTGACCAAGTTAATTCCACACATCTGGAATTGACGAGTCAAAAATTGGATGATGGCCTCATTAATGGGTTTGATTCCATCCAATTGCGTGGGCTGGAGCATCTGACTTTCAGCAGTGGCTGGTATTTTCCCGGTTTTGATCAAGTGTTTCTTCACCAAGTCCAAGTTGATTTGGCATATGATGGGGTCGCTCTTGCTTGGGTCAGGAATGGCTTCATTATTCAACCAGAAGCAAAGAGATCCAATATTTTTCTTGGAACTAACTGTCGACATCCCCAAAATTGGAAGTAGTATACAGAGCTTGATGGACTTGTCCAACTGTATGAACAGAAGGTCTGGTTCCGAAGTTGTTGGATTCACTATCAGTAGAATTGGATTTCCTCCATTTTCAGGTAATAAATGGAGCACCAAGTTCATTTTTTTTCTTAAAGGAGACTGGAAAGAGATCTGTGGGAGCTCAAAGATAATTTCCTCGTCCATGATCTTCCTATTGATCTGAATACTGTACTCAGAAAGCATCTTGATGGAGGTGGGAGCGACATCTGGTTCTGTACCCACGGTTTTCCGGCGCTTATTCTCAAAGTCGTCGCTCAAATAGTTGTATAGGTCATCGACAATGGAGATTCGGCTCGGGTCCGACTTCACAAGGTCGATAATCCTGTTTTTAAGCTCCGTGGGCAATGAGTCTACCCACCCTAATTTTGTCACCGACATCTACAATTGCAATTCGATATACCGTTGCGCGCGTTTCAACATTTGTATCGGTTTGGTATTACACTAAGCTAAGGATCACTAGGGCTACGAACGGTGACAATGGGAATTGAGAGTATCCCCCGTCCCCGGCTGCGTTATCGGAGTCAGAGGAAGCACCACCAGATTTGTTGCTGGTGTCGCCATCCTCACTTTTCCCATTATTCTTACTCTTGTTATTAGTGTTCGTCAAGGAATTCCACAGACCGTCAGAATCCCATGATCCGTCGGTTACATACGGACCTTCGGTGCCTCTACCCAGCCCTCTTGTAGTTTGTAAGTAACCTGCAGTGCCATTGTGGTACTCACTGTACCCACCGTGAAGATAAGTCGAATTGACAAACGCAGCAGTCACGTGCGACACATTTGAATTCGACAGGTTTTCGTCGCCCAATATACGTCCCAAGGCAGATTGATAAGTGACAAGCGACGCGTTGGTGACCAGAAAAGGTGTTTCTAAAGCAACAGGTGTCAACTTAAATTCTGAAACTGGAATCCCAATAAGTCCTTGGCCTCCAGCAGCTTGAACAGACATGACCGGTAAACTTGCTGACCTTCCCAGCGTCTTTTATATCATCTGACAATGTGTCAAAGTCTAATTCTGCGCCCTTGTTGCATTTTGGGGGGTCGGGTTCCAGCCACTAACTTTCAGTGGCTTTTGAACCTAAACTGGTGCCGCATAGTGCCAGGGATGGGAGGGTATTATGCTTCCATATGCACGGACAGAGGTCGTGGACCAGTACACAATACTTTCACCAACACAGACACACATAGGATCCAGAACACTTTGAGTTTAGTCAAAGAGCACCGTCCGAGACTCGAACCCCAGGACCGCTTACTCATGGTAGTAATGCCCCTCACCCGTTGCAATTACTTCTCCTAATCAGGCAACTGCTGCTGTCGGTTCTATTGGGTCAATTACACTAGCCATTGAGTCCGACATTCAGTTGGCTCTGGTCCCCTTTAAAATCTCACACTACGACCAAGGTGATTCATGGCACGTGATCGTCTGTGACTGCTTCACTGACAAGTGGATCCGAGCGCTCATTCATTGGCTGAATTTACAGCCTCACACCAAAACATTGGCCGCGAGAGGCTTGAGCATCAACCTGATGAGCCTCTTCAACAACGACGACACATCGAATATCCATCTTCCACTCAGTAGTCCTACTCTCCCACATCTACAGAATCGTCCATCTGAATCCGTAGTTTTAGAAACAAATTACTAATTGAGAGAATTGCATCAGGAAGCAAAATTGTATCCACGGAAGTCTCAGAAAATATCTACAATCACACGGGATCTCGACAAAACCTTGTCTAACACTATGACCATATTACGAATAAAAAATCATAACATGCTATCGTTTCCATCAAAACAGCAAGATTACAAACCACACGCTCACAATACGAACAAAACCACACCTGCTTTTTTACACCTCAAATTTGTGGCTTCGACAAAGATAAAAATTATCTCCGAGTGTTTGCATGGATTGTTTACAAACCTGATGACAAAATTATCTTGTCCTTTATTAAAGCCGTACATTTTATGATATCATAGCCACGAATTTCATATCACCGTCAATTATTTCTCTTCTCATACACAACACGTCACAGTTTCACTTGCCAACCAGCGATTTCCTCGTATTCGTGAGCGGGACAACTTGCCCCTTTATCGAATGCTTAGGTGGCATTCAAACATCAACTGAGGGCAGGAAAATTTTTCCTGTGGCGCATGCCCCACGCAGGTTCCGAGGAAAAAAAAGAAACTTTTCTTCCACAATCAGCGCCAATTAGTGCGGCCAACGTGCTCAGCACAAGTAATATTCCCAAAATAGATAATTACCTTCCTATTCTGGTATGAAGCATGCAAATAATAAAACACTTCTAAAATTACCATTTGCAAACCTATAAATTGCAGAGGGTTCGTCAGTTTTCAAATTTTTTTACCTTTTTTCAAAGTAATCAATTCATTCGCTATGTTCAAGACTATCATTGGTGCCGCTGCTTTGGCCACTTTAGCTACCGCTGCTTCTAACGTTACCGTTACTACTGACATCGTTGTCACTGACTTTACTACTTACTGTCCAGCTTCAACTGAATTTGTTGTTAACAACAAGACCATCACCGTCACTGAAGCTACCACCATCACCATCACTGGTGAATGTACCATCCCAACCACTTACGTTACCTCTGGTACCCCAGCCACCGAAGAACCAACTGCTGTTCCATCCGTTGAAACCGTTGTTGAAGGTGCTGCTGGTAAGGTCGCCGTTGGTGCTGCTGCTGGTTTAGCTGCCGTTGCTGCTTTATTGTAAGCGATATATATTTAAGTGTGTATTGTAATAATATCTGTAATGGTTTAATCTAATTAATGCTTACTGTTTCTAATTAATGCTTATTGTTTGTTTTATTGAGTCGAAGTCGTATTGAACTATTTACAACTTTTGATAAAATAAAATATAGGCGTTTTTTAACTCGTCATCCTGCTCCAATACCTCGTCTCCTTTAATTCTGCTGATGGATGTGTCATCAATTCTGACCCAATCCCTTGAGTTGGAGATATTTGGTTGTCTTAAAACATCACATGTGTAGTGTCCTCCCTCTGCACCTGCTCCATGATGATAAACAACTCCTGTTAATTGATAATTTCTAGGGATGTTTCTCCTCCAGTTTGAGAACAATTCGAGTGGTATCGTTAATTCGTGTTTATAGTCAATCTTCTTTTTCAATTTCTCGACACTGAATGTGTTTTCAAAACTGAATCTCTTCAAATGAATGATCAATATTTCAGGCAAACTATCAATGAAAGTTTGCTTTTTGGCCATCACAGTCTTGTCGTCGTTAATTTTGAATGGTATTTGCTCTGGTTCATTCAAATGCTTGAAGGCCTCTTCGATATTGGTGATCTCATCATCTTTGATATCAAGTTGTATACATTGGTAGGGATCTAAAGTGATACTTTGATCCTTCTTATTGGGAACTTGTAAAACACTTCTGAATTGCCCTCCAAATATTTTCTTGACAGGTGAAGGTTCAATCTCCACCGTTCTTTTTGTGCTAATGGTATTTTTCTTACCACTAATTTCATTCCATTCTTCGTTATCATCATCATTGTCATCATTAAGTTCGTGATCTTTATCATTACCATTAGAATTAAGCTTCTTTATGATCTTGATAGCATTTTTAATTTGTAACCTGGTTTCGTTCTCTTCAATGCCTTCTATTAATAATTTGATTTGGTCGGGGCTGACATCTTGAATCGATTTGACAAATTCTTCATGAAGTCCATCAAGTAAATAACCCAAGAATTCCTCTGCATCTTCTTGTTGGCCCCATTTCAAATGCAGAAACTTGGGGTGATGACTGAGTTTCGTGTAGAACTTCTCTGGTGATAAAGATTTGGAACCAGTGGCTATGAAATCATTAAAGATGGAAATGATGGAATCGATCAATGGAGTTTTGGATTCGTCCAACGACCCTACAGATTCCTTTTCGAGTAAATGAAAAAGCTTATTGAATGGCTCACAATAAAGGAGAATTTGAAGGATACTGTTCATGTAACAGATATTTCCACTATTCGTGAGACCTCTGGTATTGATTTGGAAAGGCTCTGTGTCGCCAACCAAATTGAACATTTGTTTCAAGCTTAGGAGCCCAATGGTGTCAATTTCTTTGGCAACAACAACCTCCGCTTTTGGAATTGCAGAAACCGGTGCTTTTGGTGCTTCTTTTTGGGTTTCGGGTTGAGATTTCGCTTTAGCCTTTTTGTTGGAGCTCGACACTATAGAAGCCCAATCGAATTTTGATGGCTCGGGAGACTTCTGATCATTATAGTCAATGATTTCAGGAGCTGAACGATTGATCACTAGAGGCTTATCAGACACCACTTTTTTGGATTGTGACAAATGCTTTCTTCTTTCAATAAAGGAAGAATCGCTCAAGAAATCTGAACCTGATGCATTGACATAGAACGGCAAATTGCTTAGTATTCCGAGTTGTTGTTCCTGTATTGGCTCAGCTGGAATTTCTTCAGCCAATTCCGGAGTCTTTTCTGCTTCCACTTCGGCATCTATGGCTTGTGAAGAATCTGGTGTTCTTGGAGTAGTTTCGGGTTCAGTAGATTCTGAATCCTTTTCGGCAACAGATTCTGGTGTTGTGTTGGACAAATCCAGCGAAGACTTCTTCACAACATCTTTTGCATATGCATTTTCTGTTTGCTCCAGTTCCGTTGCAGTGGTGGGAGACGATTCACCACTTCTTGAATAAGATATGGGAGTTGACAGTTGACTTTTGAAGCTATTTTCACGCTTAAACCTCATGATGTTTGGGTCAGGAGGCACCATGGAAGGTTGGTACATCTGGTTGATGGGCATGGAATATGCAGGGTTATATTGCATTTGAAGATAAGGATTCATTTTATACATAAAAGGAACCATATTTGGATCATAAGGTGGATAACCAAAGTCAGTTGGCATGGGAGGTAATTGAGGATAAGCCAATTGAGGGTTCATTGGATCCATATGGGCAGGAGACATAAGAGGTTGGATGTGGCCATAATTCAGGGGAGTTCTATTTGAACTTGGGTAGAAGATTTGAGCATCTTTACGGAATTTGCTGGGACCCAGACCATTTGAATTAGTTGATTTGGTGGTTGACATTTAAGAACATGAAATAGGATGACGTGGACGATAATAGATTCTATAAGGTACTCACAAATGAAGCAAAAGTTATTATCAATTAAATGGTATCAGAAAAGACCAGCTTTGGTTGAAATAATATGTTACAATATGAAACAAGATTAAACAGAATGCAAAATGATTTGAAGATTCGATAGTTCCCGAGAATGTGGAAGGATTTTAATCAAATAATGAATTTAATTGAAAGTAATAAATATTTATCACCTGAGGCCTTAGACTTTTCAATTTGATTCGGGATTGGGATTGAGGCTTCTGTTGGAGCCTGAAAATTTTTCAGAGCAAAATTTGTCATGGTCGTGCGCATATCATCTTTTATTATTGGTGGTGAGGTAGTGCTGTGTAGACGTTGTAGTTTCCACCGGAAGTTATGATCATTAGCATCGTAAGAAGGTGCTTACATATGGGTACACTGTCAATGAGATCAAACTTGATTTTTGAAAGGGGATTTTCCGGCGGCACGTGAAGTTGGGGGCTCCAGTCTAAGTACTTGGGTTTACCTCTGGAGATCCAGTCGGTTTGGTAACACTCTTGATATTGGTCACATGAACAGTACCAGTTGAATACGTCTGTGTACGCCGGTTCACTGGTGTTGTTGAAGTTGCTACTGTCAATGGCATTTTTTCGTTGTGTAGCTTTAAGCTCCAGTGTCTCATTCGAATTGGATACTTTTGCAGCTAAGTGATCAAGGCCGATATTTCTTAATTCGGTTTCTATTCTATGTAAAATCTCATCCACTTCTTGCGGTTGTATTTTCTTTGTGATCTCTGGTACACCTGGTGCCTTGTGTGTCTGCGAACTGGACTTAGGGTCGTAAATAATAATCGTGTAACAGCCTTCTCCACACCTCAAATACAGTTTCACTTCGTTAGGATCGCCGTAAATAAGTGTGTTCAGAGGGTCAGAAAGAATCTCCAACGCGTCAGTAAACATATCCCCAAACATCAAGGAGAGAATTACACTTTTATCGGTGTTGATCTCATAAGTTCTACCACCTACGTGTGAATCACTACACTTTTCAAGCTCCAATCTCACCTCACTCAACACAGCCTGAACGTTGGGATTATCTTCCAAAGCCGTAATCAGAGTACCCGTGTATCTAACTAGCTTATCCATAACGTCTACATCCATGAATAGCCCATCCAACACAGTTGGAAGCACCTCTATTGGCAGGTCCATGAAGAAGTATAAGTCGCGCGTAGTTTTTGGTGTTTTTGGTGAATTTCGCAAATCTTAGAGTTTTAATAGTCTCATTCAAATCAAATTAATCGACAAACTAAGGTGACTTGAATAATGATTATTAAAATTAATAAACCATTAAGGAATGAAATCAAAAATTACAAGACCCACACTTTTACAAGTTGGTATTAAGCTCCTTGTGACTAATGTGCAATGTCGTCAAAGATTAATAGTCGCAAGACTTCTTGATCTCTTGTGACGTCTCAAGGTAAGTATGAAGAAATCCTACGGTGCGCGATGGTGGTGCTTTTATACTTCTGAGTAAATGTCCGGGTAAGTGCTATATTATTACTGTGACTACTTAACTTTTATACGATGGCTAGTTGAAGCTCCCACATTCCTTATGACGAGTTTGTGGATGTCCGCATTGGCTACGACATACCCTATCCCGGTACTTTTGCCGACATTCAAGTTGAAACCTCCCGAAGTCACAAATCCCACGAGGTTTTGTATGTGCGTATTTTCGGTATAGATTCTGGCATGGTCCTCCACCGATCCGTGGGGAACTTCAAATGTAATAAGCTTCAATGGCACATGAGGTGTCGAATCAAGGGATCCTGTATAGTTCCCTTGCACGAAGTCCGTGTGGAAACTATTGTCCCTGTCATACAACTCTATACATAGCTTGAAAGATCGAGTAGCATTGATGTAGTCAGCCAAGTCGTCTAAATTATTGATCTTTTTGTCGCCATTTTCTGTGAACTGACCAAACTCCTTGTTGTCTTCGAGCCTCTTGTTCAAGTGCTTGTTGATATACACCAACTTGGCGAGGAACTCCCAGTCGTTCCCGAAAGGAATAAGTCCATTCTCGAATTTTTCCTTTTGTCGTTTAGACTCCGGAAGCTTTTGATACTTCTCCTGACTCAATTTGATGTTCAATTCATTCTCAATCCACCCTTCTGGTAAGTACGGGAAATCTTGTAGGTAGCTCAATTGGTTTCTCTCGAAACTCAATTGTCTTAATTGTTGGACTCCACCAAGTGAAACATGACTGACGTGATTCAACTTCAACCAAATCGGCAACACCCAAAACCACGGCACTATTAATGTCCATGTCAAACTGGTTTTCGTCAATAGCACTGGGATCGACTCGCTGATGTCTTCTGGATTTGGGTGTCTGTTGAGAAGTTTAGTGGTCAACTGGTTCGCATAAGATTGTGTTCTTCCCTCCACACTGAAGAGCTGAGCCACGCTCAGATCCCTGACAAGGCCATGTTGGAGCTTGATTATCAAATCGTTATATTCGATGTGTTCTTTACAGGGAGGATCCACCGGCCTCTCCCAGAGTCTTGGATCCTTAATATTGAAGCTCAATACTGTTCCCACCGACACCGTATCATTGTATGACCCCAAATTCTTGAACTCGGGTAAATCCTCAGTTATGTGGAACACTTTGTTTAGAGTCTTCAAGCTGGTGGGACCCGCCAAGTCGATGCTTCCTAAGGAGTATTTGCAATCATGGACCTCCACTTTAAACTCACTCAAGATATATTGGAATAGCTCGTCATATATCAGAGGATGAACCCTGAGAAGCACTTTCCCGGACTTAGGGTGGCAGTATAAGGTACACATACCCACCTTTTTGTCCTGCACATAGACCCACCCTGAGTAGCTTTTGCTTCCTTGTAAAACAGCCTTCGTGGGAGTGATCAACTTCGATACCACAGCTTCATCAAACGTAAATATCATGCTATCGTAGTAAGAAGTATCAAATATTATAGTCCCGCTTTTGGCTGCTCTGTTTGTAGATTTGTAGCACTTCTGACTTGGAGATAATGGGATCTGGTATCCCCATCTTTTTATGAGATGGAACCTTTTTGCATGCCACACATGGGTACTTAACCACACGAACTGTTTCTGTCTCTTGCTGTATTTCAAGTTACCCAGAGGTTTTGAAGCCAACTCATTAATTCCCGTATTGTCATAAGACCCCATAATGTTGTTCAATTTCGGCTTCTCGTATCCTTTCTTTTGACTCCTTAACTGCTCAAGCTGCTTATTCAACATCTGGATTTTCTGCTTGACACTCAAATTGCTGGTGCTATCGACAGGAATAGATTTCAATAGCTTCACTCTGGACGCTAGCTTCAAAAGTTTCTTTGACATTCTCAACCGATAGATTTGTTTACTAGTAGCCTTTTTCTTAACGGGGTTTGTATTATGCATTTCTCTGATGGCTCTGTTCCTCAACCTCTTGGGAACACGCTTGACATTGTGACTTGCCGTTCTTCTTCTTAAAGTTCGAGGAAGACTCTGAAACACTCTATTTGCAGAAGAGGACCTGGTCTTTAGTTGACTCAATTCGAAGGATTTGATCTCAAATTCACGGGCCTTTAGGAAATCCGGCACCGAAAGAATCCCGTTCTTGTAAGCAGGGTCCGCAAGCTCGGTCCTGATGGTCCGGGAGTTGAAGAGTTTCTTCTTCCTTTCCATGGTGATGAAGTAGTTACAATAGTGCGAAGAGATGGTGCGAGATGGAGAGAGTATACCGACAGTGAAAGTGACGTTATAGTATGCCTATACAGTTACAATACGGTTATGTATTTACATTCATTAATTTGGGATAATCCCACAATGGTGCACTTCAAATTTATACACGTTTTTTCTTAGTAATATGCACAGGTATATATCGTTTGTAAATGAGCATGTGCCTCCTGCCATTCCGCCAATATCCTTATCATTTGATCTTCCAATATTATATCACTCTGGTCTTCGTAATCTTTCGATTGGGATTTCTTCTTGGCATTTCTCCTGAATTCGTGAATCATCCCCACGAGCTTAACAATTCCATTTCCCCCAATAACAGCATTCTCGTTATCATCCTTGATATCTATATTCACAATGTGTACTAACTGCTTGACTTCGTTGTCTTTGTAGTCACTGTTGTGGAGTCTGAACATCAAGTCGTCTACTACGGAGTCGAAACATCTCTCTTCACACGTTATGATCAAATCGAACTTACCGGCGTATGCATTCAAGTGCCACCTCTCTGGAGCTCGTTTGACTTGTTTGTTTCTGGTCAACATGTGGATCAAACCATTGGATTCATAGAGTTTCTTGCAATCCTGGGACATCAAATCGTTATATATGTCTTCATATGGAGTCCCAAACTCATACACATTTGGTTTGTCAATTGATGGACCTGGTAACCTCACGGCACTTCCAGTACCGAAAGACTTGATATTGTACCCAGCATCTTTTAGCTGCTTATGAGCTTCCATGGATCTGTTGTTATTGGCTGCACATACCGTACACACCCTAAGACTATCGGGCACTGTTTGCGTGGTGGTAGACATCAGATAGTTTTATGTGCGCACTTCGAGAGCGAGTTATGATTGATAAAGATGTGCAAGACACGACCGGCGAATCAAAGGTAGTAAGTATAGTTCGTATTCTTAGTTCTGCGGAGTTCAAGCTTATATCATCGAAGCTGGCGTGCCGAATATGTGGTTCTTACCTTGTTCGATTCGTATACTCTCAGAGATTTCAAATTTACATTAGCAGTTTTGGTTTTGTGGTTGTGCACAATCGATTTTGTGTAACGTTTTCGTATCGGTACCATTTATAAATAGTATGTATTATTGTATGTACTCTAGCCTGCTAAAGTCTACGAGATAGAGCCTTCCTCATCCTCTTCGTCTTCGTTGTCGAAATCCAATTCACTAGGAATTGGTCCGCCTTCAAGCTCTTTCTCTGCAAAGTGGACAATCTTACTATCTTGACACCAGCTCTTGAACTCCTCGTATTCTCCCTTATCAGTTACTAGAAACCCAATCATCATCGAGGGGTCTAGATCTGTGATATTGAGTGTGTGGAATACTGAAGAATGGTATGACTCGTAGGGCGCATTGACACTTTGGGGATAATGGGGATCCAAGTAGAGCAAATCATCGTTGTCATAACCGAAGAAGTAGAAGCTCGAAGACGGCTTCCCTCCTGCAATCCCCACACATTGCTTGCAATTGAGGAAGTGAATGATGCTGGAGAAGTAGATGGTGTTGGTTTTCTCGACTCCGAGTCTGATGGGAAGTAGAATCAAGAGATTGGCATTGGAGTCCAATACTTCGTGAACTTTCACATCATAAACATCCGACGATTCAGTCACCAAAACCTCCAACTTGGGGATATCTATGTCTTGTGTGTTGATGTATCGGCATAATTTCTGAATTGATAAAGAGGCGGCGTTGGGTCCGAACCACTGTCCCGGTTTGACCTGTAGAGGCAGCTCGTTGGCGACCCTGATGAAGTTGTGAAGCGAGAATGGAGCTAAATACTCATCTTTAAACAAATCGATCACCCTCTTCTCGGCTCCTTTCGGTTCTTCTTTCATGAGTCTCTGGTAGGTGTTTGCTAAAAGTGACTGAGACGTTCTGATCATACACCCCCATCCGACATCAGTGGAGAAGTTGTTGTTATCCACGAAGCTGTGTATATTGGAGGAGAAAGGGTTCTTATTGAACACCATTGAATGAACAAAAGCAAGCGGATGGGGCCCAGCAGGGTTCTTGGGTATGTTCTCGAATCCCGTTCGATACGTGAGGTTGATAAGCGACTGCACTTTGGCCTGAAACAACTCTTCATCGGTATACTCGTGACCCAATATAATCTTGGGAGGCTTTTCTACTAGAACCTCTGCTTCTTTATCCGGATTCCGAGGTTTAGGTATCTGTTGCCATAAATCAGAGAGACTGAATCTATGTGAGTTTGGAGGACCGGTAAGTGGGGGAGCCGAATTGCTCCTTTCAGTGGCAAACTTATCTGCTGGCGAAGGGACTTTGACGGTGTGTTCAGGGCTGGGCTCCTGTTTCGAATCCAAGTTTGGATGTGTATCCAAGGATTCCTTTGTGTCCTCAGTCATACTAATTACACGAAGATAAGATTGTGCGAATGCGTGTTAACGTGGTTTGCGTATTTAGCTGCGAAGACTCATAATTACTGTAAAGGCTGATTAGGCAGAAAAAAACCAATGGCACGAGGAAGAAAAGGACATCTGTCTGGAGGCCGAGGAGGCCGTGGAGGCCGTGGAGGCGGTCATGGTGGTAGAGGTGGCAAGGTAAACTCCAGATCATTCAGGTCGAAGCACCGCAAAAGTAAAGGCACTTCTAATAACCATAAACCAGGAGCTGGACCCGATATCCCAGAGTTGATGGATTTGTCCCAAGGACACTATGTTCCCGAACTCAGTAGGAATGGAATAGGGGGGCCTGGCAACTCTAGAGGGAAAGGGAGGCCCCGTAGCATGATGCAAGAGGCACTTTACACAGGGTCGCATATAGATGAAACCATGAGGCTTCCGTTGAGGAAGCGGCCCGTGGAGTTTGTGAAAGCCACTGAGACTTACGATCCTGGAAGAGAGCTACGTGAGAAGTTTGCACGTGTGGGATTGGAAGAAAAGCTGAAAGAAGACGGCCTCAAAGATGAAGGCCTTAGAGATGAAAAGCTGAGAGATCAACTGCTTGAAGTCGAACAGCTGGTGAACGAGGAGCTGAAAGAAGATTGTTCGCTGAGAATCGAGGCCCTTGAAGATGATATAATGGCTGGCAACGAAAATGGTAGAAATGAAGTTGAGACTGATGTAAACCAATCCACTGTTCCCATAGAAGAATCAGATGCAATCACCGAACAGATGGATGATGACAAAGCTAGCAATTCAGATACTAGCGAATCCATTTTCGTTATTGACGAACAAGGCGATTTCAGCGTTACAAAAAACATTCCCAAACCAACTCTTGGCCTCATAGATACACCCAGTGCTGTCGAACACGATAACATCATCACCATCGGTAAAGTATCATTACAAACGACGGTTAACGAAAGAGGCGAAATGGAAACTGAACTCATGGCAATCAGCGAGTTGAACAAACGTTCGAAGCCTGGCTTCAAGGACTTGGATATAGACGGTGACTCTTCTGATGCCGAAGAGGTGGCCTATTCTGACTATATATCGCAAATAATGGATCTGCTCAAACAAGACAGCGACTACGGATCTGACGAATACGAAAGCGATACCAATTTTGACGTTATGGCTTCCGATCTGGATCCAGACCTGGATCTGGGCCAGCAGGTCGATACAAGTCGGAATTCACATGATATTAAAGGCATTTCCGCTCGACGTGAAGCCCCAGTGGAAATTGAGGATGATATACCCGAGTATGGGTTCTTGGAGGAGGACTATTTCTTTGATGTCTCGAAAATATCAGTATCGAATGTCAGACTCGGTATTCAGAACCAATATTACACACGTTGCTATGATATCCTAGGGAGCCATGAGCCTTCATGGTTGACCCAAAATGATATTTCAGATTACGTGCTCGAGAGTGGTGTCAAGGAACACAGGCTCGAAAGTTTCTTCAAATTCCTAACTAAAGATTTAGATATGATTCCACAGAACGATGAACCCCACTTTTCCGATGTTTACATTTCAGAGTCCTCAGAGGATGAGTTGTTGCCTGAGGAAGATGATGATAATCTTGAAGATTTGATCTCATTCGCTAAAAACAAGCCTACAGCTCCTGACGAAATAGACTTGGAACCAACGAAGTCATTGAAAAAAGGAAAAGGAAAAGGTAAGAAGAAGCATTTTGATGAGTATATGGATTCTGTTGATGACGAGTTTGACAGTGAGTTGAGACAGTCTCTTCAAGAACAATACCTCACTCAAAGGGAGGCCAAAAGATTAAGGAAATTGGCAAAAGAAGAAAGGCTTCTCGACGAGGGTTTCGAGAATCACGATCTACTCGTCAAATACCAATATTCCATGCATATACGAGATATAAAGAATGAAATGGAAGAATTTCTTCATGATGCTCAAAGAGAGAGATTACGGTTCCCTCCTCTTGACCCTCACGGAAATAAAACCATCAGCAAAATGGCGGATAGTTTCAATTTCAAAAGTCGGAAATGTGGAGGAAACGGACTTCACCAGTTCATGGAAGTTGTCAAGTCCAAGAAAACCTTCAGGTACATTCCAAACTATAACACCATAAATACCATTCTCAGACAAAGGCCTATATTCAACAGACTAGACCAAAAGAGACCTAGGGACGAGATTATAGAGAGAGATGGAAACAAAGATAAAGACAGAAGACGTCAAAGAGACAAGGGTCCCATCAATCGAATCAAAGAAGGTGATATCGTGGGAGAAACTGCACCCGAAATTGATTCCAATAATATTGGGAGACAACTTCTTGAAAAGATGGGATGGGCCAAAGGTGAAGGATTGGGTGCTATCGGTAATCAAGGAATCAATGAACCGGTTGTGGCCAGAGTCAAAATGAGTAAATTGGGTCTCAGGTAAAAGGCTCGTCGTGAAGGCTCGTTATTTATTAGAATTTGTAGGGTATTTACTACGAATGCCGATGAAAAATCTATTTCTTACCTTTCTTCTTCTTTTTCTTGGACTTGGAAATGGGAGCTCCGTGTCCAGTTTCGTTAATATGCTGGAAGAGTTTGTTTCGGGATGGAAACGAGTTATTGCACGTGACACACCACTCCACTTCGTTTCTAGTCGGTGTATCGGTGGGCGTCGATGTCGATTCTTTGGAGGTTTTCTTCTCTTTGTCCTTTTTCTTCTTCTTTTTCGACTTCTTGCCTGAACCCCAATCGTCATCGCTATCCAAACTGACTCCCTGAGCCAATTCTTGAGAAATCTTAGAGAGTTCTTCTTCTAGCGTCTGCTTCTTCAGAGTTCTTGTGAAATCGACGCTGGAATCAGAATCTATATCGTCGTCTACTTCGTATTCTATGGGTGAAAGGGGTTGTTCTTTCGGATGTGAACTGTCCTCGTTTTTGCTTAAATCGGGACCAACAGATCGTGTAACATTTTCATGGCCATTGATATCAGCACCAGAAGTCTCTGTATTCCTTTCTTCCACATCGTCAGCTTCGTTGAAATCGTCAAGCTCGTCGAACTCGTCTATGCTTAAGTCGTCAGTGTCATTATTTTCGCTGGCAGTTTCAAACTCATCTATGCCCAACTCCATGCCCTCCTTTCTCATCTCATACCTTAACTTGTTGAGAGCCTTTCGGTGGTTTTTCGACTCGTTGTGTATCTCAAACTGCTTTTCGTTTTTGAAGGTCTTATCGCAAACCACACACTCAAATATTTCTAAATCGTCAACTTGTTGGAACTCATCAAACTCACTATCAGAACTGCTCTGATACTCTGCATTCAATAAGTCTTCAAGATCATTCAACTCATCGAGGGTTAATTTCTGCCAGTCTTGAACTTCGAAGTCTGCGGACTCTGCGAGAGTCCTGAGCTTCTGTTCTTTATTCAACTTGATCTGGTTCTCTTTTTCCTGCTGTTGCTTCCTTTTCTTTTCCTTTTCATACTCTACAGCTCCAGACTTCACTCTGGGGTCTCTCTTCTTGATAAATTGGACGTAGTTCCGAACAGTCTCATTATACTCTTTTCTCGCAGCATCTCTGAACTTTTTATTCTCTTTTTCCATGAGTCTTCTTGTCTTACGATCGGGCGCCGAGCTGAGTCGATACTCGTCTTTCCAGTTGAAACTTTTCACAGTCTGGAAAGAAGACCATTTCTTATAAAAGTTACGAATACTTGTCGCATAATCAGTGTGGCTATCTCCAAATTTGGGATATAACAACTGTGATTCGTCTATGACGTTGATGTTCGGAGAATTGTCCTGATACTTCTCATACTCTGGAATGTTTTGGTGTCGCCCGTGGTTGATCTCTTCGGATGCCAATCGCACAAATAATGTGCCCACCACGTAATAGAATCCACTGTGAGAATCATCAAGCAGTGAGTAGAAAGATGGATTGAAATACCGGTACAATTCCTCCACTGAAATCAGAGGAATGACCAGAACATCGTTCTCTGTCTCTACAACTCTTTCGTCACTCAAGATCAGATTTTTATGAGAGTCGTACCATGATCTTTCCTGAGGGTCTGATAAAACCTCATAAGCAGACCGTACCATGGCAAATCTGGCAGTAGCCGCTTCGACATCGTCTGGGTTCTTATCTGGATGTAGTTCTAAAGCCTTCCTTCTGTATGCTTTCTTGAGATCTGTGTCTGAGGCATCTATAGATACTCCTAGAAGCTCATAATAGTCTGTCTTCATTGATGAGATGTTGCGAAAAAACCGTTTCCAAAAATCATCCATTATACTACTTTAACTTTTTTACTTAAATATACAATATTATACAGGAATAAATTCGATCACCACCCCTTGGAATGATAGTCGTCTGGCGAGAATTCTTGTTGGAAATCGGAGAGAGCTCCTTCGGCAGTGATGATTGTTTTACGCGGCATTGGTACTTTGCCTAATTTGTGATCGATAGTGATTGAGTCTTTTAGTGACTTACTCAATTCATTATCGTACACGGGGTTTTTAGTGGTAATGGGAGATATGTGCTCAGGTTCATCTTGAGGGGTTATTGGAAGTTCCTGAGATGATTTGAGTTCCTGAGACGATTTAAGTTCTTGGGACGATCTGAGGTCTTGAGAGAATTTAGCATCTTGTGAAGACCTCAACTCTTGTGAAGACCTCAAATCTTGTTTCGATCCCGATCTGACTGAAGAGTCCACTGAATAAACTGCAGACTTGCGTAACTTCTCAGAACTATTATTGGACCTAGTATATCTTTTATGCCCGAATAAATTCGTTAAGTTCAATGAAGACTTGGAAAGCATATTCTTGAACGAGCTTTGAGGTGCAGAATACTTTGTTAAACTGGAGGATAAGATTGAAGACAGTCTTGGCGACACACTACCAAAGTAATCAGAGGCATGTTGGGAATTGCTGGCTACCACGTTGAAGTCTGAGATCCCAACGATTGACTGTTGCTTAGTCAACACGGAGTAATCGTCGTCTTCTGCGTGGTCAGATTCGCCGTCTTTCACTATGCTTGAATCTGAATCCCCTAATTTGAGTTTCAGTTGGGGGTTCACGTCAGCCACTGACGTGAACTTCTTCTGAAATAATATCGAGGGTCTTTGGGCTTTTACCTGTGTATCGACTTTGTCGTTGAATCTTCCCAAAGGTATGAGTCCAGTGGTTGAAGATCTTTTCAACGTCGGTTTGAGATGTGACTCACTCAATTCCAGAGGTGGATTGAGTACCGATCTATTTCTTATAAGCTTCAGGCGACTTCCTTCATGGTGTTTGGCCATCTCATTCAAGAAAAGACCCGAAAGAAGACTACGTGGCTTCAATGGCGGAGAAGTATCCTCGTCGTTTCTTCCAATGGTGATAGTATCTGACAGGAACTGTCGGGAAGGAGGGGGGTTTCTTTTAACGAAATTGATGGGCTTCAACGCCGAGTCAGTTTGTTCGTCTTCAGAAGTCACAGATAACCAATCACTGTCACTACTCTTACCACTCTTAGATTTGTCATCTTCTACTATCCCAGAAACCAGCTGGCTATGGCTATCCTTGTGCTCCCTTTCAGGATGATGGTCTTCATCTTCTGATTCACCATCAGAGATATCCGAAATATCCATCAGCTCACATTCAGAATATTCATCCTCTTCTTCGATACCGTCATCTGACATATCCGAGGAAGAAAAGTTCTGTAAGCTTGAGTGTGTGAGGTTGTTTTTGAAGAGTGAGTCCTGGCGTAGAAGAGTCCCTGGTTTTGGTGGTTGAGTAGACAAATCTGCGGGACTAGAACTGGGATGTTTTGAGCATGAGTTTTTGGCTGACTCAACATGAGTGAGTGAGCTCTGGCTTGGAGGTGAAGGGGTGTTTGCTATATAAAAAATGTTCTTTTGGTCACTGGTGGGCGCCTGTTTCGGTGATTCTTTAGCCGGTACCGGACTTTTGACTGGAATTTTGGGGGGAACATTTTGATCATCGGCACCCTCTTCGTGGATCAAGCTCATAGAATTGTGTGAAGATTGAGAAGAGCTAGATCTATGGGAGTGTAAACTTAAATTTGAAACCTGGGAAAAAAAGGTGTTGGATGTATTATTCAGCGAAAGTGATGGCTGATCAATTTTTGAATGTGTTAAAAATTCGGAGGGAATGTATGAGTCCGTCAAGCCTTTGAGTTGGTCTGGTTTGGATTCACAATTTAAAAGCCTCCAAGATCTATAGTTTAATCTGTTGACGGTAACGATCGAAGTTGCAGGTATTTTTATTTTTGAATTCGAAGTCAACCTCCATAATTTAATCAAAGACTGTGGATCTGTATCTTTAAGATCTACTTGGAATGCTAAAGTTTGGGTTTCACTCATTCCATGTAACCTTGAGTTGACCAACCATAAATTTCAGAGATGAATGTTAAAAATATAAGTAGATTCAAAGTATTTGGATTTGTGGTGAAATGCAAATATGAATCTGAAAAACTCCAGAAGGTGTGATTCGAGTCGAGTGTGTCACCGAAGAAATAGACGAGTTTAAAAGTGAGCTTTTGAAGAACAAACCAAACTTATGCTATTACTTAGTGATTCCAGGAACTTTTTTCGTGGTTGAATAATTAAGGCACAAACGATGTGTGAGGCACTCGTCGAAATGATTTAGATGACCAGTGAGGTTCGAAATGCGCCAAACAATTTTCGCATCGACGATAAGCGTGACTAGGTGTAAGGGCCTCATATGAGGTTGGTTTGAAGGGACCCTGGAGTTGGCTGTTGAAGCCGAAAGATCTTTGAGTGTGACCTCTGATGATGGTGTGATGCAGGAGGTGTCACGGTAGGTGGTAGAGGCAAACGAAACATCAAGCGTAGTCACGTGAACACGTAAAATGTGATCATGATAGTGATAGTAGATTACAGTTTTAGATCGTACGATGTAGTCTTCATACCGTAGATTAGATTGTGACTTGGAGACCTCAAGAGACTTGTGCTGTTGTTGCAAGAGAGTATAGTAAGGTGGCAGTCACGGCTTGGCGCTAAGTAAAGGGGATCATCGGATGTGCTGTGCTATCTTGCACGTGAGGACTTGATGGTATGACCAACTTCCAGACAGTGTGTGCCAGTCAGAGGTTAGTGAGGACAAGTTCAGTAGCCACAGGCCAGATTAACTAAAGGCCTCTGAACACAACTGGTATCAAATGAAGGTTCAGTAAACACAGCTTCGGTACACTTCGCTACCTCAAGTACAGGCACGCTCGCATCCACGTTTTTAAATGACGGATGCTAGCCTGAGTTTTTGCGATAACGGTCGCGCCAGGGGCACAAGTTTGTTTGAATAGTGTGTGAAATCTTTGCAACAGTCAGATGAGCAACACCATTGGTGGGTGGCCGACCCACTTCGATAGCTGGGTACCGGCCTCGTAGGGTCACCAGTGGGGGCTGTTTCCAAACAAACGCACGTGAGGACATGGTATTGTGACACGTGAGTTTGTTTACTTTTTGACACGTGACATGCTCGAGGTCAACACATAGCACATCACTCTGGTGTATCTGCCTACCGGGTTCTCCCCGACTCCCTAACTTTTCCTGGCTCCTCATTCACTCGCGCATCTTTTTCGTGAATTTTGCAACTAAGGTTCCAAGACCCCACAGCGCGTAAAATCTCAAACTAGCCAATTGCTTAGAAAACCAAAAGCAATATAAAGGAATATTGTGACAGCAATTAATTGCAGCAAACCAAAATTAACTTCGTATAAATACCCCCGATTCCCCTTTTTTGTAATGTTTATATAGCTAAACTATAATGAGTAGAAAACTTTTACCAATTGTAATTGCTGGTGGTGCATTATACTACTACGATCAAAACGTCGATCCTATAATCTCTTCAAGGTTCCAATCGAAAACCCTCGAGCCTCCTCAACAGGTGAAGTCGCCACAAATTCAACAAAAAGCAGAGTCGTTGAAAAAACAAGTTGAACAAACTTCTCAACAAGTATCCAAAGAAACAGTTGATAACTATGAGGAATTGGAAGCGAAAGCAAGTGACTTCGCTAACAAATGGTCCAACAAGTTCTCCGATAAGAAGGAGGAACTCGGTAACCAGGTGCAAACCCAGTTGAACAAAGCCGAGGCGCAATTGCCCACAACTGATCTGAACCCAATTAGAAACGGAGTGGTTTCATACTTGGGATTGGTAAACTCTTTCGGTAACAAGATTACTGGCAAATCAGCCGAACTCAAAAATGAGGCTCATAAACAGACTCCACAGTACCAAGACGCCTGGTTCAGCTGGGGTACCGGCCACAAAGAAAAATTGGCTGATGCATATGACGTAGAGAAAGCAAGGGCCCTCAAGAAGTATGAAGTCGCCAGGAAGAACTTGGATGAATGGAAGCTGAAGTTGAACGACCCAAAGCAACAGTCTCCCGAGCTTCAAGCCAGAGTGACCGACGCCCAAAAGAACTTTGATAGTGCTGTTGGACATTTGACTTCCTACGGTAAGGAGTTGGTAGATCAAGCCAGTAAAGATTTTGAGTCTACGAAGAATTCTTGGTGGTCCTGGGGAAAGGCCAAATCCAATAAGCTCCAAGCTGAGTACGACAAAAACAAGGCGGCAGCTTCCAAGCAATACGAAGCAGCCAAAAAGAGATTGGATGACTTGAATGAACAGATCAAGAAGTCCAACCCTTTCAAGACCAAGCAGGAAGAGAACGATCACTTGAAGGCTGCCAGAGACGATTTGAACAAATCGTTTGATGATTTGAAAAGATATGGTAGTGACTTGATCGATAGCATCACCAAGTGATTCCAATGATGTCACAACCCATTTCCGATAATCTAGTTATCAAATTACGTGAATGTAGAATCCATTTTGTAAGCATTGTTGAAAATATACAAATGTTCAAACCTAAATACGCATAATCGAGCTCAAATCAAAAAGTCAAGTCTCGAGTCGCACATCTCGCAATGGTGATGATGATAAGGTCCATACATCTGGGGCCCAAATTAATACCCAAATTGTATTTGAATAAGTTCAACGACAAGCTTTCCAAAGCCACTCCAACCAATGAACTATTCATCAAGTTTGGCTTTTTGAACAACCCGCGGGCTGGTCTTATACACTGGCAACCAATAGGACTTTTGATGCTTCACAAACTTCGTGATCTCGTCAATAAAAGATTACAACAAAATGGGTGCCAGGAGGTCAGTTTGTCTATCCTATCACATAGTAGTCTATGGGAGAAAACACAAAGATGGAATAACTCCGAGCTTTTCAAGTTGAAAGATTCGAATAACCAAGATTATTGTTTAGCACCTACGAGCGAAGAAGAAGTGACCAATTTGGTGAAAAACAGCATCCTGAGCTATAAAGATCTTCCCCTTACTTACTACCAGATCCATGAAAAATTCAGAGATGAAAAAAGACCAAGAATGGGTCTCTTAAGGTCACGTGAGTTCCTCATGAAAGACGCTTACTCTTTTGATGCTACCGAGCAAGAAGCAATGGATTCTTACGAGAGAATGGTATCCACCTACCATCAGATCTTTCAGGATCTCAGGATCCCATATGTCAAGGCGGTGGCTGACTCTGGGGATATTGGAGGGTCCTTAAGCCATGAATGGCACTATCTTCATGAATCAGGAGAAGATACTTTGTACACGTGCAGTGGGTGTGGGAACGTATCCAACGTTGAAAAAACCCGCTCCCTTCCAGAGCCCGAGCATGCGTACCACGGAGATGTGGAGTCGTTATTTTTGGAGCAAGACGGACAGTTTTACAAAGCGGTTTATCCCAAAGACAGACAATTCGATATCAACCTCCTCAAGGAACATTACCCCCAAATCACACTCACATCTCAATCTCCAGAGTCGTATAAACTTCTTGAAGACACACGAATTTCAAGTGACGGTGTACCCATGGTTTCGGCCCACGAAGGAGAAGTTTGTTATGAATGTAAGGATGGAAAACTCATCAAGAAACGGGCTATCGAAGTGGGTCACACATTCTACCTTGGCACCAAGTATTCCAAGCCTTTGGACTTAGCAATACAGGTTCCTGAGGACGGAAAAGTGGTCTCTAAGCACGTTTTGATGGGATGTTATGGGATTGGTCTCAGTCGAATCATCGCCAGTATTGCAGAAATCTCCAGAGACGACTCTGGGTTCCGGTGGCCGGCTTGTATAAGCCCCTGGAATGTCACTGTCATTGAATCCAACACCTTGAGCCATAATGTGGACGCAGTATATAAGCAATTGGACACAGCTTCCATCGACTACAAGCTTGACAACCGGAATGGAGTCAATTTGAGCAAGAAGATAAACCAGTCCAACATGGTAGGGGTTCCCTTGGTTGTTATACTCGGCAAGACATTCCCTCAAGTGGAAATAGAGGTCAGAGGTAAAAGATATTCAGATGGCTGGAAACAGGTGTTTGAAGAGAATCACCGTAAATTCGACTGGGAAGTCTCACACAACAGAGGAGTGGAAAAGCACATTGTTGGAGTAGATCATATCAGTGAAGTAATTAAGGCATTGCTTCAGGACATGTAAATAAAAGAAAGAAGGATCAACGTCCTCAAAGATTAATGACTATTCATATTATTCTTGTAAATAGGTATAGTAAACTATATCAAACCAGCTCAACTAGAGAATTTACCAGTGATCTTAGCAAACACGTGTAAGATGATGACGGAGAAAATAAATCCAACAGCCAAAAACAAAACCACTAAAGGATCGACTCTCAATCCTTGGGCTTCATCGGTGAATAATTTTAACATGGTGGATGAAGATCCTCCAGCACCGGCTGATCTGGTGGACACTGGGGTGGCATTAGAAGCCTGGGCCTTTTTATCGGCATTGGTCTTTCTTTTAGCGGCACTTCTCAAACCTCCTGGGGCAACAGCTGAAGAAGACTGGATGTTAGTAAATGCAAATAAGACACGTCACGAGTGGTGATGAATTTGATCCCATAGTATCACGAAGGGGTCACTGGAAGCAACTGAACATCAATAGTCAGTGTCTTCTCACCTACAGACACTCTATGGCCCCCCAAAATAATAGTACATACCATAACTAAACTTGTCACTTGTCAATAAGCTCAGGTGGACGAAATCAAAGTCGCACTGAAAAATACAACTTAGAATCTATCAGTTTTGTGTAACATTTCCTCCTCGACCAAAAAATTTGCAAGTGCGGTATCCTCAAATCGAACAGAAAATTTTTTTCCTAGTTACAAGTTTGAATCATTACATTAGGGAATAGTGCCGTTAATAAAAGATTATCAATAACTAGACATTAATCTTTGAAAGGCATTTTTTTATACATTAATACATTGTTATCAAGAAACATCCTGTCGAACCACTTGATACTCAAATCCTAACCTATTTGCAATTATTTCCAATTTCGCATCTGTGATAGGCTCAACTAATCAACCTTTTAATTAAGTACCAGATCTCCTCGATTTGAAAACCATGGAATTAAGAAACTTGTCTTCCACTCCTAATCAATTGGATATTCAAAGAAGAGCTTCTCTCAGTTCGTTATCTTCAACTTCTGGTTATGGCTCTTCCACTTACGGAGCCAATGGTAATGGTAATGCTAACGGCCCCCAAGCTTCGAATCAAATTTCAAATCATAATATCAGTGGTGGTGTTAGCAACTCCACTCCTCATTTGAATGGCCAAAATCCAAGATCCAACCCTAAAAACTTGAATTTGAATGAATTACATCCTGCTGCTCAAACCAATAATGTATGGATTAATGGAGAAAATGGTTTAAATGATGTCGCTCCTTGGGTAGAACAACAAAAGCAACAGCAATCAAAGGTTGGTTCTTTGGATTTGGAAAAGGACAAACTCAAAGACAAAGAAAAATCAAGAGGTAACGCCGGTGGTAACGTCACCAACGCTCACGAACATTCAAATGCCAACGGCGCCTCCAAAAATTACTCCAAAGATGATACTTCTTCTGAAGGTGGAGATGACCACGATGATGAGCTTATCCCCACCGCTATTGTCATCAAAAACATTCCATTTGCCATCAAAAAGGAACAATTATTAGATGTTATGACCAAGTTAAACTTACCTTTACCTTATGCATTCAATTATCATTTCGATAATGGCGTATTCAGAGGTTTGGCATTCGCAAACTTTACCTCCACTGACGAAACTTCCCTGGTGGTCAACCAATTAAACGGAAGAGAAATCGGGGGAAGAAAATTAAGAGTTGAGTATAAAAAGATGTTACCAGCTCAAGAAAGAGAAAGGATCGAAAGAGAAAAAAGAGAAAAAAGAGGCCAGTTGGAGGAACAGCACAGGTCCACATCTAATGCTTCCTTGGCTTCGTTGATGTCTGTCACTTCCACCACTGCTGCCACCAAGAATTTAAGTGTGAACGGAATTACTTCTCAACCAGAAAGGTTGTTTTTGAGCTTCCCTTCCGTATCGAATTCGTTCTTGAATAGTCCTTTACCATCTGACATCAACTTCAATGACCTCGAGGTCTTGGAGTTATACACCCAATTGGTGGTGTTCAAAGATGATGCCACCAAAAGTACCATGGAACTTGCTTACCCTCCAAACTTGAGTGTCAATCAAAGAAAACTTTTGTCTAGCTTGTGTGCTTGGTTGAATTTAATGGAATTGTATGACAATGGTTTGATCGTGGTCAGAAGAAAGCCAGGTCAGCTTTTCTCGGTTTTAACTCAAGGATCTCCCAACGCTCAAGGCAATGGAGATTCGGTGAGTGCCGGTACAAATCCTTCAGCATCGATGCTCAATTTGAATCTGTTGAACCCATCTGGAGGAATTGGAGGTATCAACGTTGGTGGATCTTTACAATCAGGTAATCACCCTGAATTATTAAGATCTCAATCTCAATCTGCCCTTCCATTACCTAGATTCAGACAACAGAGCACCACCCCTATTCAACCTCAATTCCCACAATACTCTGGAAATTCTGGTAATAGCAAGCCATTGTACCAAGGAATCCAATCATTTGGATTCATTCCAAATAACCAACCAAATTTGTTACCAAGTCAATTGAACACCACTGCCAATTTCAGCCCTTCAACTAGTGCTGCTGCTATATTGAGAAATGGAAGTGGATCCAACAGACCTCCATATGGAGACATTAGATCCACTCCTCCTTTGACAAATTCATTTGTCACTGAATCCCCAACCCCAACTCCTCAACAAGCACACTCTAGTTTGTTCACTGGAACTTCGACCAACTCTACACCAACGCCTCCTGCTTCAACTACTAACACGGGTACTGGACAGTCCAATAACACAGGAGGTTCAACTATTGTACCAACCACTACTGGAGGTAGTAACGGGAACTCCAGTTCTTCAACTCCGTTACAAACTCATGACATTAACTCGAGATTTGCTCCTTTTGGACAACACACACAGACGAACGGTGGATTAAGCACTTTGCCAACCAATCGTCAATCTGATGAATTTAATGATTTAACTGGGAAATTTAATTCAATCAGTATCAATTATGAACCTGGTTCTCATCCAACATCTGGAGGAATTTGGGGGCCCAAATGATTCTGACTGGAAGACATTGTACCTGGTGATGCCGATATTCAATATTCAACTTTACGTATAATGATTATGTGTGATGATTACGATAATTATGATATATATACACCATGGATCCCCAATTCTTACATTTTAAAATATGGCTAAGATTTGATTTTCCCATCAATATTTCTATGAAAAGATTTAACGAAGATAATGTGCCTTGATAGATCGTTATATATATAAAAAAATGATTGTTTTATGTACTAAATATATTTATATTCACAATTCGTACACTCGTATACCTAGCCGCACTGCCATATGATTGGAACCGCGCCAATGGTCCCGTGGACTTTCAAATTTGTGGGAAAAAGAAATTGTTTGGGCGATATCTTCGCAGACACAGAAAATTTTTAAAACGTATTTACAAGAGGCAAACTTTTATATACATTGTTTGGTAATTATTTACAACAATTGAATCAATAAACCAGTTCAAATCTATTTATACAACTTCCGATAGTTTTGTTAGAAGTTTTAGTTGAAGTTTTTCCGAAATCACTTTTCAACTATAAATAACCCCAGTTTTCAAGTGATCTATAACCACATCAGGGAATTTAGTTTATTTGTTGTTGACGACCTTTAATTGTATTATTTTCGGTTCCATTTATTCAAATATCATAATATAAAATGGGTCAGATACTTTCACAGCCCGTTACCAACAAATCCTCCGAAAATGACCAAGACTCACACGCTGCTTTTGGTCTTTCGTGTATGCAAGGATGGAGAGTTAATATGGAAGATGCTCATGCTACTATCTTGGATATGAAATCCGTTGAGGAATACGTCTTGGAAGACGACAAAGACACCCAGGTTGTTGGAGACGATAGTTCAAATGCTCCAGCATCAAATAATGTTGATGGTACAACTGAGGATAATTCTCATGTCAGCTTTTTCGGTGTTTACGATGGTCATGGTGGTGAAAAAGCTGCTATTTTCACGGGTGAAAACTTGCATAAGATAATTAAGGCCACAGACGCGTACAAAAACAAGGATTATGTCAATGCTTTAAAAGATGGGTTTTTGAATTGTGACCAAGCTATTCTTAGAGATTATAATATGAGAGGTGATGATAGTGGATGTGCAGCTACCTCGGTCATAATCACCCCTGAATTCGTCTATTGTGGGAATGCAGGAGATTCTAGAACCGTTCTCTCCATCAATGGTCATGCAAAAGCTTTATCTTATGACCACAAACCTTCCAATGAAGGTGAAAAAACAAGAATCTGTACAGCCGGAGGATTCGTTGAAATGAATAGAGTCAATGGTAATTTGGCATTATCTAGAGGTATTGGTGACTTCGATTTCAAGAAGAACATTGACTTGCCAGCCGAAGAACAAGTTGTTACTTGTTATCCTGATGTGATCCAACATCCAGTTAATTTAGAAAATGATGAATTCATTATCTTGGCATGTGACGGAATTTGGGATTGTTTGACTTCCCAAAACGCAGTTGAGTGTGTCAGAAGAGGGATTTTTGAAAGAAAAGAATTGACCCAAATATGTGAGGAAATGATGGAATTATGTTGTGCACCAACCAGTGACGGATCAGGTATCGGATGTGATAACATGTCTATTGTGATTGTAGCTTTATTGGACCATACCAAAAATGAAACGTTATCCCAATGGTACGATAGAGTCATTGAAAAAATCAAAATCAGTCAAGATGAAACTGCCGATGTCAAGATCAGAAACAAGTATGCTCCAATTTCAAGTCCTTATGATCAAATCTATAAAGAAATTTTTGGCCATTACCACCAAATTGGTAGACAAGCCCAACTTTTCCAAATGAAAAACGGACAAAATGTAGCTGGTGGATATTCCTCGATGTTTGGAGGATTCCCTGGGTTACGTAATAATCAATCGTCCAATGAACCGGATGAAACCGAAGAAGAACAACCAAATAATGAAGATTTAGAGGCAACTGGCGCTATATCGTTACAGAAATTGTTGGCATCAAATGCCATTACCAATGAAAACGGGGTCTATTATTTGGATACTAGTTCTGCTCAATCTCTATTAGCTCATTTTGGAATGCCTGGTGCTGGAGATGCTAATTTTGAAGAAATAGAAGATGAAGATGTTCACAACAAACAGATAGAAGAAGATGTGGAGGAGGGGGAAGATGATGACAATGACAATGAAAATACTGATAAAAGTTCTTAGTCGATGATTCATCTCGATTAAGATCAGTGTTGGTTATGATGTATTAATGATATGAATCAATCTCAATTGCATTTTGGTGACGACTTTGTTGAAATCTCTCTTTCTATACTAATATTTTTTTATATTATAATATAAACTACTTTGTTTCAGTCGTAGAAATCATGAGGGTCATAACTTGATGAAGTCTTCATTTTCATAGAGCTCCGAATAAGCATCGGAGATGCTGCCGTGGACATCAGATGCAAGCATGGCTCTACCCTTTTTGGTATATGCTTTATTTGCAGCCACCCTAGATAAAGTGGAAGCAGCGTATATGGAGAGTAATGTGGAGTCTTTTGGTGAAAGCTTTGGCCCTTCGATGTCCCAAAGCCCTTTTTGGTAATTATTCGACCAATGGAGTAATGTTGCAATTACACCAGTGAGAGTGTCACCTTGGCCCGCAACCCGTTTGGGAGCTCCAGGTGTATCATTCTTCAAATAATCTTCTCCGTCTACGATGATCTCATCCTGGCCTTTTCGAACAACGATGACACCCAACTTTGTGCTCAAAGACTTCGATACCTCGATAACAGTATGTGGATCTTGTTCTTTCAAAATCGACTGGAGACCGAAGTTTTGAGCGATTCGTTCGAATTCTATCAAGTTGGGGGTGATGACAGCCTTGGGGTAGTTCTTAATAATCGATGGGTCCAAACTAACCACGAATAAAGCGTCTGCATCAAGAATCACCGGTTTATTTGCAACCTTTATTTGTTCCAAGATTTTAATCAAGGACTTGACCATCAAGAAGTCCCTGCCAAATCCAGGACCCACGATAAAAACGTCGCATCTATTGATCAAAGACATCACTTTGGGTAGGATTTTTGTTTCGATTATGGGATCCAAGTCTTTAAAATCATTACGGACAATGTTCTTCAACTCGAGCTTTTTCAAAGTGTCTCGCAAACTGTTGCTCAAAGATTCAGAGATATCGGGACTGCTCAAGTCATGCAAGTATGGATGGACCATAAGATCAGCAGAGTAGCCTTTGATCACTGGAGCAGCCTGTTTTTCACATATGACGTGAACCATATCACTTCCAACAAGAGCACTAGCACTAGATGCAAAATATGGGGCCCCAGTATAATCCTCACACCCTCCAATTACAGCCACTTTCCCGGCCTGGCCTTTGTAAAAGCTAGGCAACAATGGCTGAATCAAGGTCTTGGACAACTCAATCAATTCCTTATGAGACTTACCCTTGAACATGATATCGTAATTCTGGATTTGCGATCACTGAAATCACTGAAAGCAACTAGTGAGCACCTTAAGCAACTTGTGAATTAACTATTGCGAACCCGAGTGTATACAGGAAACTAAATTCTGTGGTTCTCAGGTCGCAGTAAAACCTCCGGTGATATAAAAAGCGAGAATTCCGCAAATACAGAAGCTATTATTGGACATTTTGGAACATGTTGGCTAAATCATTTGTGAACAATAGACAATTCTTATTACCATTGGCTGTGGGAGCAATTGGAGGCATCGGAGCCTACCAATTTTACTCCACTCAAATCAGAAACGATTCCGGTAAGACTTTCACCAACCCTAACGAATGGGTTGATTTGAAATTGAAGAACTCCATCAACCTTGGAGGTTCATCCAAGAGATTGATCTTCGAATTGAACGACTCCAATGACGTCAGTGGATTGGTCAATGCCTCTTGTTTGTTGACCAAATTCGTCACTCCTAAGGGAAACAATGTCATCAGACCTTACACTCCAATCAGTGACGTTGACGAAAAGGGATTGCTTGAATTCATTGTTAAGAAATACGATGGAGGTAAGATGTCCACCCACATCCATGACTTGAAGCCCGGTGAAACCTTGTCATTCAAAGGCCCAATTATTAAGTGGAAATGGGAACCAAACCAATACAAATCCATTTACCTCATTGGAGGTGGTACTGGTATTACTCCTTTATACCAATTGATTCACGCCATCACTGAAAACGCCGAAGATAAAACCAAAGTCAATCTCTTCTACGGAAGTGTTGATAAAGACGATATCTTATTGAAGCAAGAATTGGATAAAATCGCTAGCGAGCACAAGGACCAAGTTTCCATCACTTACTTCTTGGACAAGCCTCCTTCCAACTGGAACGGTAAGACTGGTTTCATTGATAAGGAATTTTTATCTGCCAACTTACCAAGCCCTTCAAAGGAAACAAAAGTTTTCGTTTGTGGACCTCCAGGTTTATACAATGCCATTTCTGGTAACAAAAACTCTCCAACTGATCAAGGTGAAGTCACCGGAATCTTGGCTGATTTAGGTTACACCAAAGAGCACGTGTACAAGTTTTAGACCTAGTATTAGATCTTACTATTTACTCAAATAAACTACTGACATCGAAATGTTTCGCACCATTTATGAAGAGCCTACGAATTGCAATCCAAGGATGTGGACACGGTGAGTTGGACTATATATACTCGAGTTTGACCGGCCAGTCTGTAGACCTTCTTATTATCACTGGTGACTTCCAAGCTTTGAGAAATGTCACCGATCTTCAAACCATGGCCGTGCCCAATAAGTATAAGAAGCTAGGAACTTTCTATCAATATTACACTGGCGCTAAAAGAGCTCCAGTGCCAACAGTATTTGTTGGAGGTAACCATGAATGTTCCAGCTACTTGACGGAGTTGAAATACGGAGGCTGGGTTGCTCCTAATATTTATTTTCTTGGAGAGTTCGGAAGTATTTGGTACAGAGGATTGCGTATTGGAGGTATCAGTGGCATTTACAATTGGGACACTTTTGGCCACAATAGAGTTGATGACCTCGAATTGCCGTATACCTATTCCACCATCCGTCAGGCGTATCACATGACCCCGAAATCGTACTTGAAGGCCATGCTTCTCCACAATAATCGAGGTGACTCTGATATCTTCATAAGTCACGATTGGCCTCAGTATATTTATCATCACGGTAACACCGCCAAATTACTCAAAAACAAGCCATTTTTCAAGGAAGACATCTCCCTGGGTCGTCTTGGGAACCCACTCATGAAGGATGTGTTCAATATACTTCATCCACGGTACTGGTTTTCCAGTCATCTTCATGTCAAATTCGAGGCCCTGGCGTCTCACATCACTGCTCCCTCGGATGAAATCGAGTTGGATATGGACATGGACATGGACGCAGAGTCTACATCTCCGTCGGACGCGTCCACAGACGCCGTGGAACCTACTCTGTTTCTTGCCTTGGACAAGTGTGGCCGTAGAAGACAACATCTTCAATTGATATCCGTTGAGGTGGATCAGAACCATTCTTCGTATCACACCAAACACTTTTACTATGACCGTCGTGCTGTGGCCATCAACTTGGCGGTGGAACATCACTGCCGGACGCCGGAGTTCAGATCGCTTAAAGGGCACGCGTTACTACAAAACCCCACCTTGAAGAAGGATCTCTTGAAACTACTAGAAGATCAGGTTGAATCGAAGCTAGCATCTCTCAAAACAGACCCAGATTTCTACGTGATTCCACGAAACTTCGTGGCAGAGGCACCAGGAGGAAAAGTGTCACCTCCTCTACGATACTGGCCCAACTCCCAAACCATAGCGTACCGTGAGAAGTATGCCATCTCAGATAATTGACACAAAATTGACACTATATTATCACAAGACTACTAAAATCAAACATAAACACGTGATGAGGAACGGCTTGTCGAGTATCTCACACTCGAACCTGGGTGAGTCCTGGCAACTGGAGTGCTCACGTTCAGCATACTTAATTGCGTTATCCACCGGTCGACTTCTAGAATTGTTGGAAAGAATTAAGAGATAATAAATTGGGAGCAAGGGGAACACACTCCTCCCCCATTAGCATACAAACTTGTGTCGAATAGAAACTGGTTCGAGAATACACTCAGAGTGTGGAGTCGAGGAACTCTCACTACACCGATTGGTGTGGGTTGACAATCAACACTTGGTCATACACATACACGAACACAGATAGGATACAGAGATACTATTACCGGTCTTATGTGACCACAGACGCCATTATTGTTGAAACACCCAAGATTCACCGGAACTTGAATTCGCTCAGAGTCCAAACCTTCAGCACCATTTCGCACTTTCCAGCGACCCAATCGCCATGACTGTCATTAACTTGATAGGCCATTTCCTCAAGGAAAAAGGGTATACCTCGACTCTAGAGGCACTCGAACGGGAACATGGACAGCCAATAAGTACCAATCTCGAAAATCTTCCCAATCAAGAGACTCTCGACGATATAGTCAACGACAGGTTCCAATTCAAAGATCTTGCTCACCAGCTCAATCAAATAGGATCAGAATCCGTACAATCGGAGTCCACAATGATATTTCCTCCTTGGAAAGCTCCCTACCCCAAATCCGAACATCGTCTGCTCTTTTTGGGCGACGTGATTGTATCTGCCGACTTGGCCCCAAAGCATGGCCTCGCAGTCATTTCTACAGCGACTCAAAAAGTGGTGCTAGTTTCATACACAGGTGACAATGTGCGTATAGTGAAGGAGTTTCTGAGGCCAATCGGCGGTGTGGTGGTCAAGAAGGTGTTGTGTGGGGAGGACGATGTGTATTTGGCTGGAATGAACGGAACTGTGAGTCGGTTCAAGCTTTCCCCAGGTGCTGAAACGTTTACCAAAATCAACGATACCCAAGCTCACCGAAGACTTATTCTTGACATGAAGGAAATCATCATTGGAACTCAAAAGTGTCTCGTGACCCTCGGTTTCGATAAATTCATCAAGGTCCTAGATGCTTCCACATTGGAGCTAGTAGCACAATTCGAGCTTCTTAATGTGCCTTCGTGTTTTGACGTGGTCACGGTTGACTCCACCACTGTTGCGGTGGTAGGCTACACTGAGAGCACGTTATTGGACGTGGTGTCTCTCGGATCACAGATCAATCGAGTCCATCGGATTTCCATCAACGACGCAGAGTTTTTCACCACCAACTTCTCGCCCCGTTGTCTTCAATTCCATGTATATGGGCCTGAGGTCTACGCCGCCATTGCCACGTCTCATGAGCCGTACATGAGGGTAATTATCGTGCCTATCAATTTGAGCAAAGCAGAGTACGATGTAGATATCAAGAGAAACCAAATCACCAAAAACATTCTCACAATGTCCCCACAAGATAAGTTCAGTAATCCCAGTATCACGTGGAGAAAGAACGGAGACGGCATCTGGGTTCTTGGAGATGACGGTAAGGTGAGAGGAATCAATTTGAACAACTCTTCGATAATAGAGTATCAAGCACACTCAGGAAGAATCAAGTTTCTACTTGCGCCTGAATCCCAACCCGAGACGGTTGTTACAATTGGAGATGATAAGTCTTTGACGGTGTGGATTTAGAGTCCAAGGAAATGTATATAGTCCACAGTGGGTAGAATATAGAATTACAGGTGCCGTGCTTGATCTACTGATAACGGATACTAATAACCGGTTTATCGCAGCCCACGCTCGGCCTAGGTAGCTTTTCTGGTGCCAGTCGTCCCAGATCCCTCGTCCCAGGTCCCTCGTCCCAGATCCCTCGTCCTAGCTGCCACGTTTCACCGCGGCTCGCCCCCGCAAGATTTATACCGACTCCTTAACCCGGTGCCAAAGGTGCACGCTGGTGCTAAAAGCGCACGGGACACTGTGGGGAACTTCGCATTTTCATATGTTGAATCGAGCCTCGGATGAGACAATATATAAAGCAAAACATCTCCACGAATACCCAAACCAATTCACGTCAGACAATATACAAATTAATTAACTATGAGTCTCACACCAATTGAGAAAGCTGCTTCTGGGGCTTTGGCCTCTGTCGTTGCAAATACGTTGGTTTATCCACTTGACTTATCTAAAACATTAATACAGACCCAAGTCAAACCCAAATCGAGTACTTCTATGAATAAAGCTTCAAGTGTAGACAGTATTTTCGAACAATCTTCAGATCCCGAAGGAGAATTGAAGTACAAACACACAATTGATGTGTTAAGAAAAATATATGCCAAAAAGGGGGTCTTGGGCTGGTACCACGGGTTATTCTCGTCTTTACTTGGTACTGCTGCACAGAACTTTAGTTACTTTTATTGGTACACCATTGTAAAAAGAGTGTACTCTCGACTTTATAGACACATTCCACACCACAAAGCATCTACGTTGACGGAGTTGTTTCTTGGTGCTTTAGCTGCTGCTATATCTCAAATGTTCACCATGCCTATCGGAGTTATTACAACCCAACAACAAACCGATAAAGACCACAAAAACCTCTGGCAGTTGACCAAAGAGGTATACGAAAGAAATGGGGTCACCGGTTTTTGGAGAGGTTTAAGGGTGTCGTTGGTTCTTTGTATTAATCCTTCCATCACTTATGGATCCTATGAGAGATTAAGACAAATCATCTTCGGCGAAAAAGAATACCTTCTTCCAATTGAGAGTTTCTCTTTGGGAGTGATCGCCAAATCTTTGGCCACGGTTGCTACACAACCATTCATTGTGTCTAAAGCTATGTTACAAAAGAAAGAAAGTGATGATCCAGATCACGTGAAATTCGATAGTTTTACCCATGCATTAGAACATTTATGGCACACTGAAAAGATCAAGGGCTTGTATAAGGGAATTGCTCCTCAATTGGTGAAAGGTGTATTCGTACAAGGTTTATTATTCATGTTCAAGGATCAAATCGATATATTGTTCTTGTTGTTATTGAAGATGATCAAAGGACCAAAGAAGGTGTAGAGTTATAGACTTGTAAAATAGCATGAATAAACGACATGTCCATGACTTTTATCATATAAATATCGATACTGATATCAGCACCAATTTTTGCAGCCATACATAAATCACAACAACAACCCCATGTCTCTTAGGGCTAGTGCCCTCAAAACCCCCTTAAGACTGCGGGCTTCTTTGATGGTGGGGCCACGCACGCGTGGTCGTCCCTCTACCACTCTCTAAAATTTTCATGCTCACAGTTTGAGATTGAAAAAAAAATTTACAGAATAACCAAGAGTTAATCATAAATCATGGGTAACGGTAAACCAAGAGGATTGAACGCCGCTAGAAAGTTAAGAATCCACAGAAGAGACAACAAGTGGGCTGACCAACAATATAAATCCAGATTATTGGGAACCGCCTTCAAGTCCTCTCCATTTGGTGGATCTTCTCACGCCAAAGGTATCGTTTTGGAAAAAATGGGTATTGAATCTAAACAACCAAACTCTGCTATCAGAAAGTGTGTCAGAGTGCAATTAATCAAGAACGGTAAGAGAGTTACTGCTTTCGTTCCAAATGATGGTTGTTTGAACTTTATTGATGAAAATGATGAAGTTTTATTGGCCGGTTTCGGTAGAAGAGGTAAAGCTAAGGGTGATATTCCAGGTGTTAGATTCAAAGTTGTTAAAGTTTCTGGTGTTTCATTATTAGCTTTATGGAAAGAAAAGAAGGAAAAGCCAAGATCGTAAATCTATTATCCTTTTACTTTTAAAATTTGGTTAATAATTTATCAGAATATTGTATATTTTCTATTACCTTTTGGTTAATGCATAAAAGACTATAATTGTTTATTAATTTTACATGGCTAAATTCTTACCTTCAATTGAAGGACCGGATTTCTTGGTGGATTTCTTTTTGAAGTTGAGTTTTTGGTTGATTCTCTTGAATCTTTCGTCATTATTGCCATTATTGTTATACCTTCTTCTGAGTAAGTCAAGATTGACTTTTGGTGCAACTTTATAAGCAGTGGTTCTGGCGGCAGGAATTGCAGCTCTGTTTCTTCTCTCAGCACTCTCTTCATATAAGGTTTTTGCTTCTTTGACTTTGGGCCTTGAAGATGATAATTTATTAGCAAATTTGGACTTGTTATATTCTTGGAATTGAATACTCCTGTCTTTGTAAGAATCACTCTTATTCAAGACCGGCCTGGTCCAATCTCCAATCAATCTGTCCACTATTCTCTTCAAATTTGCTTCCGTTCTCTTACTTCTTTGGTAAAAAACCATCACTTTACCAATCCCACTGGCTACAAGATGATCTGTTTTGATTGGAAGATCCACCAACGCATTGATGAGTTCCTTTTGAATCTGGTAGGCTGGCATGGACGCGTCGGGCAATGGTTCCAACCACAATCTGACTGCTTCCAACAAGTTATTATCCAAGATTGAAATCGCTAAATCCGCTTTTGATAACACTCCAGTGACTTCCTTGAGCATCTTCAACTTTTCGGTGGCAACCAATCCTTGTAAATTTCTGTCAGCATCATAGTTGGCAGCCTTGATCATCTTGTCTTTCAAATAATCGATTTTGTCGTCTTGCATTCTTTCCAAATCATCTTCATCGGCTTTCCGACGTTTGGTAGCTTGTTTCTTGATTGCAAGGGTCATTTTTTCTTCCAACAATCTTCTTTTTCTTTGGGCTGGGTCCTCGTTGATGAACTCATCTTCGTCGCCTGGACGGTCATCTCCATATTCCTGTTGAGAACCGGTTTGAGGAACCGGTGTTGCTTCTACTGGGGCGCTGGATTGAGACTTTGTCTTTCTGATATTCTTCTTCTTTGTTTGTTTTTTGTTGGCACCTGCCTCCTTCTTGTGGGAGCTCAAAGAGTAGATATTATCCTCATCATATTCATCGAACTTTTCCGATTCCTGGTCGTGTTCTTCTCCTTGCGATTCTTCCTGTTCGTCAGACTGGTTGGCTTTTGAAGGTTCTTCAGACCCATCCCCCAACTCATTCGTTTCAGTCACCTTATCCACATCTCTCAGTACATCCTCCGCCTGCACATCCCCTCCTGCACGCACCTCGTCGTCTGCAAACATGTTATTGATATCACCAGTGGACATTGTGCTTCAATAATTTTCGTGAGTGCGAACTTGAATCTACTTCATCTAAAACTCAACCATGTCTCAATATATTGGTAAGACCATCTCGTTGATTTCCAATAAACAGATCCGGTATGTCGGGGTTTTGGAGAACATCAGTGCTGAGGATGCCACCATCGCTTTGAAGAGCGTGAGGTCCTTTGGAACAGAGGGGAGATTGGCTCAAGCCGGTCTGCCAAACTTGGAGGTTCCTGCGGGCACAGACGTTTATGATTACGTGGTGTTCAGAGGTAACGACGTGAAAGACTTGAGCGTGTTGGACGACCCTGTGGACCACGTGACTGCTGCCGCTGCTGCTTCTACTGCAGGTCAAACTCAACCGCAAACTCAACCGCAAAATCAATCGCAAACTCAACCGCAAACTCAACCTCCAGCGGCTCCTTCAAACTCTTACCCACAACCTTCAGCAACCACTCTGGAGCCTTCAAAAGCCACTCCTGCTCCAAGATCTGCACAACCTTCTAGTGCTCCTCAACAGCCAGTTCCCACGGAGTCTGTGTCCAAACCAGCTCCCACCAAGTCTGAGCCTTTGAAACCTACAAACACAACTCAACCAGACGCCCAGCCTGGATCTAGACCCAAGGCTCAATTCGATGACGACTTTGACTTTGAAGAATCCAATGCCAAGTTTGTTAGGGCCGTCGAGCTTGAAAAAGAAACACCCACTTACACGAAATCTTCTTTCTTCGATAACTTGACATCTTCCAATGACGGCCATCAAGGTTTGAGATGGAACGAGGAGAAGCAGCTCAATCTCGACACTTTCGGTGAATCGTCTGTTTACAGAGGAAGAGGTAGAGGTCGTGGAAGAGGCAGGGGCAGAGGAGGAAGAGGTAGAGGTAGAGGAGGTAGAAGAGAAGAAAAGCCGGAATGGGCATAACTGGCATGATCTCATGGGAACCGTCCCATTAAACATGAGCTAGAATGTATATCTATCTAGGATGACACTGCATACTCCCAATTGTAATATTCCCCATTGTAATACTCCCGATCGTAATACTCCCAATCTCAATCTCTATTTCTACCCGTAGAATACCAACCCCACCATGAACACAATGCTTATCAAAATAGTATACCATCCCCCCAGACTGAACTTCGAGCTGCAGGCATATACAATGATTCCCTCTAATGGGATAATCAAGCTGATACCAATGGATGTGTACATGTGTTTGTTGACCAAAAGCATGATAGTGATCATAATGCTGGTAATGACAAAGTTAATGGATGTAGTTAGACCGTACGCCTCAGAGATATCATCTGGGTTCTTAAAAAGAAGTATGGTAAGACACAACCCAAGTGTGAGCATACAGTCGGTTACCGGAACAAGGATCCTCTTACGGCTGTCGAATGGTAGCTTGTAGAATCCTTTCTGGTACCCGAGTTTGCTTATAAGATCGTACATGCCTCGAAACTGTTCTCTGGTGACAATTGTAGAAGAAGTGATTGCCAAACAAATAACCGGCCAGAAGATAGCTGGTGTTTGAGGAACCAGTGAAAAGAAAATGCTTTGTGGCATTTGTCCGTGGGTTGAAGTTATGATGTAAGATGCTTGTCCCAAGTAACTCAAAAGGACACATGGATACACCAATAATACCACTACTGTTTGAACTAGAGGCACGTTGATGCAGTCTATGTTGGCATAAATGGCTTCTGCACCTGCCACTGAGAGCATTGCAGAACTGAGACACCTGAATCCGTGCCTTTCGGTATACTTCAATGCAAACATAGGATTCAAAGCATATAGAACCTGAGGGTAATTCCCTATCTGGTAGATTCCGAGTGCTGCAAGAACAACGAGCCATATGAATATCGCTGGAGCACTGCTAAGTATCAAATGACCCTCTCCGAACCTGTGGATGAAAAACACAATAAGCAAGAGCACCACCGTCAATTGCAGGATACAATTAAACTCCGGGACTCGCTGAGAGATTCCTTCGATGGCACTCACCATTGTGGTGGTTGGAGAGAGAATCCCGTCCGCTATCATCAAGGAGCATCCGAGAAAACAGAGAATCCTCATACTGATCATATCACGCACATCGTTGACGGACTGAAGTAGTGCCAAATGGCCCCCTTGGCCATGGTACACACCTTTATTCAAGGCCACCAAAGCATACTTACCAACTACAGTGACCGTCAACAAACAGAAGATCACCGACACTGCCCCTAAGCAATCGTCTGTTTCTCCTTCACAGCAAAGGCCGTCCATTGCGTACATGGGAGAAGTGGCCAAGTCGCTGAAAAAAGATCCCATACTACAAACTGTGTACCAGAACCCAGGGGTGTGGTATTCTATCTCCAGAACGATTCCATAAGTGATACTATCATCAAGGTCGCATTCGTCTGCGTTCTCGAGGTAGAAGGTACTGGATTTCTTTATAAGTTGTTGTTCCTCAGAACTGTAGACTTCCACATACACCTTGGAGCCCATGAAGTGCTCGAGGCTATTGACAGTATTTATGGGACCCTAACTAGTTGCAATAAATAGCGCACATTAAGTTTCAGGGCTTTGATAATGCCGCAGTCCCTTGGTGCTCCCTTGTTGACAGTGGGTTAGTTCACATTGTTTATATCGGCAATAAGGACGAGCCGCAACATTCCTCGAACTAGCACCTAGCAAACTTTGCTAAATCATAAGACGCGTGGTGTTAAATCCCTCGCTTTAATTATTATAGTTAGCAACGGCTGATAGAGATTGGATTGCTTTCAATAGGTGAAGCGAAATCTACGTATAGGTTTTGCCCTTACACCAACGAAGCCAAACTGGTATAGTATCCACCTGGTGAGTCATAGAAAGACACCGAGTGATGGCACCCATTGCACACTCGTCAGGAGAGAGTGTGTGAGTGGCTTTGAGTTGTATTGGGTCATTGTTTGGGAGAATAAATCCCTCATGAAATTGGCTGCGAAAAACGCTTGCGAAAACACTGTGGAATTACCGGATTTGGAAACAGTGCTGTCATTGAGGTATTTATGAGCGACGGTGAAGGCGAAGCAGATAGGACATGACCTGGTATGTGAGCTTAATTGGGTGTGTGGATTGATAGTATGAAGAAGCTGGAAAGGTCTCCTGTATAGATCAAAGGTTGACAATCAGGGTCAAATCAGTGACGAGTTGGTGTTCAAAGTTCTACCTTTCACCACGACGGAGAAACTCACTAGCAATTCTCCCACTAGCAGCACTCGCCCTTAACTTCCCATACACATAACTTGAACTACTCACTATCTTCACTTCTCACTATCTTCACTTCTTGAACCGTTCACTCTCGCGACCTCTCGCCTGCGACCTCCCACGACCCTCGCGCCCCCTCGCACGAGAGTTGGTACCCCATCAGCTTGATACGCGTCGCGAAAACATAAAAACATCTTGATCCATGACTGTCGAACAAGACACAATCAACGCGTTCGCCGAGGGTAACACTGCCATCGCCTTCAACGGGTCACTCCAGAAACTCCTCATTGGGAACTCTATTGGAGTTTTGAAAGTTTTCACCTTGGACGAGCCGGATATAGAGCCCACCTCAATCGATATCCTCGAGAACTTCACCAGTCTCTCTACTTATGGCAAACACTCATTGGTCACGAACACAGCAGGTCATTTGGAATACGTGGATCTCGTGTTGGGAGAGAGCTCCGGCGTCATCTACAGGTCTGAGTTGCCTTTGAGAGACGCGGTTTTCATCAACGATGGTAAAAGAATCGTATGTGGGGGAGACGATGATAAATTGGTAACTATAGACTTGGAAGATTCCAATACTGCTACCACCACCAAGTTGCCACATCTGTTGGTCAATGTCAGCTACAATCTGGACGCGGAATTGGTGGCTGTGAGTCTCTCTAATGGTGACGTTCAGATCTATTCTGTGGCCAACCAGGAGCCTATTTTGAACGATACTTTGAGAGGTATCATCACAGAGAAGGCCCATACTTCTTTGGACGAAATTGACTACGCGTCCCAACACAAACTGGAGTTAGTTGGCACGAAGTGTCAATGGGGCCAGCAACTATTGGTTCCATCTGACGATAAAGTAAAGGTCTATGGAACAGATTTGAAGCCAGAACTGGAAATCAAATCGGTAGACTCTCCGATAGTCGACTTCAAGGTGAACTCCACGTCTTCGCATGTGGCTGTTTTGTACAAAAACCAGAAAGTGGTGATATACTCTATCGACGGGACTGTGGTGAGTGAAGAAGCTTTATCTCCTAGAACCGGAGAAGTCTACTTCAATATCGCCTGGCAAGACTCCACCGTATACTTGGGCTCCAACAATGGACAAGTTGTCAAGCTTGAGGTGGAGATTGCCAACATCCCAAAACTGGCCCCTGTAGAAGTCTCTGCTGAAAAAAATGATCAAGACGCTGTGCCCACATACAATAATATCGACGATTCGATAATTGACGAGAACGACAGTGACGAAGATTTGTTCGAGCCCAGGAAAAAACCAAGACTTTCGGTGAAATCAAGTCGTGGGTCTACACCTCCGGCCTCACATGAAGCACTACTTCCTTATAGTCCTGGGTGTACACCTTACGTGAAGAGTGCCGACGGAGCAAGAAGGTATCTCACAATGAATTCTGTGGGATACGTATGGGCTGTCAAGTCTAATGTAGATTCTGCTCAACATAACGTCACTGTTTCGTTTTTCGACCGGTCTTTGAATAAGGAATACCATTTCAGCGACTACAGCAAGTTTGATTTGTGTGGGTTGAATGGAAATGGGGTTCTTTTTGCAAACTCTAACTACGAAGGATCTCAAGATCATGCTTACGTCTTTTACAGAAAACACGACAACGGTCAATCCACTTGGGAGAAACGAATCCCTTTGAGTGAAGGAGAATATCTTACATCCATATCCATCAGTGGGTCTGAGGAGTCGATTATAGTCATTGGAACGAGTTTCGGATTCATCAGGTTCTACAACGTGCACGGGTTATGTTTGGGTATCCTCAAAGTGAATCCCGTTGTTGCCTTGATGGCATCTACCACCAATCATGTTTTCGTGGTCACAAAATTGTCTATCAACTTATACGCATATAGCGTTATAAGTGTTGAAGACGACTATAAGTTCATCCAACAAGACTCTATATTGCCATTGAAATCTGATGGTGGGAGTCCACTTATCAAAGGGATGTTTTTCAATGAGTATAATGACCCATGTATAGTTCCGGGATCTGATGATACATTGATTCTCTTATCAAGGTGGAGAGAACCATCCAACGCCAAGTGGGTGCCTTTGCTCAACTGTAAACAAGGAATCACCGAAGCAAGTGAAGGCAAAAAGGATTGGAAAATGTGGCCTTTGGGACTCTATGGTGATAAACTATATGGAGCAGTGATAAAATCACGTGTTCAGTACCCAGGGTTCCCTTTCCCAATGCCAATAGAACTCCTGTTGAAGTTCCCAATCAACCACGAAACCGAAGAGGACGACCACGAAGAATCATACATCAGAGCTTCAGTGTTGGGTGATATTACAAACGATACCGTCACCGACGTGAACTACCAAGAATTTAATGACGAAATTAACGACAAGTTGGCGGAGTATTCCAAGATCTACGACAAATCTTTGTTGCAACTTTTTGCTCGTACATGTCAAGAGGGAGATACCAGCAAATCATACTCCATTGCTAAATTAATGAAAAATGACAAGGCCTTAATTGCAGCCACGCAAATTTGTCAACGATTGGATTATAACAGTTTGGCATCGAGAGTTGGTAAGCTTAGAGATGCATTGGTGGAACTCGACTGATTTGATAGTTTAATTAATGTAAAGTTTAATAATATATTCGATATATACAGTGTAGTTTAGCATTGACTTATTTGAATTGCTTTTGGACAAGATGAACGACAGTTGGAACAGCCCACAAAGCAAGGGCAACGTATCCAGCAAACTTTAAAGTGTCTTGGGTCTGCTTTTCTTGAGCTTCTAATTGTTCTTTAGTTAAGGATCCTGGGCCTCCGTACATTGTTTCTATGAGTGATGAAAAAATTTCAGATTCCAATCGCGAACTAAATCTCCAGTAAATACTATGACGTCTTATAAACCATTTCAAATTACAGATTTATATGAATACAATTCGGTTAATTTGGATCCTTTGACCGAGAACTACACCTTAGAATTTTATGCACATTATCTCATAAATTGGCCTTCGATTTTTTTCAAGTCAGTAGAGCCTAGCGCTTACCAGAGCTCTCAAATCAGTGGGTATATGTTGGCCAAAAATGAAGGTAAGTTGGACAAGTTGGAATGGCATACACACATCTCTGCTGTGACTGTTGACTATCAATATAGGAGAATTGGATTGGCGTCCAATTTGTGTAAGATCTTGGAGAATACCGTCAATAAAGACCCCGATAACACTTGGTTCATTGATTTGTTCGTTAAAGTGACAAACACCTTGGCCATAAGATTGTACGAGAAATTGGGCTACAGTGTCTACCGAAGGGTGGTGGGGTATTATGGGCTGGGCCACCTACCTGATGACCGAAACTCTCTAAATGACGAGATCGACGCCTTTGATATGAGGAAGCTGTTACCTGCCGATGTCAAAAAGCAGACAATCAGGAAAAACGGGCAAAAGCACTACGTTCTTCCTCAGGAAGTAGTTTTTTAAACCCAATGATTCAAACTCCCATGAGTCACACCCTTACACCCATATATAAGTATGGCAAAACGATCATAAGTTTTCGCACTTGCTTCTAATAATACCAAAAATGGCTCATAGGAAATTATTGGATGACCACTCGAACACTTCCTCCAGGAGTGTTTCAAGGGCCAGAACTCCTCATCCAGATGGTGAGGAGAATGGCCTGTTGGACTTTGATTTCAGCAACTTGGAAGAATTGCTAAGCTCCAAGTTAGAGAACCTCGAAGGCTTGAGGGAAAAAAATAATGACTTTAAACAAGAAACTGCCAATGAATTGAATAAAGCTCGTATCAACAGCTCTAGTTCAGTCAATGAGCTTATTCACTCTCTTCAAGTGAATAGAACCGAGGTTTCATCAGAATCCAGAGAGTTGATCTTGGCTCAATTGTATAAATTGATTGTGATCAAATCCTTATTGGTTTACAATGAAAGCAGGGAGGGGACTTCAGACTACGTTTCCGAGGACAGTGTACAGGATATGGTGTCATTGTTGATGAGAAATGAATACAGATCACCACAGGAGTTTCTTTTACTTTTCAGATGTACCATTGCCCTCATAGTCAGTGACATCGATGAATTTAGTTCCTTGGTCAATGGCGAGTTTTTGAATTATTTGAAGACTTTGATTTCAGAACCCTCAACTTCATTGATCACTGATGAAAACAAGAGTCATATTATCACTGGGTATGTCGGGCTTCTATTGATATTGTATAATGGAGCCTCGGGTTTTGGGGTGGACTCAGTTGTGAATTGGCTATTGGAGATAACTGAAGGTTATTCTTTGAGTGCATTGGAGAGCATGAAGGACTTCAAAGAAGGTAATCGAGAATATTCTACGTTCTTCGATGACTTGAGTAAACAGAGGATTGTGGACGATATCACTGCCAAACAAAATGGCGAATCGTTGATTTCTGTTGCAGGTTTACATGGGGTGGGATGTTTATTGACCTTGTTACCTAGAACTGAATTTTTGAACGAAGTCATAGAGGACATCGTGCCCAAATTACTTCCATTGCTTGATAACGAGTGGTCTCTTGAAATAGGAAAAGCAGCAGGTAGAGTCATTGCCTTATGTTATGAGATTTATCACTACGACAACAATGAAGAGGCCAATATAGATATTGATGATGAGTATAATGAAAATGCTCCTTACTACCATCAAGACGAAATTACTGTTACCCTAACAAGACTTGCAAATTTGGCAGATAAGAAGATCGGCAAGAAGGGAAGAAAGGAAGCACACTCGATATTCAGGGATGTTCTCACTACTGTTGAAAGTTATGGAACTTATGAGACCAGAATGGAAATTTTGAAACGAAGTCCTGCTGGGGTTGACATCTTGAATAAGATTATGGATTTAAATTATATCAGATTGAGTAAGTCCAAATCGATCCAAATCAACAGTTGGTTCTTATACCTACGGTTGGTTCATCTTAAATGGTGCTTTGGATTTGGTGTGCACAATCAATTAATCTCGAATGCTTCAGTGAGAGATACCTTGAAAGAGCCAGCAACCGAGTTCCAAGAAAAATATGGGTATGAAGATGATTTCGAACACAATGACAGTTTCAATGATGATGCAGTAAGAGATCTCAATGATAAGAAAAGAAGCAATTTGTTGAAGAAAGCCAGAGTTAATAAGTTAAGTCAGAATTTAGAGGATCTCGACTTAAATTAGCAAAGTATTATACAAGTATTTATTTTCACAACGTGAGTCTTATCTCTATACTCTATACGGAGACTCTATTGGACGACAAAATCCTTAACATCAAAGTCTTTAGAGTTGATACCGAAAGTACCAATGTAAGTCTTAGCATCATTTCTCATCTTTTCAGTGGTTTGAGAATCCCAGTTTAATTCATTCTTCATAATCTCTACAACTCCGTCAACTGCACTCAAAGCTTGTCTAGCATTCAAGAAAGCTAATCTGGATCTTCTGGCTAAAAAGTCAATTGGGGTTCTGATGTATTCGTATTTCAAGGAATATTTCAACTCAGCAATAGTGAAAGGTTCGTCGAAGTTTTGATATGATAAATTAGTTCCTTCACTTTCGGTGCTTTCTGAAGGATTGAAAGACTTGGTGGCAGCCAAAGCAACAGGCAATTTGTTGTAGTCGGACTGGCGGTACAATTCCAAAATGATGGAGGATCTTGAGCCATAGTTATGAGATAAGTGTTTGGCCAATTTCAAAGGAATTCTGTATTCGTGAATCAATCTGGCAGAATAGTTCTTTGAGTAATCCTCACCACCAATCAAAATCAATTGGTTGGTTTGACATGGTTTCAACTCTTTGTCGAATTTGAAATTCTTGATGACGGTATCGACAGTTTCTTCGGCCATTTCTCTGTAAGTGGTCCATTTACCACCGGAGATAGTGATTAAACCAGTTGGAGAAGTGTGCACCAAGTGAGATCTGACTAAACCTTGAGTGGACCCTGATCCAGTAGCAGAGTCGGAAACAAGATCTGGGTCTCTGGCCAAAGGTCTGATACCAGACCAAGCACTTAAAACGTCATCTCTGTTAACAGGGAAAACAATATACTTTTGGAGTTCTTGTAAAATATCTTGGATTTCTTCTTCAGTGGGAATTGGGTTAGCGGGAACATCTTTCAATGGAGTGTCGGTGGTACCAGCCAAGACTTTACCTTGCCATGGTAAGAAAAACATGACTCTTCCATCAGTGGTGGAAGGGTCTAATAAACCGATATTTTGAGGACCATAATATTCAGGCAACACAACGTGGACACCAGAAGATGGAACAATCATCTTAGGAGGTTTAGAGACAGCAGGAGGTTTTCCAGCAGGATCTTGGTCCATTTCCAAAATCTTGTCAGCGAAAGGACCAGTAGCATTAACGACAGAAGTGGCAGCGATATTGTATTGTTTACCGGTTTCCAAGTCGGTAGCCAAAACACCTTGGATCTTGTTGTTCTCATCTTTCAATAATTGATTGACTTCCATATAGTTCAAAACAGTAGCTCCATGTTCAATTGCAGTGATGGCCAAGGTGGAGTTCATTCTGGCATCATTAAAAGAACCATCATGGTATACACAGGACAATTTCAAGTTTGAATCATCCATCATTGGGGCCATAGCAGCAGTTGTTTCTTTGGAAAAAATGGTAGAAGATCTCAATCCTTGATGGCCTGCAAACCAATCGTACATTTTACAACCAGCGAAGAAGTAAGGTACCTGCCACCATTTGTAGACTGGAATCATGATTGGCAAAATCGAACATAAGTGAGGAGCAGTTCTTAACATGTTACCTCTTTCATTCAAAGCTTCGATAACCAAGTCTAATTGGGCTTTGGATAATTGGAAAACAGCTTTTTCCAAATATCTAACTCCACCGTGGGCCATTTTAGTAGATTTTGACGATGTACCAGCTGCAAAATCAGTTTTTTCCAAGAGACAAACATTCAAACCTCTCGTAGCAGCATCAACAGCAGTACCGGTACCGGTAGCACCACCTCCAATGATAAGTAAATCGAATTTTTTAGTCTTATCCACGTTATCTAATAATTCTTGTCTTGATGGGGGAGCGTCAAGGGATTTCTTCAAAGGTTTATAACTATTTTGCAAACTTGGGGGATTTGCAGGTTTTATGAAATCTAGGTATATTATTCCACCACCAACCAAACCAGTACCAGCGAGTACAGATTTGGCCAATCTGGTTTTAAGTAAATTCCTTAATGCCATAATCAAATTTTTCGATTGCAAGAAAATCACACTTGAGCATGTCGCTATATTTATATTTCAGATGAAAATTTGAAAAGCGTGTGTATAGACTATTTGCTGCGAACACGAATTGCTATATATTTACCATCTACTAAATTAGAGATGATGTTTAGAGGCTCAGGATGATGCTAAATGATGCTAGGTGATGCCAGAGTAGCCTGAGCTCTCGTTTGATCTCATTTCGATGCCTATTCTGTTGTTTTTGTGAACATGACTCAGTGACTCAAACAGCCTTTAATCCGGAGGCTGCAATCCGAAATCCGCCCATGATTTTCAACTCATTTGATTCACAGCCACCCGTGTAGTGTAAATGGGGACTGTTGACTCGAAGAAACTCGAGGAAAAAGGGGTTGGTATTGATCTTTCACCTATAAGGATCTGTGTGCTGGATCTGGCCTCACATTCTTTTACTACCATGGCATAATCTGGATCGCTGGTTTATAGTACCGAGGTAGGGTACGCCAAGTGCGGTTTTACGTCCCTCGGAAACCCTCAAATTTAGGTTCGCTGGCTGGTGCTAATTGGTTCACAGCCCACGATAATTGTACCGCCAAACGTACCGCGACACTTACTGCAAACCTTCTCTGGAGAATTTTCGGCAAACACCCTGGTAAGGGCACCACCTTATGACACCACGTCAAAGTAACTAGCCATTATTTGGAATATATACACGGGCTTGTGGCTCAGGCGGGTCGTGTTCACACTGTTGAACAATGTAATTAAAAAATGTTGAACGTGAACCATGGTTCCACCGGATTTTCTATTTTCCATGTTTACTGTTACTCCGTACGTGATTTTTATCAAAAATGTTCAATTGGCGAGTACCTTGCAGAATTTAAATTTATGTTAATATCGATTCCTGAGAAACGGCTTACACTTGTAGAGTTGATTTTGGCATGTGAAAAAAAGGGCCTGATCCAAATCACGTGACACCATCGAGTGTCTAGTTGATATCCACTGTCCGCCAGTGCATTTAAAGCTCCAGACTTCCTCGGACCGAGATGTATTTATACGAGTTGAAGGTTTCAAATTTGAAGTTACTCAAGCCTAGCGTGCTTGTCGCACCGTTCGCAATCATTTTCTCCCTAGCTCTCCCTGATTGTGCCTATTTCTACGGTATCCTCGACCGCGCATTAACCTCACTTTCTACCTCGCCTCCTATAGATCATGGACTACGACAGCCTTGCCCAAGACAAGCAAGAAAGGGTGACTGAGTTCAAGAACATCACCGGCGAATCAGACGATAATAACAGCAATATCATAAGACTTTTGGATGTCAATGACTGGAACCTCAATAACTCTATTGTGTCATTCTTCGACTCGGGATATATCCAAGAATCAGTGGAAACTATCTCCCCCGTTCCCGATACCATCCCTGATTCCTCCACTGGTTTCACTTCTGGTTTAGAAGAACACACAGACTCCCACGTGACACACAGATACTCCACTCTCAGCTCACCTCTTGAGGATTTGATACCCAAGCTTCCTTACGCCCCAAGAATTTCCAACAATTGGCAACTAGAAGTGGGCATCAATGCTTCCAAGCGGGAATTGAGGCCCGCCAACAGCACCACGTTTAACACTATCCTATATTTTCTTTGGTTCGTGCCTGGAAGGTTATATTCCATCTTATACCTGATATTCAAGTTCATATTCCGTATCAATGCTCCCAATTTCTACCCTCCGCAACTTGACTACGAGAAAATCGACTTGGAATACACGTTGCCCTTAGAAGAGGCATCCAAAGTTTACAATATCGTGGAGCACGACTTCAACCAGGTGTATGAAGAGTGTAGAACAAACCATAGCTGGTTATTGGTTTTGTTGGTCAATGATTCCCAAGAATCTCAGGACTTTCTTTCTTCGATCTTTGCACACCCCCACTTCGAATCCACGTTTGCTAAAGAGAAACATAACGCTACCTTTTCGTCGTACATTTACGTGAATAATGTGGATAAGAATCCGGAAGCGTTCGAAATTGGTAAAACTTACGGGGCCAGGAGGCTTCCGTATATCATGCTTATCAATAACGTTTCCAACAATCCTAGTGTCATGGCTTCCATGTCCGTGACATACAAAACAAACGTTTCTTCTTCTCTTCTACAACCACCACACACCTCACACACAGTGAGACAAATTGCACATAGTCTTTCCAGAGTGGTACAGAACTATCAACCCCAAGTCATTGCTGCGTTGACAGACAAAAAGGAGATGGAGTTTGCTAGACTCATCAAACAACAGCAAGATGACGCGTACCAAAAATCCCTCGAGCAAGATAGAATCAAGAAGGAAGAAAAGCGGAAAATGCTAAAACAACAGCAATTACAACAACAAAAGGGGCAATTCCTATTGGATCTTCTCAAAAAGGATTGGTTCGCTCAACTCAACCAAGACGCCAACACAAAAATTCAGGTCAAGCTTCCAAATGGAGAAAGACTTATTCTCAACCTCGATAATCAAGTGAAACTCAGAGAATTGTATTTACACCTCGATGCCAAGCTCCACGCCGCCAGATTGATAGAAGAGGAATTCGGTAGTCCAGATGATTTCTATCAACACCTTAAAGAAAGTGAGTTCCACCATCTGCTCGAGCCACATATATACCACAGCCATTTCCCATTCAAATTCGAGCTAGTCCAACCATACCCCAAAAAAGTGATCGATCAGTTAGACCATAAGGTCGAAGACTTGTTGAAGTCCGGAGCATCTCTTCTTGTTGAATACTTGGATGAAGAGGACCTGGAAGATGAATAGATACATGATTATACGATACACTATAGCACTCTCCAATAAATAAATGCGCCTGGCCACGACGCTCGCTGATAATCAAAAACCCTTGGCAATTAGCGATCACGACAAAGTCAAAGTCATGACTGATAGGCAATCAAGATTAGAAGCTGAAAGGCTTGCTATCATCCAAAAATCCATAAGTAGAGGCCGGTCCCAATCTCCCAATCGTTCAGGAACGAACAGTAGATCTTCATCCCAACTGAACGAGAATGCCAATGACCTAAAATGGTCGATAATAAATCACGACCCTCTGGAAAGACTCGTCAAAACAAATGAAAAAGACGACGATGTATTCAACGACTTGGACGATCAGAGTGAAGAAGAACACATAAGTGATGACGATGACCAGGAAAAATTTCAATACGATGATACAGGGAATATCTTGCCCAACTATGCATGTAGAGACGAAAAAATCAATGAAATATCGAATATTTTGGAGAATTCTAACTTGAACGATAACTCCACAGTCAAGAGGTTAGAGGAGTTGACTGCTAGTGAGAGGGCATTTGCCAATGCCAAGAAAGCTGGTAAGTCAATCGACGAGGAAGCATTGGCCAAATTGAAAGACGAAAAAAGTCAGTTGACTGGGGAGTCCAGTGTGAACTTGGATAAGAGTGACCAAGACTCTGAAGCCAGAAAACAAAAGCTAGAAGATTACTCAAGCTACAGAAGAAAAATCATTTATCAAGAGAATGAGAAGTATAAGTCTGGTACCAATTCTACCTCCAATCTTTCATCTGATGACGACAAAGACTTCATGATACCATACACATCTGCCATTGAAGACAAGTTGGATAGTGAGTTTGCACACAAGTTGAATGAGACCATCATTGAGGGCGAAATCGATTCCAATAAAACTCAATCCAGAATCATCCAAACCATAACCAGGGGAAACTTTTTCCAGTTGGTGGATCCTAAAGTCAAACCCAAGATGTTTTTATTATGTATGGACTTTTCTCCGGAATCCATCTTTGCCCTTGAGTGGTCTTTGGGAACGGTTTTGGTGGATGGGTCGGTATTATTTATTGTGTATGTTATTGAAGAGAACGATGCCAACCATCACTTGAAGGGAACCAGTTCCGAATCCAACAGAGAGAATCACAGAATGAACATGTTGAACAAGGCTAAGCAACAAGTGTTGAACCTTTTAAAACTCACAAAATTGCAGATTCATATTGTCATTGAAATCATCCATCATCCGATCCCCAGACACCTCATTTTGGAGTTGATTGACAATTTAGTACCCACGTTGGTCATCGTTGGATCTAGAGGACAAAGTGCCATCAAGGGGGTGTTGTTGGGTTCTTTGTCCAACTACCTAGTGACTAAACTGTCGGTGCCGGTAATGGTGGTAAGAGAGAAATTGAAGAAGATCAACAGATTCAAGAATGGATCATCAGTGTTCTCTAATAACATCAAGCCGTTGACATTGTCTGAAGCCAGAATTGACTAGCCAGTGTACCTCTTACTTTTTACGTTTAATTTCATTTTTATTGTGTCATGATCAAATACATAAATTTTCATTATAAATAAAGCTCAGTAAACGACTTCTTACCCCTAAATTTATGGTCACATCCGGTGGCACAGCACTTGGATGGCGACGAAATTAACGGGTTGTCGATTGTGTACTCCTTGTTGGCTTTCTTCCTGGTATACCTGGGCCTGTTCCCGATATTCTTGATGCATCTTCCGCAGAAAACATGTCCACATTTTGAGAGAAATACACGTTTACTTAAATCTTTATCCACATCAGTGAGCATTCTAGTGCAAAACCAAGGGGCTTGTACTTTGGTTTGCTGTGAATGTTTTGCAGTGTTGTTAGTATACGCAAGGTTTGTTTGGAAATCTTGTGGGATTCCTTCTCCCAAAGTTATTCCACACAACTCGCATCCATAGAATTGATCGTGTTTCAAGTCGGACGTATACCCCAAAGTTTCCCTTTTGATTTCGCCTCTTTTCTCCATGAGTGCTTTTCTGTTGAATGTATTTTCGACTTCGAGTTTACGGTCGATTTCCCGTTCGTTTTCTCGTTCGATTTGATTCATCACTGATCTTTCTATACCCTGAGAAGCCGCAGCTGGGATAGGATGACCATCATGCAAGGCGAACAACGTGAACAAATCAAGGGCAGCGTTGGAGAGTGGTCGCTCCCTATTGGCATTGAATCCAAACGGATCAGGGTGCTGAATAGCTGGATTGAAAAAATCAGATTGTTGGACTCGTGCGACACGATCTCTGTAGTCTCTGCGGGCTGCCAGAAGCCGTTCACTTCTTTCGTCTATTCGCCTTCTGACATGTCTGCGGAACGAGTCGTATTCCTCGTCTGAGTCAGGCGTTCGGGATCGAGCTCTCGAAGTAAACCCCATATTAGGTACTGTGGTTCTGTTTGTCACCGCTGGGGCAGGGCTCAATCTTCTTTCTTCGACGATCTCCACTTCTCCATCGTTATCGTCGCCTCGTGAGATGCTGACCCACTGGCGGTTGGGATGTGTATGCTGACGGTTGGTCAAACCAACATGACGACCAGGACTTTGCGGCAACGGACTAGGAGCCTGTGTGACAGCTGTAATGACTACATCGTTGTCTTCATTTTCGTCGTCTTCACCGTCTGAGAGCACCTCTATGACATCAGGTGGCAAATAGTCAAGGTCATTTGGAGACTCACTTTCTCCCACAGAGCTATTTCTAGGGCCATTTTCAGGAGTACTTTTTCGAGTGGAGTCGCTATTGTCGTTGCTTTGGGAGTTGATCGGTTCAGGAGGTAGGCTTGTAGGTCGTTCCATGAGTGAAGCTTGGAAATCCGTTCGTGTAACACGCAAGTGGTTAAAGGTGGAACTGCGAAATTCAGTGGTAACAAATCTGAAATCACAAAACAAGAAACCAGATGTAAATGGACCACATTCACGGAGTGATGGTGCGAGTGTTGCGCGGAAGTTGTGCGAGTGTTGTGCGAGTGTTGTGCGAGTGTTGTGCGAGTGCTGTGTGAGTGTTGTGCGAGTGTGGTGCTCTAGTGCTACAGTTGTGCAAAGCTTGCGCGAGACGCGTGCGAAACTCGCCACTTGCACGAGACGAATATGGGACTGTGAATCTGACTGCGAATTCTCATGACACCAAAAATGATATAAATGATATAAATGATATGTTAATTGATTACGCTATTCCATTCCTATAATACATTACTTTTTGACACCACTTCTCATGTAACGTCCGACAACAATACAATGGTCTCTTTCATAAGGTTCCAAAGTTAATTGTTCCAAAGGTTTGATTCTCTCTTCTCTCAATTTTTGCACTTCTCTAGCGAAAACAGTTTCAGCATCAACAGTAGAGTCGATACAGTTAGCCTTGATAGAAATAACAACTAAACCTTGGTCTTTCAAAAATAAGTGCGAGTTCAATGCAATAATTCTAGCTTGGTCAGGTTGAGCGACATCAGCAAAAACGACATCAACCATAGAAACCAAGATTCTGTATTTTTGTGGGTGTCTAGCATCATCAATGATAGGGATGACATTTGGTCTCTTTTTAGCCATACCGATCAATTCTCTTCCAGGTCTATGGGAGAATTCAACAGCGTAAACTACACCTTCTGGTCCAACGACATCAGCAACGTGCGAAACTGATGTACCAGAAGCAGCACCCAAGTAAAGAACTTTTTTACCTGGAGCGATACCGACTTCATCGATACCTCCCATAACACCAGCTGCCAATTTGGATCTGAAAGGATTCCACACTCTGTATTCAATCTTGGTTGGTAATTCTCCTTCAACCTTGGATGGTTCTTCGATGGTGATTCTCTTTTCTCCGTAAACTGATTCACCAGGAGCGACGTTCTTGGTAACCAACAAATCTTCTTTTCCTTTGGCGATGAAAATACCAGCATGTCTGTGGGGTTCAATGACAACTTTGGCTCCTCCTCTAGCACCACCTCTGGCACCACCTCTACCACCTCTGGCTCCTCCTCTTCCACCTCTAGCTCCTCCTCTAGCTCCTCCTCTGCCACCTCTGGCACCACCGAAGCCACCTCTGCCTCCTCTAGAGCCTCCACCGAAGCCCCCTCTGGAACCTCCTCTTCCGCCTCTGGATCCTCCACCGAATCCTCCTCTGCCGCCTCTTTGTGCACCGAAAGCCATTATATTATTTGTTCAGTGAAAATGTATGAGTATGAATTTTTTTTCCTCGATGCCTGAAAAATTTTAGGTGGTGTGCGGGTAACGGGGAATATTAGCTAAACACGCATATTTTGTATTTGTATAGGAGGCGACACTTTAGAAGGCTGTAAGTGGTGGTGAGTGACGTCTTTGAGCTTGAAATTTGGGTGGAAGCTTTAGTGTGTAAGGATGGACGCTGGTGAATTTTTTCGGATTTTTTAGGATTTTTTGTGATGAGTTATAGGGGATTCAAATTAAAAATTGTACACTCAATCACTTTCAATAACGACAGAAGAATACTCAGACTTCCTATCAGCTCCAGCTTTTTCCAGTAGGAGCCCATTCTTTCTTGGTACACCCTTGCCAAATTTCGAACCCCCAAGGCCGTTGGTTGCGTCTCTATATGTCTCCATATCCCTCACAACTGTGTTTCTTAAGATGCCCATCGTGCGGCTTGATTCCTGGTGTGCACAGTACACACGAATAACCATATTTTGAACCCCACATTTGTGGGCTCCAAGAGCTCGTTTGATAAACCCGAACACCTACAGACTGGACACCGTATCCTCCCTACTGACCGAACATTTTCCAGGGCCCCTTGAGTTCCAATTGAGTGAAAGGTATCGCCCTACATTGTACGCTTCTGGTGAGGATACCAAAAGTATAGCATCACCCATAGAGTCTCCATTGCTGTCTCAGGCTGTGAGTCACATTGCCAGACCCACCCACTGCGTATCCTGACAAAAAGAATTCCAATATGTTCATGCTTCTGGAAGTTGTCCATGCCACCTCCCGTCTCGTTCTGGTGCCAGAAGTGGTCCGATTTGGAAGTGTGCACCGCCGCAGCACTCCACGATCCGTGCACGGCCCGGCGCGAGACCCGGTCCAACAAGGTATTCGCGCCGTACCACTTATAAAACTACCACATTCACACCCTCCAACTATCGAAATCCCGTAGAATGGCCCTGAAAACATTCTTATTGATCTTGGCTGCTGGTACCATATTCACTGGATGTGTGAACTCCATATTCACCAAATATCAGGATAATCAGTGCGTTGGAAATTGCGATAATCCAGATGTGTCAACCCACATTTTGTTCCAACAGCCAGCTTTACAAACCCTCCAAATGTTCTTGGGAGAAATCCTTTGCTACTTTGTATACTACCTTTTGTACAAGAGTACTGTTTTTGCGTTTGCTGATTCGGGATATAAGCCCATTGGCGATGAAGATACCCAGCAATTGTCTTCTTTTAGTACCTTGAGACTTGGTATTCCAGCAGTATTTGATTTGGTAGGAACCACAATGTTGCACTTGGGATTGATTTATATTCCGGTGTCCGTGTACCAGATGCTTAGAGGATCTTTGGTGTTGTTTGTGGCATTTTTGTCGGTCATCTTACTCAAGAAAAGAGTGACCAAATTAGACTGGGTATCGCTTCTCTTTGTCACCTCAGGAATCTCGCTTGTGGGACTCAGCGGCTCGTCATCTTCTGGCGACTCTTCACACGGTACGGGCTCTGTGGTAGTGGGAATTGTTTTGGTGGTGGTTGCTGAGGTGTGCCATGCCTTCCAATTCGTGCTTGAGGAACACATCTTGGAGAAACTTCATATTGTTCCATTGCAATTGGTCTACTACGAAGGATTATATGGTGCTTCCACGATCTTCGTGTTGTTGGTGGCATTATACGCCATACTTGGCTTCTCTTCAGACCCAGAACAATTCCAAGACCTGCCTTTCAACTTGGCGGTAGGACTCAGCCAGATGTTCGGCCTGGGCCGAATCTTGGTGTCGGGATTGTTCATCATGATCTCCATTGCCTCGTTTAACTTCTTCGGTGTGTCCATCACCCTTCACATCTCTGCCACCTCCAGATCTACTATCGACTCATGTAGAACATTGATGGTTTGGATCGTTGCCATAGCGATGGGATGGGAATCTTTTGTGTTCTTACAGTTCCTTGGATTTGTATTGTTGGTGTTTGGAACTTTGTGCTTCAATAAAGTTTTGACGCCAGAAGAATGGACCTGGGTGCCTGCCTCGTTGAAGGAGCCCAGAACCGTGCTCGAAGAGCCTGTAGAAAGGATATAAGAAATAAAATGCCTCAGCTTTACTAATGTCGATATTCTCTATAAAGTTTTGCTACGCCACCACCAATGCTATTCGTATTAGTGCCTGTAAATGTATACCTGGCTCCATTAGTGGGACTTTCGTGCCATACTCATAAACCCAGTATACATCAAAAGCTCCAAGTCGCGCCTAAAATTATCGCCACCAATGGTACGTACCACTGACCTGAAGCTGAAGCTAATCCACACAGGGCCTGCGGGACCCAATCCATCTTCAGCATTAGAATGAATGTCCTATTACTAACCTCACAGTCATTGAAAGTAGTACCTGACAATAAGACCTCTTCGTCGATAAACCACTTACAATACGGCCCAGCTGCATCCCATGCCCCCGGATTGAGAGATGTTTTGAAGAGTCAAGAGGGACCTTCTAACTTGGCATCCAAAATCAACGACCGTCACCCATTGGAAGCCAGAGTCGAAAACTGGGAAGAAAACCAGCTCCAAACCAGGTTGGAATCGTACAGAAGAATATTTGGAGCCGCTGAGCCAATCAAAAGAACCATGGAATTGGAATTAGTGGATGCCACTGACTTCAAGCCTGCTGTTTTAGGGGGCTCACTTGTCACTGAAATGCACAGAGATATTTTGTTGAACAAGGATACCTCAGTAGATTGGGAAGATGTTTATAAAGGAGAGGACAGACAAATCATGGATTTCCACAGTGAAATGGAACGTAAAATGGGGATGAATTAATGTGGGTAGAGGATCTCATATATAGTAAATAACATACAATGAAGGATTACGTGTAATGTCAACGAGAATGGCCTGCTTTTATGACTGACGTGTGTTGGTGCGTGTAAAAATCAATAAATCAAAGCTCCCCAAGCTCAATGTACTTAGCGGAACAACTAACTCCAGATATGCCCAAATCTCGCCCGGCCTGTAAGTATATCATCTGGCGATGCTTTCCGGGCTGTTGGGTTCTGTGAACAATTTATTGGGATTTTCTGCATATTTTTGCATTGTCGAAACTCGCTTCATCTACGAACTCTCTTAAATCTGTGAATTTCAAAATTCGCTGAATTGATATTTTAATTGAGTATTAATTCATATGTTGCATAATTTATTGGGAAAAAATCCGTAAAGAGATTCCTTACTGGCAACAATAGGCCCGGATTGTTGTGACTATCACAAATGAAGACAAAGAGGAGGGCCGGCGAAAAATCTATAATTCCGAACAGTTGAAGTCGATTCCTCCACACAACTGTATTTCTTACACCTTTCAGCTGAATAGAAGTTCCCTATGTACACCCCATGCACTAAAACTTCATGTGCTCGTCTTCATTGGCTATATTCACATATGTCAAAACTCCACGAAGGTGACGTCACATCCATATTACATCACGCTCTAACTACATCCTCTCATCACGTCTCACCGGAATCGATATCACCGACTCGTCCAGCCCCTCGAACTGGCTATCCACACAAGCTACTTGTCCCCTCCACTCTTCTGAAACTAACAACCCCATCCGATCAAATTACCTATACCAGTGCTTTTGGCTGAGCTGCAGACGTGGGGTGCGTGTAGGATACCCCACAATTGAGTATATAAAACCGCGGTAATCCAAACCACCCACAGACAATATTGCAGATGTCGATTCCCAAAACTCAGACGGGATACGGATTCGTATACGGTAAGACCGAGCTAGTGAAATTTGAAAACATTCCGGTTCCTGAACCAGGCGATAATGAAGTGCTTTTAAAAATTGAAGCCGCAGGTTTATGTCAAAGTGACGTCCATATACTTATCGCCCAAGAAAAAGCAGTCCCCAAGTTTGTAATGGGTCATGAGATTGCAGGAAAGATAGTAAAGGCCGGTAGCGAAATATCTAAAAATCCCAAGTTTGCCATTGGAAGCCGGTATTCCTTGAATATTTGTATGACTTGTGGATTGTGCAAACATTGTAGAGTGGGAGATGAAACTTCATGTAGAGAAATATCAGGATACGGAATTTCCGCTGATGGTGGGTTCCAGGAGTATTTGTTGGTGAAAAACTTACGGACTCTCATCCCTATTCCCGATGGTGTCAGTTATGCAGAGGCTGCAGTTACTACAGACTCAGTTTTGACTCCATTTCATGCGGTCAAGAAGGTCAAAGCGTTCTTGAACCCTACTACGAAAGTGTTGGTGATTGGTTTGGGAGGATTGGGGCTTAATTGTCTTCAGATTCTTAAGCAATATGGGTGTCACGTGGTTGCAGTTGATGTGAAATCTGGATTAGAACATCAGGCAAAGGAGTATGGGGCCCGTGAATTCTACACCAACATTGAGGATTCCACTCACCAACTCGAGCTGTTTGAAGTGTGCTTTGACTTCTGCGGATTTGCAAAGACTTTGGACATTTGTCAAAAATATATCACCGCAGGCGGGAAATTGGTTGTGGTAGGACTTGGAAACTATAAAATACCCTTTTACAACTACGAATTAGCCAGGAGAGAAATCACTGTGTATTTCAATTTCGGAGGGTCCTCAAGCGAACAAATGGAATGTTTGGAGTGGGTTCAGTTGGGTAAAATCAAGCCAAAGCTCCAAACAGCATCTCTTGAAGAGCTTCCTCATTATCTTGGCGAGCTAGCCAGTGGGAAGGTAGAAGGGAGGATTGTTTTCACGTCCAAGTTATAGTATATGTATAGTTAAAGGACTAGAATTTTTGCACCCTAAAATTTGCAATCGCGATTCGGAAATCATTCATTAAATATAACTCGAATGGCCAAAAAAGGAGGTGAGAATTCAAAGAAAGCAGCTGGAAATGCCAGAAAAGCTGAAGCAGCATCAAAAAAGCAACAAGCAGCTGCAGCAGCTGCAGAGGCAGCAGAAGCAGCAGACTGGGATCAAGGATCTAAGAAGGGTAACAAAAAGAAGGAAGACGCTCAATTCAAGAAAGAGGAAGCTGCTCGTAAGAAGGCTGAAAGAGACGCACTTTTAGCAGCTGAAGAACAATCGATGCCCACCAAGCCTCAAAATAGTAAACAAAGAGGTGCAGCTAAGGTGGCAGCTAAAAGAACCGGTAAAATCGATGATTTCCTTGATTTCAACAGTGAAAAACCTGAATTGAAAGCCTCAGGTATCGACAATGCATTAGAAGCATTGACCTTGACAGGTAAGGATGGTGGATTACAACACAAAGATTTCGACAAACATCCCGAAAGAAGAGTTAAAGCTGCCTATTTGGCTTATGAAGAAAGAAGGTTACCTGAAGTCCGTAAAGAAAATCCTGGCTTAAGATTGCAACAAGTGAAGAATTTGATTCATAAGGAATTTGCCAAATCACCAGAAAATCCAATGAACCAAGATACTAAGGTCAGCTACAATACAACGGCTGAAGAAATCAGCGATTTGAAGAAGGAAGTTAGACAACAAAGAGAAGCCAAATTTACATAGTTGCGTAGGCTTAAAATCTCAGACAAAATGTTACACAAAAACCCGTACACAATAAAAAAACCGCCGGCGTCTGCGGTGCTTATATATTTGAGAGAGTCGTGCGCTTACCGCAGCATCAACTGCAAAAAAAATATATATATAGTGTAGAAATTCCTGCAATTGTGCTAGAATCAATTTAAGAAAAACGAGTTGAAATCAGATAAATTTTAAGATTTTTTGAGTTTAAATCAATAAAAGTCCATACAAATCATCCACAGTTTGTTTTTCAACCCGATATTCAGATCCATCTTCCTTCCTTTAATTTCATAATCTTGTCTATTCAAAATATCCATACTAATTCTCGATTGTTGTGAGAAATGTCAAGATTGGATAGACTTGTGATTTTATTGGAAACGGGGTCCACCCAATTCATAAGAAATACTGCTGCAGATCAATTATCTGATCTAGCCAAGTCCCATCCAGAGGAAACCTTGAATCTACTTGGAAGGGTTTACCCCTTTTTGAAAAGTCAGAAATGGGAAACAAGAGTAGCAGCTGCGAGGGCCTTTGGTAATATCGTCAATCATTCTCCCGTTTGGGATCCCAATGCAGGTGATGATGAGGATAGTATGGAGGACCAACAGCCTGCCACGAATGTCAAACACGAAAATGGAGACTCGGGTATAAAATCTGAACCTGATATCAAAAGTGAGCCCACTTATTCTGACATAAAAATAAAACAAGAGCATGAAGAATTCGATTTTAAACTCGAGCAGGACGAGGAACTCAAAAAGATTGACGCAAACTTGTCTTCGTTAGTGGAGTTTGATAGTTGGAATCTAATAGAGTTACTCAAGAGCAACAAGAAACTTCTTGCTGCCAGTTCTCATGATATCGATACTCCTAATGTCGACGAAGATAAAGATGAGGCATCTCTCCTTTTGAAATTCAAAAGACACAAGAGCAACAACGTCGTGAAATCAGAAGTTACCGACATGTCTCCCACGCCCGTGAAATCGGAACCTGTTGCAGAATTAGCTGTTGTTAAACCAGAAAAATCTGTGAAATCTTCGGCGGCAAACGCTAGACTCAAGGCCCTCCAGAAGAGAAGAGCAAAGGTCAACGCCAAATCAGGATTATCCAGAAGTAAGCCCATCGACTTGAGTCAAAGCTCAATCTCCAAGAAGATTCTCTCTGATCCCAACGGCGTATCTGACGTCAAAGAAGAGACTCCACAATTCGATATAACATCTCAACAGGGAGGGGAAAAATTAGTGATGGAAACCAAGGCTGAACTCTCTCCTATTCTCAGTCAACATGCCAAAGTGGCGGGATTGGTGTTCCAGTTCCAAGGTGTTTACGAGCTACTCGTTGATGATCTTTTTGACGATAAATGGGAAATCAGACACGGCGCATGTCTTGGGTTGAGAGAATTGATCAAAAAGCATGGTAGATCCATCGCTAAAGTAAAAAATAAAACCAAGGAAGAGAACAGCAGAAACAACAACGCCACTCTTGAGGATTTGGCTGTCAGATTGTGTACGCTTTTCGCTCTCGATAGGTTCGGAGACTACGTTTCAGATACAGTCGTGGCTCCCGTCAGAGAATCAGGGGCCCAAGCATTGGCCGCCTTGTTGATCCATTTGGAAGTCGACACTCTCTTGAAGACTTTTGGTGCCTTACACCAACTAGTTCTCCAGGAAGATTACTTCCCCAAATGCTGGGAAGCAAAGCACGGGGGAATGCTTGGATTGAGATACTTTGTCAGTGTTAGAACTGAAGTTTTAACCTCAACTCCTAACCTTCTTGACGATACAGTCTCAATGGTGCTCCACGGATTACGAGAAAGTGATGATGACGTTCAATCAGTGGCGGCATTAACATTGACTCCAATTGCCAATGCCTTCATAGAGCACAAAAGGGAACTCATCCAAGTTCTTTTGAAAACAATCTGGGATTGTTTGACGAACTTGCAAGATGACCTCTCGGCATCCATAGGTTCCGTGATGGATCTTCTCTCAAAGTTGTGTACTCATAAAGAAGTCATCGATATAATGGAGAAGCAGGCGCTTGAAGACGCTAGCTCTACGTTCGAGAGCTTAGTTCCAAGACTATTCCCCTTCTTGAGACATTCGATCGTGAATGTTAGAAAGGCGGTTTTGAGAACCATCTTAGAGTTCTTGTCAATCAACAACGAATCCAGTAAGAAATGGATCACCGGCAAAACTTTGAGATTAGTTTTCCAGAACTTGTTGGTCGAGCAAAACGAAGAAGTTTTGAAACTTTCTCAAAAGGTGTACTCCAAAATTATCTCGGAGATATCGACCCACAACTCCTTGGATGCTCAGTCTCTTTTTGCACCTAATGTTCTGCCATTATTGACATTAATTATGACTCCCATCGGTTTGGCAAGACATAATTATCATATGAATACGAATCTCATCCTCAGGCCTTCGGGTAAAATGGTCAGCAGTGAGAGTCATGAACCATCCAGAAGAGGTTCTGCAGTCGATATCGATGGCGACTATGAGAACGATAACAATGGATCTTCCACTGGTACGGGAGAAAAACGTGGCCGTAAACGGAAAGACTCACACTCCAAAGCCAGAAGTGACACTCCTATGTTCGAGGAATTGAAAATCAACATTGATGCTCCGGTATTCAAGGGTGATGTGTTACTCTTGGGTGTCGATGTGTTCATACGAACCAGAGAAGCGGCTGCAAAAGCTTTTGGTGAAACTCTTGCAGTGCTAGAGGACGGGGACGTATTATCCGATGCCTTGGATACGTTGTTCTTATATTTCAACTCGAAACATTCTTCTCCGAGACTTTTTTCTGGTATCATTGTCCAAGAATATGTTAGTGCATTGAAGGAAAGAAACACTGAAATTCCTTCAAAAGTCAAAGAGGTTTTCTTAACACAAATCAACACTGTTTTGGCGGACCCTGCTTCTAGCTTACCAAACTTCAGAGAACTCGTTCCTTCGTTGAAGAATTTGAGGTCCAACTGTGTTCAGTTGCTTGATGTTTTCATCAGCACAGCCAGGGTTTCAGCTGGAAAGGTACCTCAACTTCCAGTGGTTGTTCAAGGGGAAACTGAAGCTGGACCAAGCGCTTTCTCTATCGACCAAGCGCAGAAGTTACTCGATCAAACGTATCCGAAGTTGATTAAAGGCTTGTCTCCCACGTATAAGATGGCCTCTATCAATGCGTTGGAGGACGCTAAGCACAGGCTTACGCTTGCCATTGAAGATGCAGTTGCTGCGAAGAATTCCAGAAGTGCCGGAATTTTGGCGGTTTATGCCGCTTGTGTTCTTGTCATCGACGGAGTACCTCCAAAATTGAATCCAATCATCAGGTCATTGATGGACAGCATCAAACAGGAAGAATCGGTACTTCTTCAAAAGAGATCAGCAGAAGCTGTTGCTCAACTCATCAAAGAATTGTACGTCATCGACAAACAAGGTGCTGCAAACAAGATCATCAAAAATCTTTGTGGATTTTTGTGTGTGGATACCTCAGAAGTTCCTGAATTTTACCACAATGCCCTGTTCACTGACATTGTATTGTCATTGAAAAAGGATGAGGCAAGGACGGACCCCGTTGATATTGCAGAGCATGAGAAAGCAATTCACGAGGCAAGACTCAAGCGTAATGGTGCTTTGCTTTCGTTCGATTTCCTCTTGGATATCTACCAAGAGAACTTGTTCAAGGACATTCCAAAGATACATGAGTTGATGATAGAACCAATCAGACTCTTGGAAAACCCTATCGAAGAATTCAAGAAAGATGAACTGAAGGGTCAGATGGTCATCGATGCTCTAGGAATACTCAAAGCTTTACTTCCTAAATTGGATAGGTCTTTACATTCCGAAATCACAAAAGACTTGCCTTTATTATTGCCGGGTTTCACATCCGAACTCGCAGTATTTAGATACTCGACTGCTAAATGCTTTGCCACAATAGCAGCTGTCAGTCCAGTTCCAGCGTTCACATTCTTGGTCAAGTCACTTTTACCATTCTTGAATAATTCGGGCTCCACCAGAGAGAGACAAGGAGCAATTGAAACGATTTACCATCTCTCCACTACCATGGGTTCGGACATCCTTCCATATGTGGTCTTCCTAATCGTCCCAGTCTTGGGAAGAATGAGTGACTCTAATCCTGATGTGCGTATCCTTGCAACCACCACTTTTGCGTCCATTATCAAGTTGGTTCCATTGGAGGAAGGAATCCCCGACCCCGAAGATATGCCTCAAGATCTTCTCGAAGGTAGGGATCGTGAAAGAGAGTTCATCCAGCAAATGTTGGATCCAACAAAGATTCAATCATTCGATGTTCCGGTGTCTATCAAGGCCACTTTGAGGAAGTATCAACAAGAAGGTGTTAATTGGCTTCATTTCTTGAACAAATATCACCTACACGGTATTCTTTGTGATGATATGGGATTGGGTAAGACTTTGCAGACCATTTGTATCGTATCATCTGATCACTATCTCAGAGATCAGAAATTTCAGGAAACCCAGTCGAAAGAATTCAGAAAACTTCCTTCTTTGGTCGTGTGTCCTCCATCTGTGACAGGTCATTGGGAACAAGAATTAAACCAATACTCGCCATTTTTGAAGGTATTGGTGTACTCCGGGGGTCCCTCAATGAGACAAACGTTGAGAAATACGTTTTTGGACCATGACATAATCGTCACCTCTTATGACGTGTGTCGTAACGATGTTGACTTTTTGACTAAGCATGACTATAACTACTGTGTCTTGGACGAGGGTCACATCATCAAGAATTCGGCTAGCAAGTTGACTAAATCTGTCAAAAGAATTAACGCTGAACATAGATTGGTGTTGTCAGGTACTCCAATCCAAAACAACGTGTTGGAATTATGGTCATTATTCGACTTTTTGATGCCAGGATTCTTGGGATCAGAGAAGACTTTCAATGAGAAGTTTGCCAAGCCTATAGCTGCAAGCAGAAACAGTAAGACCACATCCAAAGAACAAGAGGTAGGAGCTTTAGCTCTTGAATCACTTCACAAACAGGTGTTGCCATTCATGTTGCGTCGTTTGAAAGAGGATGTTTTGTCTGATTTACCACCAAAGATTATTCAAGATCATTATTGTGAGATGAGTAGCTTGCAAAAGGATTTGTACAAGGATTTTGCAGTGAAGCAAAAGAGAACGATTGAAAAAGATCTCAAAGATGGCTTGGAAGAAGAGGCACAGAAGAAGACTCATGTATTCCAGGCATTGCAGTACATGAGAAAGCTTTGTAACCACCCGGCTTTAGTGTTGAATCCCGACCATCCAAAATATGCTTCAACTCTTCAATCTTTGGCTGCCAAAAAATCGGACTTGGCAAGTATCGAGCACTCACCAAAATTACTTTCTTTAAAGAGCTTGTTGTTAGAGTGTGGTATCGGGGTAGGGGATAGTGATACGTCCAGAAATCTTAAGGAAAAGAAACAAACTCAGCTTGTTACTTCCGAGGGAGTGATTTCCGAGCACAGGGCGTTAATTTTCTGTCAATTGAAGGATATGCTTGACATTGTCGAGAATGAATTATTAAAGAAACACCTTCCTTCTGTGACATACACGAGATTGGATGGTACTACTGAGCCAAGGGATAGACAAAAGATTGTTAGAAAATTCAATGAGGACCCTTCAATCGATGTGCTCCTCTTGACCACGAAAGTTGGTGGATTAGGTCTTAACTTGACTGGAGCAGATACAGTTATCTTCGTGGAACATGATTGGAATCCAATGAACGATTTACAAGCTATGGACAGAGCCCACAGATTGGGACAAAAGAAGGTTGTCAATGTGTACAGATTGATCACCAAGAACACATTGGAGGAGAAGATCATGGGATTACAGAGATTCAAGATGAACATTGCTTCTACAATTGTCAACCAACAGAATGTCGGGTTGGCATCGATGGATACAAACCAATTGTTGGACTTGTTTGATGTTGAAGACAATGGAAATAGAATTGAACCAGTTGAAGAGGAGAAGAAGGATATACCTAAAGATGTTTCTGGAGGTCTTACCGGAAAAGCAGCAGACGCAGTTGGAGAGTTAGGAGAATTATGGGATGAAGCACAATATGAAGATGAGTATAACTTGGATAACTTCATCAAAACTTTAAAGTAGTTTCTGGTACGAGAAACTATCACTTATTGTATACTAGTGTATATTAGCACAGCATAATCTAGATAGCATCATAACGCTTTTTATCTCTGCGCACAAAAATTTTAAATAGATATCAGCCATCTGTCTAAGGGTACAACAAGCTGAAGGGTGGCGCAATGGGATCTCAGTCAGACAGAATCAAGGTACTCGAGAGAGATGCAGAGGAATCGTACCCGTTCTTAGTATCGGATGAAAAATCTTCAACCCTAAGGGAAGTTGAGCTTATAGATGCTAATGCTGCAAAAAGTCATCAACCAACGCAAACCAAGAATTGGGTTCACTTTGTAGCTGGAGGAATCGGAGGTATGACCGGTGCTATATTGACGTGTCCTCTTGATGTTGTGAAGACAAGGTTACAATCAGATGCATATACAACTATTTATAATAAAAGTCCCAAATCATCCAATCCCATCATCAAGGCAGCTCAGCACTTTCGAGAAACTGGAACCGTTTTGGGGAGCATATATGCCAATGAAGGACCCAGAGCTTTATTTAGAGGATTGGGGCCTAACTTGGTTGGAGTGATACCGGCCAGGTCTATCAATTTTTTTACTTATGGTGCTTCAAAGCAATTTCTTTCATCCAACTTCAATGACGGAAACGAAGCAACATGGATCCATTTGGCCTCTGGTATAAATGCAGGATTTGTGACTTCCACGGCCACCAACCCTATCTGGCTCATCAAGACCAGACTACAATTGGATAAGAGTAAAGGGAGACATTACAAGAATTCGTGGGATTGTCTTAAATACGTGGTTAAAACTGAAGGGGTGAAGAGTCTATACAGAGGGCTCTCGGCCTCTTATTTGGGAAGTGCGGAACTGACCTTACAATGGGTGTTGTACGAGCAAATGAAGACCTTCATCAACAAAAGAACGGTGAAGAACGATGCCAACAAAACAACTAAAGACCAAATCCTCGAATGGTCTGCCAGAAGTGGAGCTGCTGGAGCTGCAAAGTTTGTGGCTTCTTTAATAACTTATCCTCACGAGGTTGTAAGAACGAGATTGAGACAAGCACCTTTGGAATCCACCGGGAAGCCAAAGTATACCGGATTGGTGCAAACATTCAAACTCGTGGCTAAGGAGGAAGGTTTCGTAAGCATGTACGGAGGGTTGACACCTCATTTGTTGAGGACGGTGCCAAACTCCATTGTCATGTTCGGTACTTGGGAGATTGTGGTGAGGTTATTATCATAGAAACTGTACATAGGATTCTTGTAAATACGTATATGTATATTAATTCATTAGTCATTAGCTTGCTTGAGGTGCAGTATAGAACGATTCAGTGTTATTTTGGTTCAGGGTGGTGTCTTTTGGACCCGATACTATCCACGTGTCTGCCAGTATTGTACACTTTCTTATAGAATCTAGGAGGAGATCCCGGAGGTGGCTTGATATTGAGCTGGGATATACGGGGATCTGGCTCGTAGTTTACTGTATTATGTTTCTTGAGAGGCATTTTGATGTTGTCGTATCCTTCGGGAACCTTCCCTAGAGGATTCAACTCTGGATTGAAGAAAATCGACTCCAGCCCCAAGAGCTTTTTGCTGGGCTGCTTCTGAGCTTTCTTTTCTATCGTGTTTAGGAACAGTTGGACTTTGTCTTTGTGAAGACCGTTCTTGAGAATGAAATCCCAATCGGCCTCTAGCCCTTTGATGTACTTGTGATCTTGGGCACTCTTATCACTTTTATTCTTCGCTGCCTGTAGCTTACGATAGATCCCTATAGGATCAGCATTTTGGAGTTTATTGAGTTGATGCTGGTGTTTCTGTCTAGACTGGATCTTGGCCTGTTTTCTGCCCTCCTCCTTGCGGAGCTCTGCTGCCAAACTATAGTTCTTTTTAATCATCACCACTGGCACTAACTGGCACTTGTTCGCGATTTAGTTTCCAGTTACCCACACATGGACGCACTAGAATCACTCAGAAATAAACTCAACCAGGTCCACATATCGCTTCGAAGGCTATCGGAACAGATCCACTATCACAACAGATTTCATGGCAAAACAAAGCTACCGACATATGGACAATTCCAAAATCAATTTCATGTCCTCATCACCCAGTTACACTCTATCACCAGTATTCTAGAGAATAACGAGGAAACACTCGGCAATTCCAACGCATACCCTCTCCCTTCATTCCCTACCACTCAACACGAAGGCTTGGCCACAACATTGCTCCGGAAGAAGCCACTTCCGGAGGTTGAAGAATGGGTGGAAGAGGCACTTAAAAAGAGCCAAACTCTAGACATTGACGGGTCCAAAGACGATGAATTTGCTCGATGGTGTGTGGCGAAAATCCAAGAGTTGAAAGAAGAGTTCCAGTTCTACGGGTTCCTTTCTGCCGAGGAGCTCGAGTTCTTGGAGACTGAAGAAGGTAAGAAAGAAGCTCAGATAAAAAAGGACCTCGAGCGAGAACGTGAGGATAAAGATCTCAGTGTAACCACCGGTAAAAAAGCATTAAGTCCCAACCAGGTTCTCAAGTTCATGTACCAAGGGAAACTTGAACAGCTGTGAATGAGCTAAATGTGTATTCTCTATAATAAATATTTTGGGCATTACTCTAATTCATAAAGTGCTTCGTAAAAGTATAATACCGAAAACACAAAAAATGCAATAGCTCCTCCTAATGTAACGGTTCTCATGGAGATCTTCTTAGCTAATAACTTACCCCCAACGCATGCAGCAGCAGTACAGACTCCGTGTCCAATGATGGCACCAATAATAACATACCAATAATCAGATCCAGCTGCTAATGCGATGGTTGCAATTTGAGATCTGTCACCCCATTCACCTAAAAATGTCATCACGAAAACTTGGATGAAAATCGGAGATAAAACAAACTCCGCCAAGTTTCCAATTTGTCGTCCAAAACTAACGTACCAAGAGGTGGTGTTTGACTTGGGATTGAAACTACTACCAGTTTCAATGGTATCTAAGTGAGAATTGATGTTTTTGGCTTTGATTTCTTCTTCCACCTCTGCCAATTCTTCATCAACACCAACGTCTTTAGACATGCTCAAACCTTCTCTCAACAACTTAACACCAAAAACAATAAATAATACCGACGCTAAGAATTGAGTGATTCTCTTTGAAATCAAAGCAGGTAACGCGTGTCCGACGATTCCGGACAAAACAGTCATGACTGCCAAAGATGAAAAGGCTGCAGCAAATACAACGACTCTGTTGTGCTTCATGGCCATGAGAGCGGCTATAAGGAAAGTTTTATCACCGATTTCTGAAACGATGATCATCGATATAGACATTATGAACGAATCATATGGGGTATCTTGGGGCTTTATGTCTTCAGTTTCAGCACCAGAGGACCCAGAGTTTATGAGATGGTGCTCCAAGGGAACCTTGGAACCGGCGGGAGTTGGCTCATTGTCGTCGTCGCCAATTTGATGGACACCCAATTTGTTTGAAGCCTTACCTTCGGAAAGATCAATCTTCGTGAACTTGATGTCAGCAGGATTACCATCGTCAATTTCAGCAGGAGTTCCAGCTTGCCCGGGTCCTTCGACGAGGGCACTCACGTACGTAAAGTACACTAACAGAACGGCCACCAACTTCTTCAAATACATATTATGTTAGATGTTTGATGAGTTTTTTCAGTAAGCGCGATTGCGATTTATTGGCAAAGTCCGAGTTGGTTGTATGCAGGACACGAATAACGGTTAATTAAAGGGGGTCAGAACTTGGATAAGGGGGTGTTTTGAGTGTGCCATTATGTTAAGCGTGTTTAGTTGTGTGGATCTTGAGAATCCGGAATGCTCACAACCAAAGCTTAAAAAACTATCGGACGATCATTCACGGTATTTGGATCTTCGAATGCGGGCCCCAGCCTCTTTATTTTTAGTAAGTTAAATTTTGTACGTAAATTAAATACAATCATGAGTGTCATGGCACTATGCAATCTTAAATATCTATATAAATATCTCAGTGGTGAGCAGCAGGTAAAGGATTTCCAACCACTTTACCATCCAAAGTCTTACCGGACTTTACCCAACCACCGTAGTTGACATCAGGGTGTTGTTGATGGAATTGGTTGATTCTGTCCACCATAACGGGTCTGAAACTCTTGATCAACCCTTGGATTGGCCAAGCGGCAGCATCTCCCAAAGCACAGATGGTGTGACCTTCGATTTCCTTGGTCAATTCGAAAATCATATCGATTTCTCTTTCTTTGGCTTGTCCGGTAACAAATCTATCCATCATTCTGTTTAACCAGGTAGTACCTTCACGACATGGAGTACATTGTCCACATGATTCGTGTTTATAGAATGCAGAGAATCTTTGAATAGCTCTAATGATATCGGTTTGTTTGTTCATGACAATGACAGCTGCAGTACCCAAACCGGATCCAACATCTCTTAAGGCATCATAATCCATTAACACGTTGTCACAAACGTCTTTTGGCATGATAGGAACCGAAGATCCTCCTGGAATAACTCCCAATAAGTTATCCCAACCTCCTTTTATTCCTCCACAGTGTTTTTCCAACAATTCTTTTAATGAAATGGACATCTCTTCCTCAACAGTACATGGCTCATTGACGTGTCCTGAAATACAGAATAATTTGGTACCGGCGTTTCTTTCTCTACCGAAAGATGCAAACCAGTCTCCACCTCTTCTTAAGATAGTTGGAGCAACGGAAACGGTTTCGACGTTGGCAACGGTGGTTGGTCTACCGAACAAACCAACACCAGCAGGGAATGGAGGCTTCAATCTTGGTTTACCAGCTTTACCTTCAATAGATTCGATTAATGCTGTTTCTTCACCACAAACATAAGCTCCCATACCTCTATGGATGTAAACATCGAATGGGTATCCAGATCCACAGGCATCTTTACCCAAGAATCCTGCAGCATAAGCTTCGTTGATTGCTTGTTGTAAAACATTAGCTTCGTTGTAGAATTCACCTCTAATATAAATATAAGCAGCGGTGGCATTCATACCTCTACCAGCCAAAAGACATCCCTCCACCAATTTGTGAGGATCCTTTCTGATGATTTCTCTATCTTTACAAGTACCAGGTTCTCCTTCATCTGCATTGACAACAAGGTATCTTGGACCTTCATTTTTTTCCCATCCAGGAGGATTCATGAAAGACCATTTCAAACCAGAAGGAAATCCAGCTCCTCCTCTACCTCTTAAGCCGGACTTTTTCATTTCATCAATGATCCATTTGTCTCCTTTCAAAATGATTTCCTTGGTTTTATACCAGTCTCCCATCTTTTGAGCGGATTTGATATCATGACCGTATTTACCATAGACATTTTGGAAGATTCTGTCTTGATCCTTCAATCCTCCGTGGATTCTGTTTGGAGTGGCTGCAGCATCTGCACTGGTGGCCAAAGAACGGGTCTTAAAGATACGTGATGTAGGCCTTACCCTTAAGTTACGGAGCATCTTTAGTTATTGAGTTGTGAAAGTTTTTTGGTGAGAAATTGGTAATTGGATTTGCGAAACTCTCATTGGGTGTTTTGTGCGTGCGCGAACCGGCTTCAATCGAGCTCCGAAACCTGGGGCTGCTTGGCGTCAAGACGAATGCTTTGAGAGCTCTTCAACGGTTGCAGTGTGAAGCTACCGCAATGGTGGGTGTAAAGGCGTGTGTAAGGGTGGGTCCAAAAGTGTAATTTGGTTTTTTTTGCTTTTTTTTTCCATATTCACAACTTGCTGCAAAAACAGGCAAGTGCAATCAAGGAAATACAAAATTGGCAAGAAGTGGGAATATAACTTTTATTGAAAAATGTTGTCCGGTTCAAAGTCAATTATGTTCATGCTGTGGGTTCTGACGTTTCACCTATTGGTGTGCTTTTGTTTGGGTAGTGATCACGTGGACGTGTATCCCCAAGCAGTGTACGAGAATAGAGTGATAGAAATGGCATTGGAGGTACACGTACACCCAAGGTTCTCGAATGCCGACTCCCAACACATCATGCAATCCGACACTGAGAACTTGAGGGCTGAAACAATTCAGTTCAATGCTACTCTCTACGAAGGTGAAGGGAAACCGGACTCTGGAATGGCCATTTCCAATTTCAACGGTGACGGTGTGCTACTTGCACCAAGAATCCCCTTCAACTTCACGGTCGACTCGGAACACACACTTACTGGCATTCCTTTGTATGTGATTGTTGACTACAAGATGAACAACACCCATTTTGGGTCTTCTCAGACGTCTCGCTTTTTATTACAGGAATTGGCTGCAAAAACCTCACACTCCGTAATGAGACCAGTGATGATGAAGCGTGCCACCTCCACGGATCTCGCTTCTTTCTACACAATACCATACACTCGTCAAACCGGAAGTGCAAGGTATGCGCCCATGCAAAGCTGGGTGGAATCATCTTGGAAAAAAGCCAGGTGGACCCCAACGGAATCGGGTGTGAAACCTACCAGTTTATACAAAAACCGAGGCCACACGCCCGAGGTTGAGTACACCATTACCCAACCGCCTACGTATACATACAGGCTGCTGAAGAACACTGCCAGTGGTATCCGCACATCTTTGGACCACTATCTGCGTACAGTAGCCAAGCCTACTAAGCACAGTCACTACAAGTCCACGACAATTTATAGGGACTCCTAGTTTGCGTTTGTTATATTCATATAAACCTTAGCCCGTAGTAGAATAAGCAGATATGTGTGCCATACCGTGCGCTCTTACTTCAATCCAACGAAGCTGGTCCCAAAGTGACCATATCACTCTGGGTCGCATTTCAGAATCTCGCGATGCTTCGATCTCTGGTAGCGGTGGTGGTGTTTGCAGTGTACTACTACATTGTGTACACGTATGTTTCCCACAACGATATAGACATTCTATCGGTAGTGAAGAAATGGACCACGAATACAGATATCGCCTTAGATTCCTCCGTGTCACCAAAGCCCGCTTCCAATTCGTACCTTGAGTATAACTTGGGGTCCAAAGACAGACGCCAGATCGGCAAGGAAAACGCAACAATCGTGATGCTTGTCAGGAATCTGGAATTGCAAGGAGCATTGAGCTCCATGCGCTCCTTGGAAGATAGGTTCAACAGGAATTATAAGTATCCATGGGTATTCTTGAACGATGTACCGTTTACCAATGAGTTTATTGACAAAACCACCATAATGGCTAGCGGCAAGACCTACTATGAATTGATACCCAGTAGCGACTGGGATGTGCCTAGAAGCATAGATAAGGTGAAGATGGAGCACAATTTCCATCAATCCGTGAAAAACGATGTGATTTATGGTGGAAGCAGATCATATAGAAACATGTGCAGATTCAATAGTGGATTTTTCTTCAGACAGAAAAAGCTTTTGGAGTATGATTGGTATTTCCGAGTAGAGCCTGACGTGGAGTACTTGTGTGACTTCCAGTATGACCCATTCCAATTTTTAAGACAGAACGATCTAGTGTATGGGTTTGTGACTGCCATACACGAGTTTGAAAACACAATACCTACGTTGTGGGACACCGTAGAGGCATTTATGAGGGAGTACCCACATTTGATACACCCCAATAACTCCCTCAGCTTCATCACCACCAACGAAACAGACTTGACCTACAATTATCCTGCCGTTGAGTCGTCTTCGAAATACAATTTGTGCCATTTCTGGTCAAATTTCGAGATAGGAAGTTTGAATTTCTGGAGGTCAGAAGAGTACCTCAAATACTTTGAATACCTCGATAAAGCCGGGGGGTTCTACTACGAAAGATGGGGAGACGCTCCAGTCCACTCCATAGGACTCAATCTTTTGGCCGATAGAAACAAAATCCATCATTTCGATGACATAGGGTACTACCACCCCCCGTATATGGCATGTCCTACAGCGCTGGACCTTATCAGCCAGAAACGGTGCATCTGTAAGACTTCGGGATTCGATGGAGAGATTCATACAAAACCTTACGACATTGAGGCCTTCAGTTGTTTAACACGATGGTGGAGGTACGGGTCTGGCAAGAAGTTCCTCAACCCCATACAGTATACGTTTTCTTAGATTTTTGGGTGTGTGTTGCACCTTTTGCACCCATTTTGCAGCTTGATTTTCAACTTGTGCGACAAAAATTTTCTGCTCATCTCATTAATATGGCTAAGAAAGGGACCCCAAAAAGTCAATTGGACTCTACAAGTGTGACTGGAACCGGCAAAGATACCAAGTCCAAGTCCAAGGGAACACACTCTGTCAAAGAGACCCCATCAAAGGCCGATAAAAAGTCGTCGAAGTCCGATGAGTATCAAAGCTCAACTTTATCCAAGAAGGAGAAGAGAATGTTGAAGAAGGCACAAATGGCTTTGCTTGATGACGAAGCAGAGGAAGACGAAGGCTCAGAGGAAGAAGAGGAGTCTGAAGAAGAGGTCGACTTACAAAGATTAGCTGAGAGTGCCAGTGAAAGTGAAATCGATGAAGAAGAAGAAGACGATGGAGAAGAAGACGACGAGGAAGAACAAGAAGAAGACGATGGAGAAGAAGACGAAGAAGAAGAAGAGGAAGAGGAAGAGGAAGACGTGCCCTTCTCGGACGTCGAAGTAGACTCGGACGCAGACGTTGTTCCACACACCAAGCTTACCATCAATAATACTGCAGCATTAAAGGACTCTTTGGCCCGTATACAACTTCCTTGGGCTAAGCACTCATTCGTGGAACACCAATCTATTGTCAGTGAAGAGAAAACCGAGGTTTCCATCAAAGATATCTATGATGATACTCAAAGAGAATTAGCATTCTACAAACAGAGCTTGGATGCTGCCAAGCAAGGTAGAGCCAACTTACTCAAATTGAAGGTACCATTCTCCAGACCTTTAGATTACTTTGCAGAGATGGTAAAGAGTGATGAACATATGGATAAATTGAAGAACAAATTGTTGACCGAAGCAGCCAACAAAAAGGCCAGTGAGGATGCAAAGAGACAAAGACAATTGAAGAAGTTCGGTAAGCAAGTTCAACACGAAACCTTGCAAGAGAGAGCCAAACAAAAGAGAGACACTTTGGAGAAAGTCAAGTCTTTGAAGAAGAGAAAAGCCAACAACGAGTTCGGAGATGATGATGAGTTTCAAATTGCATTGGAAGAAGCCACGAGAGAAGGCGAAGAGAGAAGTAACAAGAGAAGTAAGCCAAATGGAAAGAGAATGGCTAAGAATAGTAAATACGGATTCGGTGGTAAGAAGGCTGGTAGTAGAAGAAATGATGCCAAATCTTCGGCTGATGTTAGTGATTTCTCATCCAAGAAAATGAAGCAGAAGAGACCTGGAAAGAGTAAAAGATCAAGAAGGTAGTTCTCATGTATAGTAATAAAGTCTAGTTCTGTGGTGTACTCACGGTGGGTAGTTACATTGGTACGGGGAAGTAGCTAAGGCATTCTGCTTTCGGTAGTTCAATTTAACTTTTTTCGTGATCCAGTTTGTGATCCAGTTGTGATAGTGCTCGTATAAAAAAACCCTCGAATTTTTCAACTGGAAACGACAATATGTCTGGTAAGGAACAATTTATAAAAGTATTTGACGAGTTAGTGGTTGAATTGAAGGAGGTATTGGCCGACTACAAGATGCCAGAGCTGGCCATTGAATGGTACGGAACCTCTTTATATTACAATGCTTATGGTGGGAAATTGAATAGAGGATTATCAGTTGTCGACACTTATTTGATTTTAACCAACCAAAAATTAGAAGACTTGGACAAAGCAACTTATAAGAAAGTTGCTTTCTTAGGATGGGCCATCGAACTTTTACAAGCCTTTTTCTTGGTTTCTGATGATATTATGGATCAATCTAAAACCAGAAGAGGTCAACCATGTTGGTACTTGAAGGAAGGAGTAGGTAACATTGCCATCAACGACTCCTTCATGTTAGAAGGTGCCATCTACGTGTTATTGAAGAAGTACTTCAAAGGCGAATCGTATTACGTTGACTTATTGGAATTGTTCCACGAAGTGACTTTCAAAACCGAATTGGGCCAATTATTAGACTTGACTACTGCAGATGAAGAGGTGGTTGACTTGTCGAAATTCTCTCTTGACAAGCACAGTTTCATTGTCATTTTCAAGACCGCCTACTACTCCTTCTATTTGCCTGTCGCCTTAGCTATGTTTGTGGCAGGTATTAATGATGAAAAAGATTTGAAACAGGCAGAAGATATCTTGATCCCATTGGGAGAATACTTCCAGATCCAAGATGATTACTTGGACTGTTTCGGAACCCCAGAACAGATCGGAAAGATCGGTACCGATATTCAAGATAACAAATGTTCTTGGGTTGTTAACCAAGCATTGAAGTTGGCTAATGCCGACCAAAGAAAGTTATTGGACGACAATTACGGTAGAAAAGATGACGCCAAAGAAGCCGTGTGCAAGAAGTTATTCAATGACTTGGGAATCGAAAAGATCTACCAAGACTACGAAGAATCTGTGGTCGGAGACTTGAAAGATAAAATCGAACACATCGACGAAGCCAGTGGATTGAAGAAGGAGGTGTTCTACACGTTCTTGAACAAGATCTATAAGCGTTCTAAATAGAGAAGGAGCTGATTCTGTTTGTGATTCTGTATCGTATATTATGCAGATTATCTAGTCAAATAGATATTTTATTCGTCTTAGACATTAACTCTTTCTAATTCTTCTCTACCAGCCTTGGTGTACAAGTATTCGTTGTAGTCTCTGGCGTTGGCCCAGATGGCCCAAACAACAGAGGCAGGAAGAATAACAAAGAGGGCTTGATTTTTAACTCTTCTGAAAACATTGAAAAAAGCTCTGTGTAAGTTACCCTTTAAAGGTCTGGTAGCGTAAGGGGTGACGGTATATTGGTTGATGTACTTTTGTTTGGGGCCACCCATGGCTCCCCACCATCCCATATAATTCTTAGCACCTGGAGCACCTGCCATTATTGATAGATTTTTTCAGTAACAAAGATGATTATTTCGAATTTAATTGAGACTCATTTATTGGACGAGGGTAACAGGACAAGAATTACGCGTGATTGGGTAAAATGCGCGAACATTATGGAATGAGGTCCAGTAAATGCTTCTGCTATAATACTACTACTATGACCTATAATACCTCCATGATTATTCTTTATTAATTTTACATACAGAATATGAAAGAATCTAGTTAGTCAAACGCTTTTGAGCAGATAATCTACCCTTTTGTCTGGTGTTCAATCTGACCTTCTTGTCATCAGAAGCCTTTTGGATTTCTTCACCGGATTCGGTCAAGATTAATTCAATGTGACATGGAGAAGATTGGTATGGGTTAGATCTACCGTGAGCTCTGAAGGTTCTTCTTCTGAATGCTGGGGCCTTGTTAACTTGGATGTGAGAAATCTTCAAAGCAGAAACGTCTAAACCTTTGGTTTCAGCGTTAGCTTGAGCATTTAATAACAAATCCTTGATGAAGTTAACGGATTTGACAGGCCATCTGGCTTTGGTGACACCGAATTCTTTACCTTGAGCAGCTCTACCAATAGAACTGTTGTATCTTCTGAATGGGATGGCTCTCTTGTGATCCAAAACTTGGTCCAAGTATTTCTTAGCTTTTTCTAATTCCCAACCATTGATGGCTTGAGCAGTTTCTCTGGTGTTCTTGAAAGAGACTCTCAAGTAAGCACCTCTAGCAGAAGCTGACTTAGCAGGATTAGTAGAGTTGTGACCGTATCTAGCCATTTTTAATTTCAAGTAAGTTAGTTAGGAAAAAACTTTTGTGTGAAAAAAAATTTGAGAAAATTTTCAGAGTGGACTGTGAAAGGGCGTGTGTGGCAGACTTTTTTGAGGTGCGGTGCCAGCCTGGGGCGACGTTAGGGCGAGCAGCGGTGGTTGGACGTGGTGGAAGGTGGCGCGCTCGTGCGACCGGGTGCATTTGTTGTTGGCGCACGTCTTTTCTGAGGTTTAGCAGTCACGCAAAGCCCTAATGGACAAAGGGTCTTGGGTGTGGAGGTAGAGAAGGACAATACGCAGAATGTGGATGTCGTATTTGTATACGTACGTAAACTTTTGGATAGAGTGTTTCTATCGTGTAGCATTTGAACATAGTTGCTTGTGTATGTGGAAGTATTGTGAAGTGTATCACTTTCAGAAAAAGCGAAGTTTATGGCTCATGGAGTTCAACTCAAGTTGAATAGACTACAATTAGATTGCGTCTAGTAATTACTGTGCTCATATCCTCAAGACGATTGTATGGATGTACAAAGTGTATACATTTTACATCACAATTATAAGTAAGTACATATCCAATGGCATTGTGAGTGTTGAGGTTGAACTGTCCATGACACATTCAATTCTCTTGCTCCTCATACAGCTCATTAGCAAACCTTCGCTTATTGGAAACTAAGATCCCCTTAACCACTGAATCCAGCATGTCCTGCATACTCCAGCATCAGTAGCTTAAAAAGAAAATAATAGAGATATGCCCATATTGTATTGAAGATGGAGAAAAAGCTGTAGACGGGATAGGTCACTTTATGGGAAGCCCCCGGCACCTACATATAATTGCCATTTTGTGGCGTTATTCAATTGATTGTAAGTATTACTAATTTCTCCGATAAGGATAGCCAGAAGTAGGGTAAAGATGATAACAATAATAGAGCTCGTACGTCGCCAGCACAGTTTTAGTGAGAGACAAGATCAACAGCAATTAGTTGATTCACGAATCTAATGACCTGAGGCCCCACGATCCATGATGAATAAAATTTTCAAGTGTGTAGTAGGGGAGTTGGAACGCAAGTGGAAGGTTTTGAGGCGCGATCGTACTTTTTTGAACTACTGTAGTTTTTGATATCGGAACAATGTTGGTGTATTAGTGTCACTAGGATCTGTGTGTGTTACTTTACAAGGGGTCCTTGTACAGTCGGTTCAAAGAACTCAGGTATGATCATGCCGATATCATCTCGGAACCTCGAGGCTGATCTAGATTGTACATCAAATAGGATATTGGCCGGGACACGACTTCCAAGTAACGAGGGTGGTATTGATCCCTTGTACAATGAAGTGCCCAGAAGTGGGATTAAGGAGGGGTCAACGATGAGCAGATTTTGGGGCGAGGTTTAGGATATGAGGAGACATAGACAGTGGGTAGGGGGTGAAGGGATTAGTAGTTGAAACTCGATTAGGAGTGATCTGAATAGAATCTTAGATTAGGAATGATTAGGATCAGAAACTTCCAATAGAATGATTAAAAATAGAGATTTACTAAAGGTATGATTCGGAATAGAGAGGCAGGAGGAGAGAATTATGAGTGAACCGGAGTCGAGGTACAAGCCCACGGACGTGTGGACTGACGCCAGTATATCTCACGTCACGCATCTCGTAATAACCTTCACATAACCTTTATATAACCTTTACAGAACCTTTGCAGAGCGTAAGCAATTATAGTGGAGATCATACAGAAAGAAACAAAGCAAGGTTTCACACCACATGAGTACCAACCGAGACCTCTAGGGATTAAACTCTTACACCAGTAATGCTGAAGAAATAACTTAAGCACCACTACATGCGGCCACAATTAAGGCTACAAAGAGTAAAACTGCGACAATGCAAGTTACATGAAGCGAGACACATACTTAAAGTACAAGCCGGTCAGCCACCATAATAATTTCACAGCGCAGACCACATGACGTCAAGCAATGTCACGCCCACAAGCGACTCTACAGTAATTAAGTGACCCCAACCATAACCTGAACAAGGGGTAATTTTAATGTTTGAAAATATCTTGCGGGAATTGCTGAGCCCTGGGCAAGTGCACGGCCAAAAGTAATGTGGGATTTAAGAGTTTGTGGATACGAAAAGCGATATATCCGAGTGTAAAGTTGGTATCTACATATCAGAGAGTAGCAGTAAGGATACCATCCATATATGGGAGAAAAATTCCTGCTGATGGTGGCACCAGTTGAAAGGTCTCGTAAACAAACTCTCATCGTCAATAGCTAGCTCGAATTCCATGAGCAGCGCGTGCATGGACTAGAATATGACCTGGAGACCAACATCCAACCAAGTGCCCGGCCCACAGCCGACTCAAACATAACACCAGATTATCGGCAGCAAATTCAAAAGCCAATCTACCAAAACTCAACAATCGGCACCCGGCACTCCATGCGGTTTAAATCCGATTTTCCCACAATCGATTTTCCTTCATTCTCGTTTTTCCAAAAAACGATTTGCCCAAATTCGAAATTTCCGGTGAATTTATTTAGTGGGTCACAAACGGTTGGTTCACATAATCACATATATAAATTCAGGGCAAATCCTTTTTTTAAATTTCATTTTCATGTATGTTGGAAATGGGTTGGTTTTTTTTGCTCTTGGTGGATCTGGGTCTGTAGGTGTTTCAATTCTGTTGATTTAAGTGCTGGTATCTGTCACCTAACATTTGGTGCCTGTTAGATTTTACGCTGGAGTGCCCGGCCCAAATCCCACTCGATGTCAGCTGCAACAACGTAACCACCTCGATGTGAATGAAGATGCCGTTTGATCCTTGGTAGATGGCTGAATCTCAGTCTGCTCCTCATCAGGGCAGGCCATGACTCTTCTTTGTGGTGGTCACTCCCTATCGTTATCCTGCCAATATTTGGGATCCATTTCGGTCCTGCACCGATGCCTCTCCTGCACCAACACTGCTCCTGCACCGGTGGCATTTCCTGTATCGCAAATTTATTAACTGCACCACCTCCAGTTGTGCGTGTAGCTTGCGTGTAAGTTTGCGCTTGAGTTCCAGATGCGTGCGTGTGTGAGTACCAGGTGCGTCCGAGTTTACGTTCACGCCATTTGCACCAGCCCAACCAGCGCGTTGGTACTGTGGTACTCCTCGCACAATCCGGTGCTGGCGCTGGCTCTGGCTCTGGCTCTGGCTCTGGCTCACGCACCCTAACACCCACACGGTCGTGTGCTCACCATCCACCCTCTCGTTCGCGATTTTCGCACTCATTTTTCGAGCCGTTTTTTGTTGAGGGACAAAACAACTCAAGGACAGCTGAAACACGGTTTTGAAGCTATATTCATTCAATCGATTGTTGTGAGGGTCATCAATTTAAACTTTCGGATTATTGTTTTAATCTAGTACTTTTGTGCTCATTCTTCACCCTTTCATCCTTATAACCACTTTTATCAAGTTGTTGTTTGTTTCTTATATTTGATATGGCACTCAATAACCGCACAAACCCCGACCTGGTGTCTTCCCCAGACCATGTGTCGGGTAGTCAGTCTGATACACTGCCAGAAAATCAATTGGAAAATCGTCTGGACAACCGTCTGGAAAACCAGCTGGATAACAAGACTGAAAAAAACCTGGATTCCAGCCTGGCCAGTTCTTCTGAAAGCCTGTCCGACAGCCAATCTGACCAGTCTGAACAATCCGAACAATCCGACCAATCTGAACAAGAGTCTCCTGTAGCTAATGGCGATGACGATGCCATGGATGTCGACCAAGACTCAAAGTCCTCAACCGCTTCTCCTGAGTCAAAACAAAATGTAAATCCTAAAGTGGAGTCTAGTGAACTCCATCAATCCGAAAAACATGCTTCAACGCCTGAAACTTCAGTACCCGAGGCTGAACAGCAAGATGGAGAAGCAGAACAAATTCAGAACAAAGAACTCAATCAGTCTGAAGAACTTGTCTCTGAAGTCTCTAAATCAACTCCTTCCGACGAGGCTGAAAAATCACAAGACACACACGCAGAAATACCCACTGATGAGAAACTCGATCAACCATCAGTCCTGCTCGATCAAGAGAAAGAAGACGGTTCTGAAACCGACTCCAACACAAAGTCAGGTCAAGACGAAGTAAGTGACAGTAAAGACAAAGACAGAGAAAACGACAAAGGTGACGACATAGAGAAACTGGTTGAACCAGAAGAGAGTGTGGATATGGAAGTTGATGTTGTTAATGAGGAAGTTGATTCTAAAGAGAAAGAGGATGGTGAAAAACAGGCCCATCTTCCCAATGAAAAAGACTTCGAATCGAACAAAGGAGCTCCAGAGGCAGCGACTCCCAAAGTCAAAGAGGAGACGCTCGAAACTTCAGTGAAGGTGGAATCCAACGGTGAACAAGGAAAGAAGGAAAAATCCAAGTCCATAATCCCAGAAACCACCAAAGAAAATACCAGAGAACCGGAACCCGAGTTCGAGCCTGAAATAGACGAAGAAAAAGCCAGAACTTTCCGCCAAACTCACACCATTATTCTTCCGTCATATGCATCGTGGTTTAACATGAAAAAGATCCATCCGATTGAGAAGAAATCGCTTCCTGAATTTTTTGAAGTTAATCATCCGTCAAAGTCTCCAAAGATTTATCTCTCATACAGAAATTTCATGATAAACGCCTACAGGCTCAATCCTAACGAATATTTGACATTGACTTCTTGCCGGAGAAATTTGGTAGGAGATGTTGGTACTTTAATGAGAGTGTTTAAATTCTTGAATAAGTGGGGCTTGATCAACTATCAAGTGAATCCTTCTTTCAAGCCTGGTTACAATCTAGAGAGATTAAGCAATGGTAATGTGGCCCCATTGCCATATTCTGGTGATTATAAAGTGAACTACGATTCTCCAAGAGGATTATTCCCTTTCGAGACTTTCAAATTAAATTCCGATATCAACGTGCAAAAGTTAAAGGAGCTTATGGGAGATTCATTAACTCAAAAATCCGGTAATGATATCTCTTCTAACGAACTTAATGAAAATAATAAGCGTCAATCATTGCTGGATACTACAGTGCAATCAAGCAAACGTCATAAAGATTCTTGGACTGAATCTGAATTGATTAAATTATTAAAAGCTATCAAAGCCTACAAAAATGACTGGTTCAAGATTTCTAAAGAAGTCGGATCAAAAACTCCTCAGGAATGTGTATTGAAGTTCTTGAGATTACCAATTGAGGATGACTTTAACGATGTGTCTGATTCTGACTTCAATCTTTTGAAATATTCTTCCAATTTCCCTGCAAGCTCAACTGACAACCCCATCATCAACAACTTGGTATTCATGACCCAGTTAGTTGATAGCGATGTAGCAAAAGCTGCTAGTGAAAGGGCAACATCTGTGATGCACGACAAAATCTTGGAAAAAATAGAGGAAGTTGAAAAGAAACACAATGTGAATTTAACAGACGTCAAGTCAGAAAAGGAGGAAAGCTCTGAGTCCAAGACTAAGAATGAATTCGAAGACATGGTAATCGAACCAAAAGATGACGAGGATGAAGAGAAAGATGATTCGTCAGTATCGGAGGCAAAAAAAGCTGTATCTGAAACTCTTACTCAATTGGAAACTCCAGACAAGTCCGTCAAAGAAACAATAGAAGACGTCAATACTTCCTTATTTGGTATTGTGGGAGCCAAGTCCCATTTGTTCAGAACGTTCGAGGAACGAGAGATGAATAAATTGACATCAACCATACTCAATCAAGAACTTAACAAAGTCAACTTGAAGTTGGAAAGGATCAGCAAACTTGAGAAGATATACGAAACCAAACAGAAATTGTTGCAACAACAACAAGAAGAAGTCTTCCTTGATAGGTTGAACCTTACAAATTCCACTGTCAGCATTACCAACAAACTCAGCAAATTGATTGGTGGGCTTGAAGAAGACATCAAAGCTAACAAGGTTAACACATCTGAGATAGTAACCCATTTGTCAGAAATCAAATCATTAATATTTGCTCCCCTTAAGTCTTCATTGATTGAAGATAACAATACGAGCTCAAAACCTGTTGAGGAGAGTGAGTCTGCCAATGCATCGTTGAAGCCATTATCTCTTCAAACCCCACAAACTTTCAAAGTGTGGGTACCATAATAGATAGAAATGTAACACTAGTTCTCGTACAATGAAGAAGCAAGCTCGCACGTCATCCGCTCTAGACTCGCACCAGTTCGCACAAGACTGGCGCAAACTTCGCACTGTCTTCTCTTGCCACCATCGCACGCACGCATTTTTGTTGGCTTAACCCTATAATCCTAATTTTGTATTTCTAATCATGAGAGTGGACTCTGCAGACCATCGGCAGGTAATTGACCAAACGGAGGTCCAGAAAGCCTTCATTGAGCGGATGGTTCTGTGTCTGAAACAAGATTTGATCCAAATCATCCAGTCCAATCTAAAATGGGAGAAGCCTAAAGGTGATTTGCACCATTGGATCGATGTTCTAAATCGGTTCGATGACATTTTCGAACAAATCATTTCTTCGTACGGCCTCCAGGAAACAGACCCCAAATTGATCCTCATGGATGAACTCGACCAATCGCTTGTGGTTGCATGCTTATGCTTTACCTCGTTATTGATTGACAATTGTTATAATAAAAAGATCTATAAAAGTTCAGAGAGAATCTTCGCCTTGATCAACACCCCCACATTGAATGTAAGGGCTGCTGCTCTAAGAGCTGCCGTGTCTGTAATGGCACACGTTGAATCATCCTCAAATGCATCGGTCACAAAAGATATCAAAGCAAAAATGCTTGAGATATTCCATTCATACCCTCCAATTGTACCTCCCTCTTATTCCATGTCCAAGAAAGCAGATGACGATTCTACCATTATTGGAGATCACTATTCATACGCTGGTACCCTTCAGTATTTGGCGATTCCTTCGCAATGGGGAGGTATACAATTTCCCTACTACAGAGTCACTGAAGGTCCAAAGTCTCCTTCGAAAGTCTCGAAAGATTCAAGAAAACACGAAAAGTTGGAATCTCTCTGTACATTTTCAATTTCTCCATCTCACGTGAGGAAATTGTCCATAGAGCAGATATTGGATAAAGCCTCAGAGGTTCTTCCGAGTTCCCAATGGTTCAAATTTGGACTCCAAGCTCATGTGGCTAAAGCATTTAATTCAACAACTCACGACGCCATGACCACCAGACAAGAGTTGCTCTGTTGTAAATTGAACGCACTCAGCTGTATTGTCAGATGTTCCGTTGAAGAGTATGTGATATCCAGAATCTTCGAGCCAGAGCCATATATCTTCAATTTTCTCGTGGAAATGATAGTGCCGGAAAACTTGGAGCGTGCATCCCCTGAAGTGTGTCAAACAGTATTCAAGGTGTTCACAAGCATTGTATCGAAACGAAGCTGGGTGGCAGAGTTAACAAGATGGTTGGGAGGTAATGTCAACCATGGAGCTCTTTATAATCTTCTTCGATATATTCACAATAAGGTTGAACAAAACGATCCTGATGTCAATGAAAAGGGCTTTGTTGACGTGTTTGAATTGGTGGGAGGCTTAATCGAGTTCAGAAACCAGGCTGCCCGTTTGGTGCCTGGAGGAATCATGAAAGAGTTGATGCTGTTCATGTCGGTATCTCCAAATTTCTGGATCACTGGAACTGCTGCAATAAATTTGATAACACATCTTTTGTTCAGTCACCCCGATTCAATGACCGATTTCGTGAACAACCATGGATTTGACTTAGTGATTGAACTTGTCACTCATGAAGTGAACGGTGCCGTGAGTGATCCTAACTTTTTAGGAGGTCCTCCCACAGATGTTGTTGGTGAGTCTAAAATAAATTTCAGAAGATCACTGTTCTTGCGAAGCTTGTTGTCCTTATTTAACGGCTTAATAAAATCCGATTCTGGTGACCAATTACGAAATTTATTTGACTCACCCATACTCCAAAGTTTCAACAAACTCATCTTGAACATCGGTATTTTCGAGTATTCCCTAGTCGTAAGGGCTCTAGAATCCATCATAAACATCATACACAATGAGCCAACAGCATTCTCCATTTTGAACGAAGCTGGAGTTGTGGATACCATTCTCGATAACTTTGACCTTTTGATCAAGCCTCATTCCGATTTGTTGCCACTTTTGCCTGAAATCTTCGATGCATTTTTATTGAACAAGGAAGGGTCAAGGAAGGTTCGTGAGAAGAAGACTTTCCAAAAATTTTTCCAAGCATTCAGAGATCTCGAGTGTGCCAAACTGTTGATGAAGCATCATGGTGCTCCAATATTGGGCGGATACCTCGACGAACTAGGAAGACACAATCCTGAACTCAAGCCCATCATAGTGGAACAGATCAAGCTTTTGGTGCATGATATCCCCAAGTTGGTTAATGACAACATAGATGGTGTCAGATACTTCGGATCTAGCGATGAGCTGAAACCTTTAGCAAAATGGGAAACCTCTGATTACGGCGCTGTCTACTATTGTGCACTCTCCCTATTCTCGGGATTGGTTGAGGCAGATTGGTACGATGAATTCGAGGATTCGATAAAGTTCGAAGAATGGCTCAATTTGCTAGCCATTCCCAATGCACCAGTCGACTTTACAATCGAAAGCAACATTTCATCACAGCTTTTAACCTCTTTGGTGAAATGGGACGAAGACAAGGAAAGGTTCAAGCTTTGTTGTGAATACCTCAAGAAATGTTTTGATTCTCCATCTATTGAAAAATTCTTACAATCCCCAGATGATAAGTCTTATTTGGACCTTGCTGCCAAGGATCCCAGCGAGTGCACTGCTCTTCTTCGAGGCCTTCACAATATCAGTATTGCCATGAAGTTAAATGTGTTCAAGGCTGTAGTATTATCCCATCATATCTACAAGCAAATGGCTGAATACTTTTCGTCGAGTGATGGCTCAAATTTACTTCGAAAATTAGGCAACTTGCTCCGGAAAGTCATCATTGAAGAGAACTTTTTACGCAGCAATATTGATAGGGAGATCATCATACACACAACTCCCAAAACCAAGAACGGACAGAACCCGCTAATTCTATACTTGGAGGAGATAAAGCTGGACTCAAAGCCCTCTGAAACATTACTGACGCTGTGTCTTTTCAAGAATGTGTATCAAATGAGGACTCTATGTTGTCTTATAGGGCATCTGGCCTCTGACATGTTCAGTTGCATTTCCAGACTCGCCATGCATAGACGTCAAGAGTATGCTCAAGTGGACGATAGGCGTAATGCCGTCAGGGTGACTCTCGAACTAGGAGAAATTTTTTCCAGGTTATTCGAAGTCCGGTATCAGGAAATTCCTAACAAAGAATCTTATACATATGTGGTTTTGACAATCTTGTGGAATTCGATGCGCTTCCTTGACAAAGGGAAACATCTAAACAAAACCATATTTGTCGTGGTGTTGCTCCAGAATGGGGTCTTTGATATTGTAGCTGATATTGCCTTGGCTCATTTGGAAAAGGTTTTGGAATCTGGAAGTGAGCCATGCAAGGCGTCAGAAACTGAAATATCCAAATATGAAACTCTTCTTGAAACACCCTTACTAGATTCCAAGTCATTGAATACCAATACCGTTTTTTGGTGTCTTCTGATTCTCAACAATATCACCATCAAAAATTCATATGGGAGCGTGTCCAATCCTGGCTATTTCTTCCATTACACTCCAACTGACAACTATGATGTAGTTACTGCTGCTGTAGATTATGTTAAGGGAAAAGTGTGGAATCTCGTTAACAAAATCATGTACCTATCGGTAGCTTATTGTGAAGATGGTTCATATTTGAACTCCAACCCCATAATTGCTAACGGGCTTGTCCATCTACTTTCGAATGCTTTCATTACAGAGGAAAAGAGGACAAGCTTTGTTCCTTTGACATATGAAAATGTATCACCTCCAATCGCCCAGACCGAATATCTCACCTCCATCGGATTGGGTCCACAGAGTGCTATTCATTATTTCAAGCACGCAAAATCGTTACAAGAGATTTCCAAGGGAGACTGGCCTTGTCCAGGTTCAAGCATAGAACAAAGCCAACTTGCTGCAGTTAGTCAAAAAGTCAATGAAGATAACAGAAGCTTTGAATCAGACCTCGAAATCAAAGAAGTGAATCTCAAATGTCACGAGGTCAACCATAAAGCTTTCAGTGGATTGGTGAGATCCTTCAAGGAGTTCAGTGGAACAGTGGTCAAACTATTCATAAAATCACAAGAACATAATTCCTTCTTCGAGAACATCGTGATCTCCAAAGAGGACGTAGAAAAATCTTTGGGTGATGTTCAACTCATAAAAGCAACTGTACTTTCACTTTTACGGGAAGATGGCTTTCAATATTGGAAGCTGCAGCTCACCAACGAAACCATTAGATATATACTCAGCCCATATTTGAAGAAATTACAGGAAAACCCCTCTTCGGTGAATGAGGCTTACATGATAGAGGGCCTAGAGATTCTTGAACTTCTCATTTCAGCCTCGAACCCATCTGCTCCTCAAACGTGTCAATATCAGAACGTTATGGACATGGTGACTGGAGAAATCCCTGCCGATTTCACAACAGACGATAACAACCCTGACCACGAAGCTCCCTTATTTGATCTGCTCTTGAAGATTCCAGAAATTACAAGCAAGAGGTCTCATAGCGTGGTGGTAGGTCTACTCATTAATCTCATTAGGGATGACACGAAGAGGCTCCAACTTTACTCTTCCGATCTATTGAAAAAACTCATTTCCACTGGATCGTTGTATTCTGCAGAAAACACCCCCGAGAATCAAGAAGGTCAAAGGAAGTTGGCGGTTCTTTTGAGACGTTGTTTTGAAACACCAGAAATAGTCCAGAACCACATGGCCGCTGAAATAGATAGCTATGTGGACTCAACGCTCGAGCCTCCTAATCTCTTCAAATTCCTCAGTGATAGTTCCAGTTTGGTGATGAGAAACTCTGGGTTATTCGTGGAAGTTGTAAGTAGTCGGGTCAGAATCACGAGATTCAATGGTAAGAGAATCGGGAACAGCTTGATTCCGATTAGTTTTGTGACTCCCGACATCGAAGATAAACCGACAAAGATAACTCCCACTCAGGAACCCAGCTCTGTCATCCATACAATTATGGATGAGTTGATCGAGGTCTCCAAGAGGGACTTGGTGAATACGCCACCAGGTACTTCTGAATCATCAAAAGATAAAAAAGACAAATTTGCAGAGATCTTCCTCAATAAGGACTTTGCTCATGCCTGCTACCTTCTTCAGCTTTTAACCGAACTCATGGGAAGCTACATGCTGTGTAAGCTTGAATTTGTGACTTATTCGAAGAAGAAAGAAGCCGAAGTCAAACCTAGATCCACAGCCTTGAATGTCTTGATCCACCAGTTGATACCAACGGATGTTTTGATGTCAACAAATGGTATCGAATACGAAAGAAGGTCTTCGATTGCTTCTCTTGCAAAATTGGCAATTTTATCGTTGATTTCTACACCTATCTTGAGTGAGAAAAACCAACCACGTCCCAAAAAGGAGGATGCAGACTTGGCCTTCGTCAGGAAATTTTGTACAGAGCTCATAATCAAGGCTCTCAAAGATACCTCAAACTCTGCTTTGAGTTTGCAGAGGAAATACAGCAAGCTTGTTGATTTGTTTGAGCTTATAAGTGCAATGCTTTCGAACAAATTCAGACAAGTCACTGGCCCTTTTTTGAATAAAAAGGCGACCGAATATGATCCTTTTTTCATAGCCAAATCTCTCATCGATCATCAAGTTCCAAACATCATCACTTCCTTGATCGGCACTTTGGACTTGAACAGTCCTCAAATCGATAAAGTTATCAAAGCACTGACCCACCCTTTCACTTTGCTAGGAAAACTTAAGGCTGAATTCCAAGAAAGTTTCGAAGAGAAACAACAAGCAGAAGATGAGGAATTGCCAGAATTCGAAGAAGATAGGGAAGATCCTCCAGATTTGTTCAGAAATTCAACATTGGGAATGTATGAGATAGAATATGATACCGACGAAGAGTTGAACTATTTTGATGACGCAGGTTTAAGGGCTCTCTCCGAGGGACTCTCCGGAGACGAAGAAGACTTGGATGATTCAGATATGGACACCTCAGATGATCATGATTCCGACGATATGGATGAAGATAGCGATAGCATCCAACAACTTGAGGCTGAAATTGCAGAGGATCAATCTATGATAGGTTCGTATTACCCTGAAGGCGATGAAAGTGGGTCTGATTTTGACGATGATTCTGATGTTGAGATCATTGATACCACTGTTGGCATGGATGGTGCTCCTGAATACATTGTAGAAGAATATGACAGCGAGGGTGATTTCGAGGACGCGAGCAGCAGTGAATATGACGAGGCTGAATTAGATGGCTGGATTGAGGACTTGGATAGTGGAGGATCAAGTGGAGATCCCAGTGACGAGTCTGAAGACAGCCTACTGGATGATAATGACGATGATGACGAAGAAGAAGAACGTGATGATCAGGACACTGATATAGGCGACCCCTTAGACTCAACTGAAGAGCTTGAGGATGGCGATATCGGCTTTCCGAATTCAAGCATTCGTCAGGGTGGTGTATTCGCAAACTCCGTCTTGGACGCATTACGTCCGTCCACAAACGGGCAAGTCCCTAGAGTCAGCATTTTCCAGCCCAATCAAGGGGCACCGCATGTTTTCAGACTCGAGCTCGGAAATGGATTTGGGAACGGTAATGGTATAAACCATAATTACAGATTCGACAGGGCTTTGGAAACACTTTTAGAACTTCCTCACGCACCCCTGCGGCAGGATCTTACGCATAACATGTACATCAAATCAACGGTAGAAAGGTGGGCCGATGCTGTCACCAAACTTGAAAAAGGCAACCAAACGAGAATTATCCATAATTTGATTCCTCAGATTATCAATGTCTTAGAAGAGCCAAGTGTCGAATTGGAGAAGGAAAGGCAAGAAAAGCTTTTGGAGACATCAAGAATCGAGGAGGAGAAAAGAAAGAAGAAAGAAGAAAAGCAAAGATTAGCAAGAGAAGAACAAGAAAGACTCAGACAAGAGAGAGAGGCATCGATGACCGAAGTTCCCCGTGTTGAAAACGAACCCGTGATGGTTCGAATTGGGGATAGGGAGGTCGACATAGGTGGTACAGATATTGATCCCGAATTTTTCGAAGCCCTTCCTGATTATATGAGAGAGGAAGTTTTCACTCAACACGTGAGAGAGCGCAGGGCTAGTGCCAGAAGCGGAAGCAACGCTGAAAGCACCAGAGAACTTGATCCAGATTTCTTGGATGCATTGCCTGATCAGATAAGAGATGAAATTCTCCAACAAGAGTCTTTGTTCAGGTACCCCTATGAGGAGGAAGATGATGAAAACGGTGAGGACGACGAAGATGACGAAGAGCGTGGTGCTGAAGATACCGGGCATGACCGCAACACTGGTGACAAAGCGAATCAAAAAGACGAAAAGAAGAATAAAAAAATATTTTTCACTCCTCTTGTTGACAAAGCAGGCCTCGCTTCATTGATTAAACTTTTGTTCTTGCAACAGTCCACGAACAAGAGGGATCATATACACCAAATGATGAAGTATTTGTGTTACAACAAACAGACAAGACTAGAAATTGTCAACCTTCTTACGTCCGTGGTGCATGATAGTTTGGTCAACCACAGAAGTAACGAAAAAATCTTCCAAAACTTGAGTGCCAGATCTCAAAAAGGTGACGATATCAAAAAGCAAGTGGCTCCCTTGAACTCGACTCCGGTGGTCTTAGCAGATCAAATCCTCGACTTGCTTTTGTTTTTATTGGAGCACAACAATCAATTGCGGTACTTCTTCTTGACAGAACACGAGAACCCATATGTGAAGTATCGGAAGAAGTCCAAGAAAGGTGCTTTAGTAAGCAGGGCGGACAAATACCAGATAAACATATTGTTGAGACTCCTCGATAACCGCGTGTTAAGAGAAGATCAACCATTTATGGATATCTTGTCCAGAATTCTTTTGTTGACTACTAGACCATTGAAATTGTTACGGAAAGATTCAGAGAAACCTAAGTCTTTAGGAAATCCTCACGTCCCCGACCATCTACTCACAAAGATGGTCAAATTCTTGACATCCAATGATTGTCCAAGCACAACATTCACTAGAGCTATCACTGCCATGCAAAATTTGACTCATTTGAAGAATGCTCACAAGATTTTCTCCATGGAATTGAGTGAGGAAGCTAGGGGTCTCGGAAATTCGATCATAAGAGATTTGAAAGACCTCACAAAAGAATTCCAAATTACATCTAATGACCAGGAGGGTAAAACTTTGGCTAAATTCAATGCTCCTAGTTCGGATCAAGCCAAATTGTTGAGAGTATTGACAGCGTTGGATTACTTGTATGAAAACGGAACCAAGAATGATAAGAGTCAAGTTGACGATGTAGGAGAGTTGGCTGCGTTGTACAACCAACTAGCATTGGGAACGTTGTGGGACGCTTTAAGTGATTGCTTGGACGTATTGGAGAAAAAACCGGAATCATCCAAAATTGCAACTGCCCTTTTGCCTTTGATTGAAGCATTAATGGTTGTTTGTAAACACAGCAAAGTCAAGGATATTACCGTCAAAGATGCTGTGAAGTATGAGGCCAAGAAGGTCGACTTTACCAAGGTGCCTATCGAAAGCTTATTTTTTTCGTTCACCGAAGAACACAAAAAGATCTTGAACCAAATGGTCAGAACGAATCCTAATCTCATGAGCGGACCATTTTCCATGTTGGTCAGTAATCCAAAGGTTCTCGAATTCGATAATAAGAGAAACTATTTCGACAGAAAACTACACGAACATGTGCTGAGTGAAAAAACTTTGGGAATCTCAGTTCGTCGTGATCAGGTCTTTTTGGATAGTTACCGTTCACTCTTCTTCAGAACCAAGGATGAATTCAGAAACAGTAAGTTGGACGTTACCTTCAAAGGTGAGTCAGGAGTCGATGCTGGTGGTGTCACAAGAGAATGGTATCAGGTTTTATCAAGACAAATGTTTAACCCTGATTATGCATTGTTCACCCCTGTTTCTTCCGATTCCAATACTTACCACCCCAACAGAATCTCCTTTGTTAATCCAGAGCACTTGTCTTTTTTCAAATTCATTGGAAGAGTGATAGGAAAAGCTATTTTCGATAATTGTCATCTCGACTGTCACTTTAGCAGAGCGGTCTACAAGAGAATTTTGGGAAGAAATGTTTCATTGAAGGACATGGAAACCTTGGACTTGGAGTATTACAGATCTTTAATTTGGATTTTGGAAAACGATATAACTGATGTTATTACCGAAGATTTCCTGGTGGAGGCTGAAGATTATGGGGAGAAGAAAATCATCGATTTGAAGCCAAATGGAAGAAACATCCCTGTGACTGAAGAGAACAAACAGGAGTATGTGAAGTTAGTGGTTGAGTATAGGCTTCAGATCTCTGTTGTTGAACAAATGGATAATTTCTTGGTTGGATTCCACGAAATTATACCCAAAGAACTAGTTGCAATTTTTGACGAGCAAGAGCTTGAATTATTAATTAGTGGATTGCCGGACATCGATGTTCAAGATTGGCAAAACAACACCGTATACAACAATTATTCTCCTTCTTCGATTCAAATTCAATGGTTCTGGAGAGCCGTCAAGTCATTTGATAATGAAGAAAGAGCCAAATTACTTCAATTTGCTACTGGAACATCCAAAGTGCCATTGAATGGATTCAAGGAATTGAGTGGGGCAGATGACGACTGTAAATTCAGCATCCACAGAGACTATGGAAGTCTTGACAGACTACCATCGTCCCACACTTGTTTCAATCAAATTGATCTTCCAGCTTATGAAAGTTATGAGACCTTAAGAGGATCTTTGTTGCTAGCAATTACTGAAGGTCACGAAGGATTCGGATTAGCTTAATTAGTAGTACAGAAAATACAAAATTTAAGATTGTTATAACAGCGGGGAGCATGTGAAGCTGTTACGAATCATGAGGGTGATATCGGGCCAGATCTGACTTCAAGATGGCTCATGCCATGGAAGACTTGGATGTGATGGATTCATTGCTTTGGAAAAAGCTGGTTGGACTACCAAGTACCATAGAAAATTTGACATCATTCTTAACTGCTCTAGTACTGGAACTGGTGATAACAGTCTTGACAAATACGGGCAAATCATGAAGCCAGGTGGAAAAAGGATCACCGTCGGACTTCCAGAAGCAAGGGAGAAATTGGCGGTTGAACCAGGTACTCTTTTTTCAACTTGACCTCCAAATAGGACTCACCCATCGGTACCAAGGAAGAGGTATTGAAGATGTTTAATCTTAGTGCTAAGGAACAAATCTTTCCCAAAATCGGGACCCTTTCAATTAACTAGGGAAACTACCTCAAGGCAATGGAAAATATCGAAACTGGTGATGTGAGATATAGACTGGTTTTGAGTGACTGAGCTTTAGCTATTCAGGTGATGTAGGGTGTAGATATTGAGCATTGGAATTTTTTGGTTCGTGAAAAATTCGAGTAAGAACCTTGGGAATAGTGTACTCTCAGAATCATCAATGAGCCTCCAAGCATCACTCCGCTCAGCTGAGCACTCTCATTATGGTTAACAATGTTACTGATTGTATTTGTAATCATGGTGTTTGCGAGAGTAGAACTGATTGCAAGAGTAGGCCGAAATGAGGACTTGCAACAAATAAATACAATCTGACAAATATGCTTTGAGTAAGCGATAAAGACGGAGGATGTGTGGGAAGACGTGTATTTGATTATGAAAGCCAACTGCAATGGATCTTGCAATTTGAATGCATATTGAAGAGCTAAGTCGTTTATCACAACCAATAGGATGATACCAATTGCATCCACAAGGTAATCGCAATTGCAATTTTGCTATATCAAAACAGTTTAAACACCGAAACAGACTCAAAAATCTTCATCAAAAACATTATCAGCTGAGTCAAAGTGAAAAATGAGCTTAGTAATATTTTGCAGCCAAAGTATTTTCTCATTTGACTGTTCTCAAACAGGACAATTGCTTACTAAGACCAAGGATATAAAGTCCGCCACAAATTAGTTTGTCCTTCATTGAATTAAGAAATCAATTTGGTTAACAATGAAAGGATACAGAGGCAGCAACACAGAACCCCCATTCACGGAATTGGTGGAGGTCGATATTCCAGTTGTTCCAAGAGACAGACTTCTCATCAAAACTGTAGTTGTGGCTGGGAACCCTACTGATTGGAAACACATCCAAAGGGGAACCACCAGTATTTCAGGAACCGACGCCAGTGGAATTGTAGAAGAAGTCGGAGAAGAGGTCACTGGTTTTTCCAAGGGTGATATTGTTTCGTGCTTTGTACATGGTAACATTCAAGATGGTGCTTTCGCAGAGTATTTCATTGCCCACCCAGAGACCACATTCAAGTATGATCCCAAAACTTTTGACACCACTAAAGTGTTGCCACCGGGAAGATACGACGGCACTTTTATCAATACGTTTGAGGCTGCTTCTAGTGTTAGTGTTGCTCTTGTGACCGCAGCAGTATCTTTTGGACACAATCTTAAAATTCCTTTGGACAAAGAGGAAAATAAAGACAAATATCTCTTGGTTTGGGGAGGTGCAACTGCCAGTGGTGTATTGGCCATTCAAATAGCCAAGCTTATACACGGTATCAATGTAATTGCTACTGCTTCGCCTAGAAACTTTGAGCTCGTCAAGAAAAGTGGGGCCGATTTTGTGTTTGATTACAACAGTCCCACTGTTATTGAAGATATCAGGAAAGCTGGCCAGCGAAAGATCTTGTACGGATTCGATACTGTTTCTGTAGTTGAGTCTTACCAGGCTACTTATGATGCTACTGTAGGAAGTGATACCATCGCTCTTGATAATTTGTTGAACCTTAGGCAACACGATATCAAAACCGACTCCAGACCAATCAGATTCGGAACAACTTTGGCGTACACGGCCTTGCACGAGGATGGTTACCGGGACTGGGGTATAACATGGTCGCAGGAATTCACTGACGATTATCTCGCCTATAGAGAAAGCCTTGACCCCGTGATTGACCAGCTCAAAACCACCAGGTTGCTTGTTCTTAAGCCAGGATTAGAGAGCACCAATGAGGCATTGGAGTTGTTGTATCACAATAAGATCAGTGGGGAGAAGGTTGTTTGGAGAGTGAGCCAGAATTAGCGTAAACAGGGCACACGGTACCAGACCGATGGTTCACCCGAACGTGGTATGAGTGAGAGATGTGAAGCACTGGTATTTCTATACCACAGATATTGCCATTGGATAATATGTCCAGTACCTACTGAATATATTTCTATACAAGTAGCTTTTCGCTGTAAAGTTCTCGACTTACGGATTTTGACGTGTCGCAAATTTCGCAGCCAGTCTCCGGCTTGTGAGTCACACAATATAGGCGGCCATAATGGGACACATTGTGAGACTATGAGTGCCCTATAGTCTCTTCCCACCACCACCACTTCATGCATTTTCATGCATCTTCAAGTAGACGTAGTTAGTACACAAATATGCCGCTTCCACCTAACCCATTCGGAGCTATTTCGATTGTAAAAAATAGACAGTCTCCCCAGCGGATGTTTCCGCTTCTAGAACCAACCATACACGAATACACACTACATAAAAGCCATCAGTTGGACTTCGATTGCGTCAATACCCCAGGTCAGTCACGCTCTCAAGCTGACCACTGAATCCACATCTTCGCCAGTGTTTTAAATTAGTCAGACTAAATCTCTTATCAGCCGCGGCTTTAGTTCCGTCGATTTAAATCTGTATGCGGAAAACCACACATCAAAATCCGGGACATTGACATTGAAAAAGAATTATACACATAATGTCATCCTCAGTTGGAGTGTCTGACAACAGACACACCGGGTATGATGACGAGTCCCTGAAGAAGGACGTTTATAGTAAGAACGATCTGGATAGCCAGGATCTCAGTCAGGACCTCGAAAGCCAAAGATCGCTAACATCTCTTGCCTCGAATGTGTCAGATGAGCATCCTCCTCCACAAGCTCAATACGAAGAAGAGCACGCTGTTAATGCCGACGGATTTAATGATGTAGCGTTAGATCTCCGAAGTGTCACATCCCATGCGGTGTCAAGTCAACTTTCAAGGCTACAGTCTAGAGCTAGTAAAAGCGAACATGAGGTTAAAAAAGTCGACTCCAGAACTGACAACAAATTCACCAGATTCTCCAACAGAATCAAATACACCTGTTTGGCACTTGCTTCTATGTCTGGGTTCCTTAGTCCCTTGTCGTCATTGGCCATCTTGCCTGCTATACCGGAAATTGCAAGTCAATTCCATACGACTGTGGAGGTAATCAATGTGTCAAATGCCATATATTGTATATTCATGTCGCTTTCTCCATGCATTTTCTCTCCGTGCAGTGACATCTATGGGAGGAGACCCACTTTTTTGATCTGTTGCCTTTTGTATACCATATCGTCGGTGCTAGCTTGTGTATCTCAGAACCTTGCCATGTTTTTTGTGTTCAGATGTTTGACTGCACTTTTTGGAACCTCTTTCTTCAGTGTTGCAGGCCATATCATCGGAGATATCTTTCATCCACACCAAAGAGGTCGTGCCATGGCATACATGATTTGTGGTGCTCAAATAGGAACTGGGTTTGGGCCAGTTCTCGGAGGTATAATCGTCAATTACACTTCCTGGAGAGTGGTGTTGGGAGTGCTTGCTGGATTGGGATTCCTCACAATGGTATTGGGAGTGTTCTGGCTTCCAGAAACTGCAGTTCAAACCCAACACTCTGTGATATTGGCAGAAGTCAGAAAAACTGAGCCCAATAAGAAGTTCGTGTTTGTTCGTTTCAATCCTCTCCGTATCATGACAGCCTTGAAATTCCCCACTCTTTCCATGGACGGGTACATCTCCATTGCCTTGATTTATTCAATGTACCAAATCCAAACTCCCATCAGAGCAGTTTTGGAGCCCAGATTCCATCTCACAGAACCTATTTATAGTGGATTGATGTACCTTGCCCCAGGATGTGGGTATTTGGTTGGAAGTGTCTGGGGAGGAAGTTGGGCCGACTGGACTGTTAAGAGATACGAAAAGAAAAGAGGTAGAAGAATCCCGGAAGATAGACTTTACACCGTTCTTATACCGTTGGGGATAATGTACCCTGTAAGTACTGTTATTTACGGATGGACAGTTGAAAAAGAAGTGGGTGGAATGGCAGTTCCCCTTATTTTCCTCTTCATTGGAGGTGTAAGTCAAACATGTGTTTTTCCAGCCTCAAACGTTTATATTGTGGATTCATTACCAGAATTAGGAGGTGACGGTATCGCCAGTAGCTATTTTTCAAGGTATGTGGCAGCAGCAATTGCATCTGCAACTTGTTTGAGAAGTATTGAATCCATTGGAATTGGTTGGTCATGTACAATCACAGCATTTGCCCTTTGGGTGGGATGTGCATTTGCAATTATCTTAATTATTTGGGGTGAAAAGATGAGAATTAATTCATTAATCAAGTACGGGCTCCGTGAACCGAATGTATAATTTAAATTTCATAAACATAATATATAGTATCAAGCTAAACTAACAAATAATTGCTCATTCTTGGCTATTTGTGGCCACAAAACATGGTGTCTTCCTCCTTGATTCTGTTCCCAAATCTTCTCGAGTAATGTGGCAGCCACTAAGATATTGCCAGAGCCTATTCTTTGGTGTAGTCCTTTGAGGGAATCAAGAATCCATTGACGAGAAGACTCTGTGACGGTATCCACTCCCATGATGAAAAGAGGGTATAAGAGAGCTGGGTCCATCACAGTTTCAAACAATTTCTCCATTTCGTTCATCATCCGTGCTACTAGAACCGTGGTTTTGATACTGGATGATGGTTCCATAAGCACACATTGACGAAGATATATCTTGGTGGTGAGCTGTAAAGTGTAGAAAAATCTCTTATGGTGACCTAAACATCCCATATTGAAATTCTTTGGAGGCTCTAAAGGTTCACATTCGTCAATTTTCCGTTCGAGTTCTTCGGCTTCTTTTACCACCAGATCCAAGAAGTCTAACTTGGATCCTGACTGAGTAGACCCTAAAGTCTTGAGAAGCTTTCTGGAAAGCTCAGTTACGTCTCGACTGAGTTTATATATAGGCTTACTTATACCCATATAAGCTTCAGGAGCATCATCTATGGTCTGAGTGTATTTCATGTAAGCTTCTTTCTCACCGTCACTATCCTCGAGCATCAACAAAGAAGGAGCAGTGATCTCGTGGTAAACCAAATTATTTTTGAGCCAAGAGTACTCCAGAGCATTGGGGTCTTTGCCTGAGTTCTTGATGACTTTGTGGGCCATTCTATAGTAGAATGCCCAGTTTGAATCAGTTTTCTTGTTCTCAACCGATATCATGATCAAAAGTATGGCTAGCACCACTTCCACTGGAGTGTCATCCGAAAGCAATACCGAGTTCAACTTATGGTGGATCAACTTGAGTAAAGAGTGTCTCAAAGGGGTGAACCTAGTGTCTCCGTTCTTCTCGAAATGAAGACTGGCCCACACCAAAAGCCCACTCAAAACTGCAGTGTCATAAGCTGCCAACGGAAGATAAGTTGAAACCAAAGAGTCCACGCTCTTAAGAACACTGAATGCAGGTGCTATCTTAGTGGTGAAGTAGGATATTAGGTGCTCTGCCAGGTTTGGGGATACAAAAGGTGGAAGATTGAAAGAGAATGTAAGGCCTCTTCCCAAAACCAAACTCAGTACTGTCACTTGATTATCATTGGTGGGTTCGTTCCAGATATCAAGCATCCAGTTCTGCTCGGGTTCAATGCCGTCACTAGAATCTGATTTGAGTAGAAGAGTGGGAGAAACCGGAGATTCAAGATTGAAAGTTGTTACTTGAGTCAGAGTCACCTGACCTTGGAGTTCAGTATCTAGAGCATACATCCAGTTATCCTCTGAAGAATCCTTATCGATTTTGTCAACATAACTTTCAGTTGTTCCATCATTCTTCAACTTATTAATTTGCCAAATGACTTTCTCCAGTTGATATTCACAATCAAGTGTTAACCTAGTACAAGCGTAACACCTGGGCTTACCACCATCACACTTTTTCCTAAAAGTTAGTGACAAGTTTATGGATTGCAAAAAATGGTACATACTTTCTCCTCCTACAAGTCAAACATCCTGACCTAGATCGGGTATACTTCATTGGTGAATTTACAATGCGTGGGAAGTTGTGGCTATTTAATCGTTGCACCCACAGTCACGTGCCACGATCCTATCGCAGCCTCGATCGCAGCCTCGATTGGAATTGCAGCTATGTGTGCAGGCGGGGAGGCGGGGTGAGGACCGACAGGCTCGCACCAGCTGGATCCACAATAGGACCAGTTTCTCGCACGAGCTTTGCTCCAACTTCGCACTACAATCTTCGCACCGAGGAACCCCAGAATTTATCACTAATCATAGTCATGGATTCATGTGGGCCTTCGAATGCTGTTAAGAACTTGTCCCAATACTCTCAAAGAGATAACTCTATCCAACAAGATGTGGCGGGCAGACACCAGAATCCTCACTCTGGCTTGCAAAACTTTCGTACAGCTCAAAGTGTAGACCCTAACTTGAATCAACAATTCACAGACTTCCAAGCTACTCAGTTCCAGCCACAAGGATTCCAGGCTCAAGGTTTTCAACCACAGGGGTTTCAGCATCATTCACCACACAGTCAACAACACTTCCGTCCTCAACAACACACACAGCATCCACAGTCCAAACAAGGATGGGTAAATGATTTCTCCAATATGAAGTTGGATCAAGTTCCACACCAAGTTGCACACCAAGGTCAAAAATTTCAGAGCTGGCAACAGCAGTTCCAAGGACAGTTCCAAGGACAGTTCCAGAACCAAACACAGCACCAAAGGGCACAAACAGGTCAGGCTCAAAGCCAATATCTGAGCCAGATTCACAATCAGGTTCATGGAAATCCGCTTCTGGCTGGATTTCTCAACACCAGATCCAACCTCAACACCCATTATCAACCAAATCCGGCTAATCTCACCGAGCATCAAGAAATACATAAGTTGCTGGAAGCAGAACACGATTTCGAACAGCAATTCCAAGATATCGAAAGGGAATTGCAAGAAAATGAAGCTTCAGGCGAACAGGTACAATCCAATCACAACAAAGAGGAGTTTGCCAGGACCGCAAAACTCATACATGATTCTCTCAGTGAGCAGAAAGGCTCAGATATGGCAGATAAACTCAAACAGTCCAATTTCATGAAGCTCATGAATCTGATATCCAGTCGTCAAGTTGAATTATCGCAACAAGGAGACAAACTCGTAAATCAACAAGGAATCGATATCAGAGACGCAGAAATAGACTATCGTGAGCCTGAATATGAAATAACCCCTGGAACAGGATCCTCAAGCTCGGTACCACCTTCGCAATCTGGTGATGGTATAGGGAGCCTGATACTAGATGTGGAACCACACGCTCAAAATCAGTCGTCTCAAAATCAGAACCAGTCAAATCAAAACCACAGTTCCCAGGGCCACCTCCCGGACCCACTAGCGCACATTCCGGATGGGGCATTGAGTGGGATCACCGAACCACTTGAAGCAGCTAGAATCATTAGTGGTAATCAAGTCAAAAGCTCAGACTGGCTCGAAGACGGATTTTTGAATATGACGGAAGATGGAATGAATCCTATCGACCATGATCGTATCCACTATATGAGGCAGCAAGAGTATGACGACTACAGACACGATGACGATTACCGTTAGAACCGTGTTGCTAAAGTGCTTGGCCGCAGGAGAGTAAGGAAAGTGGTGGGCGCACTACTCGGTATGACAATGGCACGACCGGCAAATAGAGTCATAGTGGATGTGATAGCATGACTAAAGAACCAGGTGATGGCACCGCATCCATTTAATATACTAGAACTCAAACCATCACCACACCAGGACACTCACGTGACCGGCAGGTGGCTGATTGTTTGACACATTTGACATCTACACAAGTTCCTTTCTTCCAGCACCGTAGGCCTCTAATCTCCAAGTGCGAAACGGGTTCATATCTCTTAACTCCTATGATGTCATGACTTGGAAAATGGCCTACCACTATACACGATGTTTTAAATTATGTGAAATTAGAACGATTCAAGTGTCTGTAACATGAGCCCTACCTCTCTTCGTTTGTTGATGTTACAGTGTTCATCTACTGTCCTCAGGTGATTTGTTGGATATCCAAATGCGAAAGCCAATGAGGGGCAAGAGGGGTTTATGCCAACACTGTAATTTAGACCAACAGCGACCCCTAAAGTGACAAGTGGACCAACATTATTGTTTCCTGAAACCATTACATCATTCAATTGTTCCATAAAGTCCGATGACGATATACCTGTGGACGTATGCAGGAGCATCGCCCGAAAAAAGAAAAGTTCACGGATCGATGCTTAGTCGCAGCTTATGTAAGCACCAACCAGGCTACATTGGCTGCTGTGCACAAACGAAAAGAAAATAGTTGGGAAAACTATAAAAGTGTAACAGTCCCCTTAACTTAGCAGAAAATTATTACATATTCAATTATGACTACAACTCCTTTCAAAATCGCTCAACCTTTCAGAATTGCCATCATTGGTTCCGGTAACTGGGGAACTGCTGTTGCCAAACTCGTTGCTGAAAACACTAGAGAAAAGCCCGAAATCTTTGAAAAGTCCGTTAATATGTGGGTTTTCGAAGAAGAAATCGACGGTCAAAAATTGACTGAAATCATCAACACCAAACACGAAAACGTCAAGTACCTTCCAGGAGTCGAATTACCTGATAACTTAATCGCTAATCCTGATGTGGTTGATACTGTTAAAGACGCAGATTTATTGGTGTTCAACATTCCTCACCAATTCTTACCAAGAGTGTGTAAACAACTCGTGGGTCAAGTTAAACCAAGTGTCAGAGCCATCTCGTGCTTGAAGGGTTTGGAAGTGGGCTCCGAAGGATGCAAACTTTTGTCACAATCTATTACTGATACCTTGGGTATCTACTGTGGAGTGTTATCTGGTGCTAACATTGCTAATGAAGTTGCCAAACAAAAATGGTCTGAAACCTCTATCGCATACGACCTTCCTCCAGACTTCAAGGGCCAAGGTAAAGACATAGACGAATACGTGTTAAGAGAAGCTTTCCACAGACCTTACTTTCACGTTAATGTCATTAAAGATGTGGTCGGAGCATCGATTGCCGGAGCATTGAAAAATGTGGTGGCTTTAGCTGCCGGATTCGTGGAAGGAGCCGGATGGGGTGACAACGCCAAAGCTGCAGTGATGAGAATTGGTATCAAAGAAACCATCAAATTCGCTTCTTATTACGAAAAGTTTGGTATCAAATCTTCGTTACCTCCTCAACCATCTACTTTCACAGAAGAATCCGCCGGTGTTGCCGATTTAATAACCACCTGTTCGGGAGGAAGAAACGTCAGAGTCGCCAAATACATGGTGGAAAACAATGTGAGTGCATGGGAAGCAGAAAAGAAATTACTCAATGGTCAATCTTCTCAAGGTATATTGACTGCAAAAGAAGTTCATGAATTATTAGAAAACTACAAATTGGAGGAAGAATTCCCATTATTCGAAGCAACCTACAAGGTTGTTTATGAGGAATTGGATGTTAATGAGTTGCCTCAATTGTTGGAATAGGTATTTTTATAGAATAATATAACGGTAATCATGGATTTGCAGCTTTTGTAGAATGAGATTATTTTTCAGTGAATTTCACAAAATCGACCTTCACAAGCCCATTTTCACAGTTCTCATTTCTCAACTGCTATTGAATTACATCATATACTGGATGTCTCAATTATGTCGGAAGAAAAGTATTTGAAAGCGATTTCGTCATACCAATTCCACTTCTACCAGCACAAAGGGATGTCTGTGTGGAATCGGATGGTAGTTCCTCGAAGGTCTGCTGTTTTCGTGCTATTATTCCTAGGCAACCTAGGCGAATTGCGAGTAGTACTCACCAAGAGATCCTCTAAATTGAGGAATTTCCCCGGTCATATATCTCTTCCTGGAGGCAAAAGTGACAACGGTTTGGAGTCTGAATGGCAGGTGTCAAGACGAGAAATGGAGGAAGAAATCGGTTTGAATTCTAACAACGACTATCTTCTCAAAAACTATGGCTTTACTATTGAGCATTTGACGGCAATGCCCTGCTATCTTTCTCGGACTTTCCTGGCAGTCAGACCATGTGTTGGATTCATGAAGCACGCACCTGGAGTGCTGGAGTCTCAATTGCTCCAGAACTTGAAGATCATCCTAAATCCTGGCGAGAGTTCTTCGATCTTCAGTTGTCCTTTGAAAGACTTCTTATACCCAATCACCAACGAACCACTGCTTGAATGCATCGACAAACAGAGCTTTCAAGTTTCTTGGGGAGGAATACCTTGGTCGCTTCGCACATATTCATTCCCACAAAACGTAGCAGGAGAAGCCGATTGGATCAAGGCTGTTAAGAGTTTATCCGATCTGGAATCGGACGCAGATAGCGAGGCACTCGTAGACCAAGAGGCCAGTGCAGTCGAGGAGTCTGAAGAAATAACCACAGACGCTGAGTCTAAAGTTAAGTCTAAGGCAGAGAAGAAGAAAGAACTCGAAAAATGGGGAAGATTAGGCTCTCGTAGGCATTCAGAGACCAACGAGAAAATCTTTGATGTATGGGGCCTTACTGCAAACATTCTACACGACCTAGCCAACGTAACCTACACTTCCAATGCAACCAACAGTGAGTTCGGAGAAGAGGAGTTGATCTACAATGTATGGAAGTACGGGGACTTGATGAAACTGAAAGAGAGAAGTTCAGCAGAAAAAAAGCTCATCAATAACAACGGACGCAAAAGTGAGTTTGGTTTCAATGACGTCTTGTCTAGGGTTCAATTCAACTATTTAAAGGATCTCTACTCAACCAAGTAGTATAAGAATATTTATTATCGTTTACTGTAATCGACTTTTGTCTCGCACTGAAAATTAATTGCTTATCATGTCTATAGATCAACTTACTGTGCACCTACTAACGCTACTCGATTCATATCAATTGGCAACTGGGAAGCTTCAATCTCATGGAGAGGCAGCATTCTTGAGTTTGAGTCGAGCAAATTTCCATGCTGAAGGTCTACGAACGTTTGGGCCTGGAAACTTTGATTTGAGAAACTCCAAAGCATCCAAAGTGGTTTCCATCGGCGATACGTTGAAGTTGGTTGATCTAAGGAAACCAAGGAACACCGAACCGAATGACACTGAGGAACCAAAGGATTCTGAGAAGCCGGATACCACCGAGAAATCTGTAAATAAGAAGGTCTCGTCGAAAAGAAAAGATGCAAAGCTGCAATCAGATCAAGACGAAAAGAAAGGGCATGCGATGTCCTCGGCAGTTGAAACACCAACATCCAAAATAACAGAGGTCAAAGAAGTTGAAGATGGTTTGCGGGACCCCATCAACCAATTTGGTGGCTTGGTGCCGTATCAGCTTAGGGAAGCCCAAGCTTCGTTCGAAAAGGAGCTAAATAGCTGTGTGGAAGTGTTGAATCTAGGCCAGCAAATCGAAAAGGTTTTGGTTCAAATACAGGAACTAGAAGAAAATACAAAAGTCCTGTCACATACGCTGGAAGCAGAACACAAGACCGAGGACGTTTCATACAAACACGAGAAACAATCTTCCAAAGATGTTGAAAATCAAGCACAAAAAGAGTCTACGGAGCTCTATCAAAAACTCACACGATTGGATCTCCAGAAATAACAGACGTTCCTATATTCATTTCTCGATATCACTATACAAGTCACTATCGTTTTCGTAATCATCAGGATTGATCTCGGGCTCATCGCTACTCTCTGCACCATCGTCGTCGTTATTGGCACTTTGTTCGCCTTCCTTATCGTCGGCAAACCTGGCCTTCTTCTTAGACTTCTTCTCCTCTTTCTTAGCTTTTTTGGCCTGTACATTTTCTTGTTGTTGCAGTCTTCTTTCCTCCTTCAATTTTCTCTTCTTTTGAGCCAGCTTCTCTAACGATTGTACTTCTTGGGAAGTCTTGGAGATTCTGGAGTGGTAAACGGTCTTACTGCTTCCAACCAACCCTTCCTCAATCTTTTCGAGAGTCATGTTGATTCTAGGGCCCAATTCGGTGAGCTTGATGGCTTTCTTCTTGGTGACTTCTATGTTCTGTGGTTTCTTATTGACTTTAGTTTGAGTTGTTTCATTAACTTCCACCACTGCATCGTCTTCGACTTCGCTATCGGAAGTGACTCCTCCAACGGAATATGGATCTAAAAGTAAATCACTGACGTCTTCATTATTATGCAAATTTGGCAAACTCTTCTTGTTCGAGTGGGAATTGATTAATTTTTTGATGTGTCTGGCAGTATCGACAATTTTCGTGTCTATGGCGTAATGCCTCAAGCTTATTTCGTTTGTTTTTGGGTCTTTGTTGAGCATCAACACCCTTTTGATCGACGTTACATTGGTCAGCTGAGGTTGAATAGGAGGAAACATATTTTGGAATACCGTTACCATCAACTTTTCATGAGGTGCAGCTTCACTAATCTTTCCGAATCCATTCAAAACAAGTAATGGGGGATTTAAGAACTCCACGGAGTCTTTTCCTACGGTTTTAGGATGTTTCAAGATCTTCTGGACATCTTTAATGAGAGAGTACTGGTTGATTCTGAATTGCAACATTGGACCTCTGGGCATCTTACCTATCCGTAAAGAAAGGTTTCCGCTGTCAGACTGGTTGAACACAAACAAGTCACTTACTCCTAAGGGACCAGCCATAACGATGAAATCTTTCAATCTATTACTCTTTCTCTCTCTCAAATTGATAGCAGTATGAGGTTGCATTACATACCTAAAATCTTTAACCAACTGGCTCAAACTATGGTTCTTTAGCGACTGTCCCAATCTAAGCACCATAGACTTGGGGATTTTGGCCTCCTCCTCGGCACTGAGCTTCTTATGGGTTCTAGTTTTGGTTCTTCTTTTGGCCATAATGCTACTTTAATATTTTTCTGCTCATCGCGAATTTCTAGTGAACATCATCTCATCTGAATCTCACCGTAACATGAAGTCAAAGAGTTCTAGAAGTTTGGATACCAAAGCCTTGGCTGAGAAAATCAAAAGAAATGCTAAGAAGAAGCAGGTTCAGGAAAAGGCCAAAGAACAGGAACCACAACCCGAGCATACCCCAAAAACACAAACCATTTCTGTCGATAGCGACACCACCACCAGATCTTTTGCGGACTTTAAATTGATACCGGAATTAATGGAATCCATTAGCGCCATGAAGTTCACAAAGCCTACGCCCATCCAATCGGAGGCCATTCCCCACGCTTTGGAAGGAAAAGATATCATTGGTTTGGCCCAAACTGGGCTGGGTAAAACCGCTGCTTTTGCAATTCCTATCTTACAAGCATTATGGCATGCCCAAACTCCATACTTCAGTTTGGTATTGGCTCCAACCAGAGAATTGGCCTTCCAAATCAAAGAAACCTTCGACGCTCTTGGAAGTTCAATGGGTCTCAGATCGGTTTGTATAGTGGGAGGAATGGATATGATGGATCAAGCCAGAGACTTGATGAGGAAACCTCACGTCATCGTGGCAACACCAGGAAGAATCATGGACCATTTGGAACACACCAAGGGATTCTCCCTCAAGAACTTGAAGTACCTTGTCATGGACGAAGCCGACAGATTACTCGATATGGATTTTGGTCCTGCATTGGATAAAATCTTGAAGGTGATTCCTATAAACAGAACATCATATCTTTTTTCGGCCACCATGACAAACAAGATCGCCAAATTACAAAGAGCGTCGTTGAAGAACCCCGTAAGAGTGGCTGTGTCTGATAAATATCAAACTGCCGATAATTTGGTGCAATCGATGATGCTTGTTAGTGATGGATACAAAAATACTTTTTTGGTTTACCTTTTGAACGAGTTTGTGGGTAAGTCTGTGATTGTTTTCACGCGTACAGTGGCCAACTCCCAAAGAACCTCCATCTTGACCAGACTCTTGGGCTTTTCTTCTGTGCCTTTACACGGACAGTTATCACAAACCCAAAGATTGGGGGCTTTAAATAAGTTCAAGTCCGGTAAAGCCAACATCCTCATAGCCACCGATGTCGCTGCCAGAGGATTGGATATTCCATCTGTTGACGTGGTGATAAATTACGACATCCCCACCGACTCCAAAGCATATATACACAGAGTAGGGAGAACTGCAAGAGCTGGAAAGTCTGGGAAATCGATATCTCTTGTCACTCAATACGACCTTGAGCTCTACCTTCGTATAGAAAGCGTGCTAGGCAAAAAACTCCCCAAAGATCCCAGCCCTGCCAAAGATGAGTTGGACACATTGCATGTACACGTAGATAGAGCCATGGCAGAAGCTGTTAGACAAATGAAGGAAATTCACGAGAAACGGGGAACCAAAAGAAGAGATGACAGAGACAGAGAAGAACAATAAGCCCTCCCAAAGCAACCCCATAATATCATATTCTCATAATTACTCACATAGTCTATCTCAGGAGATAGTGGACAGGACACTCTCCATACCCCTTCTTATTGAACCAGTCTTTGATGCACAGATAATGAAATACACACAAGCATTCTAATCTCCCGACTTTATCTCCCGGCTTCAACTCTTCTAGGCATATCACGCACTCGTTTTCGTCTTCGTTGTCCAGTAATTCGGTGTTTATCTTCTCTTGGAAAGTAGTGTTGGAGTTCACCGATGCTCCGAATTGTGTCTGGTTTATAGTGTCAACAGAAGTTCCTTCTACCGCAGGTATCAGCTCGAACTGTGGCTTGGGAATCGGGGGCATATTATACACCAACATCTTGTTTCTGGGATGAGATTGTTCCGGAGAAAACCTCTGATGTTTATAGTCAAAATCATAGCTTGTAAGACACTCGTTTATATGGCGTTCTTTGAACTCCTCGAAATCGTTGCTGGACACTTCTGCGACAGATTTGTGCAATTGTACGTAGATTTCAACCATATTCTTGGTACAAACAGGACACAAATTATGGTCACTAACATCATCCTGGGTTAGCGACAGGTTGGTGGACGAGTGAAGAAGCCGGGTGGAAGTTCTGGAGGAATATTTGGTGATGCTATCATTCTCATTATCGTTGTCGTTATCATTATAGTTTCGGTTCTGGCTGTGATTATGGTCATTATCATGGTTGTTCCTGACATTAAGAGGCGATTCCCCCAATGCAACCCTTATCATGTTGATTTCATCAACACACTCATCACACGTTCTATAGATTTCGCTCGTTCTCAGGTACGCTACGCCTTCATAGGGAGTGGCTATCATGGTCCGAGGAAAATACTTGATCATTTGTTCTGCACAATTTCCACAAACGAGTCGCCCACATTTCCTACAGTGGTGTCTTCTATTAAAGAGGGTGAATGGTTCGTGGCATAGCGTACAGGAGTTGGACTCGTTATCCGGTTGCCATATGGGGAACTCAGACATGATGTGGTTTGTGGGAGTCACAGTTCTTATCTTGTGCGCACTTGATTTTCTGGCTGCGAACCACAGCGATGGATTTAAGGATTAGACGAAATGAAGTTAGAAGGAAGGAACTGCTCAAGCTGTTTGAGGCTTGTGAAGGCGAATGGTGTGTTGAACTATCGGCTGCCCTGGTGAATTTCTGTTGACTTACTGTGGTTTCGGGTGTATGTAGTTATAATTCTGGCGTTGTTCGTGTTCGCTGTGCTGGTGGTGGCTCACAGGTGTTCTCGCGGTACGGGTGGTGGTATTCTCGCGGTGCCGGTGGTGGTGTTCTCGCGGTGCCAGTGGCCGTCGCGCTATCGTTCTCACTCGTTCGACTCAATCTCACTCCACTCACCATCACCACTCTAAAACGCACTATACATACACAGCATGTCCGACAGACTCACACAGCTACAGGTATGTGTAGACCAGCTCATAGAGCAGTTCAATGCGGCCGTCAACTATGTCAATAACAACAGCGACCAGGCTCTTTTGGACTCAGATCCCACATCGGTTACAAATATCGCTGCCAATGCACCTGTTCCAGGCCAAACTCAACCGCAAACCCAAACGCAACCGCAAACAGGCCAGAATAGTAATCCTGTCTCCGATCATCCCACAGCAAAAGCAAATGCAGACATGAACTTCGATCACACAATCAACGAATTGTCTACTGATATTATTCTCAAATCTAGACAGATTCTGATGCTTATCGATTCTCTTCCCGGTGTAGGTATCAGTGAAGAGAGCCAAATGCAGCTTATAAAGGAACTTTCCGAAGAACTCGAGCAGGTGGAGAAAGAACGGGTTGCCAAGATCCAGGAGAAGGATGAGTTTTTGAAATGGACCGAGGGCTTGATTATGGATGTTGCTTCTAGGATTGCCAGTACCAAGACGTGAGGACCCATAATGGAATGAGTGGCTAACAAGCTGATCCTCAGTGTCACAAATATTGCATACCCAAGAAATTGGACCTCAGGGCGGTTGTTAGTGCTGTGGTTTTTATTTGAATGTCTCGGTGTACAAACCTTTGAGGCTCTTCGAAGGCCTCTTCAGTCCCTAGCCGTAACGGTACCTGGCCGCAACGATTCCTATGGTATTGCAAGAAGACAAAATCACCGAAGATTGGATTTTTTAAATCTTTTCAACGGGTATACCAATTTGAGATCTTCAAACGCAGATGTCCGAATACAAGGCACAACATGAGTCCACACCATGTCATTAATGCCTTTGTCTCGTGCTTGGCCAGATAGATAGAGAGCATAGTTACTGACACATGTTACACGCATGCATTGGGTCATTGGGTGCTGTCGTTTTACATATTCATCCAATCCCACTTCAATTGAACAATACGGCTTTCTTTCCGTTGCAATAGCAATATATATTTGCGATAGATATCCTACATTGCGGAATATGATCTCAAAGATCATGTAATCGGCTTGTTACTTTAAGCGTCTTGCTCTTTGGGTGTATCTCTGAGTAGGCTCCAGTCCAAAGTTGAATTCAAATTCGAGGCAGAGTGCAATCTTGAGTACTTCAAATATCCTCTTTATCAAGGCACTCTTTAATAACGTCGAAGTGAATCTTTCGATACCCTTAAGTGCACTCTTAGCGGAATTTGCTATATGCTAAGCAATCAAAGTCCCACAGGTCAAACCACCTTGAAGATTCACAAGCACTAACAGTCCAGTCATTTCCATAGATCAATGGGATCACCTGCCTGAAACATACTAGTGTCAGCAAGATTATAAAAAACGCAAGGATGTGTCCGAAAACACGGCCACGAGACACCTCGTATTCGATGAAGTACGAAAGCGTCAAAATGGTGAAATATATCGCTGGGATGTAGTGATGCAAGAACAAATCTCTTTTGAGGAAGAAATAAGGCTGGTAGTGAATCAAGAACCCCAAAATGGATTCCAAGCTCCTCTCATAAAACATGGTGGTGGCCACACTTTCGTCTTGTAATTTGAAAGGATTGGCATGGTTTATGATGTAGATGGCCTGTTTCAATGCCAAGATCAAGATTGCTAAAATACCGAAGTAATATACGGCAATATTTCCGAGGAAGTATATATGGCTACCTGGCTCCTCTGACGAGTGGACACGAGCCTGTGTTGAGTAGTAGTTCACACCTCTTAACAAAAAGGGCCAGAATTCGGGTCTGGAGTTATACTCATGCTCATTTCCTACTCCCATATCAGCATTGAGTTTGAACGTTACTTTGTGGTATTCCACAAACTTGTTCCAGAAAGAGAATCCAGACAAGTCGACCTTCTCTGAGTCAGGACTATCGAGCATGGGGTGAGAGTTCTTCTCCACATACCAAAGAGAATTGGGAAGGGTGGCATCATTGATACACATGACCTCATTCTGTCCAAAAGCCCATTTGGGGAGCTTACTCTCGTGACTCATAACAGTGCATCTGGTTCCCAAGTGGAAGAGCTGGAATACAGACTCGGTTGCCCGGAGCTTTATGTTAGCCAAATCCGTTTTTGCGTGAGGTTTCTTGGTGATGATCTTGAGTTTGAATTCGTAATTAACCTCAGCTAATTGATCTCTGGTTCCGTTACACGAAACTTCGTTGGCGTAATCCTTTTCGGTGATGGGTGGTCTCACGTCGTTAACGTGGAGGTATTTGCCGGTGGCTTTGTGGAAAAGACGCACCGTGTCTCCATTCTTTACAGGCTTGATACGCTCCTTTAGTTTGTTTTCAGGAACTTTATTCTTTGAGTGGATCTCCCACACATTATTGAAGTCGGTATGGAATGGATATAACGTCACCTGTTGTTCGTGAGACCCTCCTTTGTATTTGAAGTCGTGAGAGTGAAGATAATTACCCACACTGTTGTGCTTGATGGTGATTTCACTTCCGTAAATCACTTCCACCGGCTCCTGGGAGATATCTTCCAAGCCCTTAAGGGTGGCCTTGAAATGAGGGGACATTGGTCCTGCACCTCTACCAGTTTCGGATAAAACACTGAAGTGCACGTAAAATACGGCCGAGTAAATGGCCAATGGAACCTGAATAAGGTACACAATTCGAAGCAAGAGATGGCCCGCCCACTTCCAGTCACTCACCTCCACGTCTCCCAATAACCTCCACAACTCACGTGCCGTCAACACTCCTACCCAGGCGTATGTAAAGAGACCAGACAGTTTAATTGAGCACGTGACCCCCACGGCGATACCCGACAAGAGGAGCCACGCGTGCCATGATTTGGACAAAGGGATGGTGGTTCTATACTTGCTGTATGTGAAGAATGTTAAAGAGGTGGCAAACATCAACATTCCATCGAGAAAAATGAATCTGCTTTGGGTGATGAAGGAGTTCTCAAATAACACCAAAGTAGCACCAAATAAAGCTGCAAATGGTCCGCAAAAATTCATTCTAAGCCCCAAGTATGTAAGCGGGACAGTAAGGAGACCAGTGATGGCCGATATGAGCCGTAATGGGACGTATGGTACCGACTCGGGGTATGCATCCGCAATATTCTCGAACGCGAACTGGCCATCATATCCAAAGGCAATTGCCACGTAGTAGTAGACTAGTTTCGCCAACGGAGGGTGAACGTCAATAAAGAAGCGCTTGTGGAAGTAGTGGTGTATAAACGCCCCGAAATTGGCCTCGTCAAAAACCACTTCAGGTGGACTGGGTAATCGATAAAGCCTGACTATGACTCCCAATGCTAGTAGCACAAACACGTAGAATCGGTCTGTGTGAGATAGCACAGCCTTCTGTATTAGTTGTAGGAGCGGCTGAGACGTGTAGAACGGCTTATAAGCTCCTGGACGGTATCCTGTAGGGAGTTTATCTGACATCTTCAGAGCCTACGAGTTGAGAACAGCGAGTGAGAAACGTGAGATTTTCAGCTGGTGTCACATGATCTGACAATTGTCTACACACACTCGTCCACATATATGTGTATATTACTTTTATAATGCATACTAGTAGCCTAGATAGAGCCCGCCCCCACGCTCTTCTAGTTCGTCAATAATGGTCGTAATGTATTCACTTTTGGGGTCCCACCCAAGCTTCGCAGTACACCTGATATTCTGTACATACGGTAGTCTCTTGTCAGAAAGCGCTATAGCAAGATCTAGAGGGTGTAACTTGGTGCTGGTACCGAGCATTCCACTGCTATCAATGTATAAAGTTTTGAGCGGTCTGTCGTAGTCCAAATATCTGAGGTTATAATCGTCAAAGAACCCTCCAGAAATGTAGTCTACGTAGATCAAAAGCACCACGAGGTTGGGACAATAATCGAAAATCACATCCAATGTGTTTTCTTTGAGTTTGGGCATGGGGTATTCCACTTTTAGTGTCCTCAAGTTTTTTCCAAACTTATATAAAAGTGATTTGATTCCCTCGTCGTTGATTTGAGGACAATGTGCAAATTCCAAATGGGTGATGGTAGACGGAAGTGTAGACTTTATCAAAAACTCGTCGCTGATTCCTCCAGAGATCCTCAACGACGATAGTTGTGGGGGCCAGTGAATGCTTGTCATTAGCTTTGGATCCATTTCAATTGAGGATCTGGGAAAAGAGAGCTTGGTGAGTTTATCGAGATTTCGAATGGAGTTGAATAGCTCTGCCAAGTTGAGTGTTTCACTCACGAGCCTGAGGTCCAACACTCGTAGGTTTTCACAGTTCTTCAACGCCACCAAAGGCGCAAGACCGAAACTGGTTTGAGGAGCCACAAATCCTTCGAGGCTCTTTTTGGACCTCTTTAGAAGTTTGGCCACAAAAGAGTTTTTTCCCGACTGTATGACATACAGAAGATCCAAGTACTTGATGTGTTCACCTATCTTCTTATTGTTGGTGACGGTTTCCACGAAGTTGAAGAAATTGGTGGCTCTGAGTCTCGGAAACCCATATATCATCGGTAACACCATATTGTAAAAAGCCTTATTTAGGGTGAGAAACTTGGGCTTCAACCATCCCCGGTAAAATAGTACCTGGAGAATATACACAACTATTTCAAGAGGGAAGGTCATCATGGATTCCATCCTTTTACTTTGCTCATGGATGACTTTGAGGGTTTCTTCGAACGCCTCGTTCCCTTTCTCGAGACAGCACTTGAGCACATCCACCTTCTCAAATTGAGACATCGGCCATATTCGGCCTCTGTATCTTTGTTGTGTGGTAAGGACATAGACGGAACTTATATTCAAGTTGGTCTTTCGCAGAAAGTCCTGGTAATACTGATCGTTAGCCTTATTGAAGAGCTCCTCCTCTTCGCTTTCATCGTCACTGTTCGGAGCTGCAGTAAAGTCAGACTTATACACGTACCTCCTATACGGAGGGCGGTACTGTTTTGGACGTCTTTTATTGGCAATCTTGGAAACTGAGATACAGAGATGATATCAATAATCAATGTGATACGGTGCGCGAGCTGCAAATTACTGACAGGCCTATACGCAGGAGATCCAATACCCAAAAGTCGGAAGTCTGGCGATTTAATTCAGCTACGGGGTCGCTAACTTGTTTCTTTATTTAGATTACAAACAGGGGCCTTTCCTCTTGAAGTGGGAACTCTCAATCCGTCTACGAGCGAGTCTAAGCAGTCTTGTGGCTTCAAATTCGGTGGAGTTGGAACTAGCATCATCCAGATCCAGTTTCATGTTCATTCTTATTGGTGTGGGAGGCCTGGGGGTTGGGTTGGACTGGAAGTATTTCCTCGGAAAGTGTGTGAGCAATCTCCATATCAATCTGGCGATTTTGCCAGGGATCCGGGGTACGAAAATCACTACATTCCATACTGTGTCATTGAGGAGCTTTACTCTCAGCCATAGCTGGCCAAAGTATCTCCGAAACGCATTATCCCTGTAGAAAGCAAACCACTTTTTCACTACTGATAGAAGTAGAGGCACCAATCCCAAATGGGTGGCATCTAAGGTGTGCCAAAGTGCTTTAATTTCGCTATCGTAGATGATTCTAATCACGAAAGGGTTCCTGATAACATACGAGACTGGGTAGCTTTTTCGGAGACCCCATAGTGTCAGTAAGATTTTGAGGACCCATTGTAGAGTTGGGAGCTTGAAAACCGACGGGAATGTCTCTTTCACAGAGGCATTTTCATGGAAATGGCCACGTTCAGGTGCAAATTTCGATGTGATGTTTCCTCTCCTAGATGTGGCCTTCTTTTTGAACGGCTTTTCTAGCACCATCTGGCCATCAATATCCTCGAACAAGGTGTGTGCATGTGACCTCAAGGTGCTTCTCACCGTACTAGTCCCTAAATGAGGCCCCCTTCTGGACGTTTTCAATGGAAAAGGTATAAACTTGTCGCCATCGCCCAGTTTTAGATGCTCCAATTGAGTCCTGAACTCTTCGAGCGACCTCCTGAGATCGGCAATCTGGTGGTCGTGTTCTCTTTGGAGGTCACTTACCCTCTTCTCATGAACCAGGAGTTGGGAAACTAAGTTTGGCTTCTGGGATCGCAGTTCAAATACCGCAAGACACCTCTCCACGAACCCAACACATCGATCAGAAAGTGACGGCTCTCCAAGGTATTTGTTGATATTAGAAGCAGTCACTAGCTGATACTCGCTCGCTTCCATTTGCATCAAAGACAGTTCTTTAGCGCCCTCGAAAACATTTGTGGCTAATCGAAAGAGGCCCCAGATAACGTACACCGCCACATTCAAATTGCTGAATACAATCTTCTTTCTCTGTGATTCCACCACAATGTATGCTCTCGTGAGTATCATCACCAAAGCTCCCGCTCCAGTTGAAAGAGCACAGTAAAACAAAACCCATTTTTCCTGAGAGATCAATTGCTTCAACAACACCAAATGGTCATGCAATGATCCTTTTATTGATTCGTCGGAAGTGTTGTCAGATTTCAACATCAATAGCTTAGAGTTGGTGTGGTTGAACATTTTATCTTTCACTCCCTTCACTTGTTTGAGCCACTCCCATGGCCACTCGATGAGAAATTTCATCACCCACGTGACCAAGACAATCACAAACGTGTCAGTAACCAAAATGGCCACGTCGTTCTGCGTAGGGGCATTGGGGAAAACAGGAATTAAAATTGCAAGGAATGTAGGAACAGTTATTATTGCAAGGGTAAAGTGAGAAGCTTTTGGAGTTATACTATCGCTTGTGGGAAACTGAATTTTAGACAGGTCAGAGATGTCCATGTCCCCACTTCTATAATCGGCTTTGGAGTTGGTGAATCTACCGGTGGAATTCTTAGTATACCGTTTTTGTCTAGCACTAAACATCAAATACGATAGATCAGATCGGTTTTGCAACTACTGGTGCGGTCTTACCTGCACATACGCGCACCAAAACCAATTTGGAAAAGTGAGGGAGACTTGTCGTGTGAGTGGCAATTTTGGGGATGTGAGGTTAAGGGAAAATTTTTCATTGAAAAAAATTTTATCACATACATTATGGTTTTAGTTCAAGATTTATTAAACCCAAGCCCAGCCACTGAAGCTCAACAACACAAGAAGAAGACCTTGGTTCAAGCCCCAAGATCCTACTTCATGGACGTCAAATGTCAAGGATGTTTAAACATCACCACCGTCTTCTCTCATGCCCAAACCGCAGTCACTTGTGACAATTGTTCCACAGTTTTATGCACCCCAACTGGTGGTAAAGCCAAGTTGTCTGAAGGATGTTCTTTTAGAAGAAAGTAGATGAGACATGATTCAATTCCAAAAGTTAATTCTGTACATTAGGAGCATATTGGATGGTGGTATTGTGACCTAAAAGGTTATTGCATTACATAATTAATAATATGTTTAATGATATTTATCATATTCTATTTACACGTAATGATTATGTCCTACGAATCTCTTTACTTCCCTTCGTAATCTTGGAGATTCACATCATATTTGCCCTTCTTTCCTTGGAGCTTATACTTCTTACTCTGTTCGAGATTAGTGGCAATCGAATCAGCAAGCTTGACGATATCCTTTTCGTATTCACTAGGCGATACACTGACAAGCTTCTTCCATTGCTTCTTTCTCTGTTCCTTGATGAATGTTTTCTTTTGAGTCTTCGATAAGATATCGAGCTTGTTCTTCACTTTATCGCCAATCTGATTCTTTACACTCACACTCTTTTTACCCAACCCCCACAAGTCGCCTCTTTCTACTTTACGAGCGTCATGGTACTCCTGTTTACCCAAGCTTTTGGGAATTTGCCAAACTTCGATGTTTCCTGAAGGTGCACAAGTAGTCAATTTGACATTTCTCTTAATTCTCGCAGGCACTTCGATGATTCTTGGCCAGTTGTTGGGATTGCTGGTATCTAATTGTCTACTGGCACTGTGTTCCCTTTCGAACTCGATTTTCTGGATGTCCTCTGTTTTATTGGCACTTCTTTTGGCAATTAAGTATGAATATGACCCGTTTTCAGTGTTGTTTCCTCCAGGTCTACCGCTTCCTGCGAGTCTTTTGAGTTGACCCTTCTTGAGGTTCTCGAACCCGAACCCATCCTCGGCACTCTTGTCCCATGTAGATGCCAACTTCTTTCCTTTCTTCAACTCCATTGTGAATTTGGGCCGGGAAACAACCTTGTCAAAAGAACAAAAACTGAGCCTGTGCTTGTGGGATGGGATCTTGAAGTATTTTGGATCTCCCAACTGAAGTGGACATTTGGAATGATGTGAACATGGTGCAAGGATCTCCAAGTGATAATTCACACTGGAGGAAGATTCAGTGTCGGATACTTCACTTACCTCGAAGTCCGACGATTCTTCAAACTCAAATTTCAACTGGTCTTCACTGACATCCCCGTGTTCCTGGATGATAGACTTCTCGAACTCGCTGATGTCCTTGTGCTCGCCATCTTCCTCTGCCAACTCTCTTTCGATTTGTTCGAGCATCTTCTCCTCGTGTTTGATGTGCTCTTCTGTGATCAACTGATCTACATGTCTGAGTTTCTGAGGCTTGATGTCTGAACCCTTGATGTATGGTCTAGGGATCTTACCGACTTCTTTCTCGAAAGACTCTGGCCTTATCATGATTTGTCTTGCTCTGGCAATGGTCTCAAAGCCCACTGTGTTCCCTCTTTCGATCAACACAATGTGCCCTTCCGGTTGTAGAAGGCGAAGGATCATGTGCACGTTGATATCCACGTCACGGGGGAAATGGTGTTCTTTTGTCAAAAGACCTTGGTTGACAATAATCAAGTCGTAGGTTTTGGATGAGAGCGAGTCTCTGAGCTTGGTTCTGATGTTTATCCGCGAGGTGTCGACGGGACCCACATACTCTGGAGGCTCGTGTTCTTCATCGGAAGCTTCACTCTGTTGGCCATCATTCTGTTCGCCTTCATCCTGCTGAGCGTTCCTTCGAGTTTCTTTCCCTGGGGCCTTGGCTTCGGCCTTCTGTGTCTTATCCGGCACCTGCTCACACTCTTGTCTCGACAAGATAATCTTGGCTCTTTTCTTCATCTCCCTATTTGATCTCCCCACTATGTAAGCATCTTTGACTTCTGGGTTGAATTCTGGCCCCATGATCTCATTAAGTGCCACCATCCCAGTGGCAGGCCCGTACCCAATAGTGAGGATTCTCTTGGGATTAAAGTCCTTGACTCTCTTCTTGAGCTCGTAAAGAACTTGGTGTGCATGGGCATAGTCCTGTAGAAATAACGCAGCTATATGTGCATCTGCTTCTAAGGCATTTGTAGGAGATGATTGCAACAGATCTTTCTGAAGAGATTGGTATATCTGAGCAGCTGCGGTTCTGAGCCTTCCTGGAGAAGAAAGACGTAGGATGTTGTTGTTGATTGTGGATGCTATTATTGGTGGGATTTCGGTGGTGGCATGGTTCATTCTACCGATCAAGGTGTTATCGTGAAGTCTGGCTTCTTCTGAACTGGAGCCTTTAACAAATGTTCCATCGTCGTTCCTGAACGGAGAAGAAGGCAAGTCCTGGTCTTGTTGCTTGATCACTGACTCTTGTGAGTCTTCTTGTACGAGGTACCCGGAGTTTGGAATGGGTTCCTGGGGTTTTAAAGGTTGAAATCCTATCAAGTTAGGCATTAAATCGTGCGATGAGCTTGAAGAATGACCCGCGGCTCCTCTGGAATTGGACCTGACACCCCCATACAGTATGAGGAACTTACTGTATGAATACGTCTTCCTCAAGATGCTACTTGGCACTCGTCCTCCAATCATCATAGCTTTTGGTGTGTGTGATGTCTCTCTTCTCTTACTCTTGGTTGCACAATCTGTGTTTTCGCAATTGGGTCGCGCACGGCCTGGTCGCATTTTTGTCCAACCAAAAGGAAATATCCACTGTTGAATATGTTTGCAAGAGCTGGAATCAAAAAAGTAGTATTGGGTGTGGGAATAACATCCTTTGTGTTTTTGAAGGGTCTGCTGGACCCTATCAAAAACGATTCCAAGAGAAACTTCTATGAAAATGAGGAAACCGTGAACCCAATTCCTGGGACTACCGTTCCTCTTGGTCAAGAAACCTCAAGTGGAGTGCCCGTGTATTCTCCACAGCCTTTACAAAGCTCTTTCAAATCATTAAGAGAAGGCTTTTACGAACTCTACTCAACCACATTAGACTATGTGAATCAAGGTTACGATAAATATTACGCCACAGAAAGAAAAGTCACCTCTACTGTGAGTGAATTGCATGATAAATCGGAAGATTTGTTACCAAACTCCATCTACATTGCCATTGCTGCATTATCGGGAACGGTGTTCTCTCGCCAAAGATCGGTTTTCGCCAAACTCACCCTCCCCGTAATATTGGGATTAGGTTCTTTCAAGTACTTTTTACCTCACACCTTCTCCAGTACTACCAGTTTCTTATGGAGGTTGGAACAACAAAGGTTCCCAGAACTTGCAGAACAACAAGCTCAGTTGGTCACCAAAGGTGGAGAAGTTGTGTCACTGATCGAGAAAACCACCGAAGACAGTCAGGCTAAAGTGTCTGATTCTATCGAATCGTTGAAAAAATCGATCAAAAAGTACTCTGGGTTGAACTTGGATGAAGACGTCACAAAGAAATAGATAAACGAATAAATATTCTTTTTAAGGATTTTTGCCTGTATTTCCCATTTAGTTCCACCTTTTGCAACCCAATTGTAAAATTCGCAGTTTTAGTTTTGGTTTTGTAATTGCTGCAAAAACAACCATTTATGTTTGACTTGCCTAATATAAATGACATTCCTGTCATTCATTCGGTACAGTCAAGATACAATACTGCTCAGTCATTTTCCAGCTCACTCTCTCAATCTACATGGAGAGGTCTGTCTTCTTATTCCCATAAGTTACGTGATAAAATCAGTCAAGTTACTAGTATAATCAGTGATACTTCCAGTACATTATCGAGAAATTTCAAAAAGGATTCCAAAGGGATGGATTTGAATGACTTCAATCCAAGATGCAAAGAAATGTCAGGTAAATTTGCCAGACTTGTGAAACAAGAAACCGCAGTTCAGAGATCTTATGCTGAGATTCTGTCTCTATTCATCCAATGGGCTGGGGAAACCGACGATCCTCAAGTACGAGCTCTTTTGAGACAATCAGCATCATTATTCTTGGTCCAAGAAATCTGTTATCCCCCTCTTGTCGACAAGGAAGCTGAAATCAGAAAAGTGCTCCTCAAATTATATGATAAAGAAAGATTGGTGAAGAAGAACTTTGAAAGTAGAAAAAGATTGTACGAGTCGTTTGAAAAAAGCGTCAATCTATACGGTTCCAATTCCATTAACGCTCAGAAGGGTAAAGAGAATTTGGAGACCAATGAGGCCAACATAGAGGTCACTCAGAGACAATTTCATAGAGCTGTCATTGAGAATTTGAGAGAACTTCTCATCAACTATTCATCGTTGCTCGGTGCTGCAGGGTCCAATTGTACTGAGGAGTCATTAAAGTTCGAAAATGGATTGAAAGTAAAAGAATCAGCCATACCCGAATCCTCTATCAAACTCAGTGAAGAAAGTGTAACCTCTGAACCTGATACTCCCAAACACTGTGCCGAATGCTCTTTGAGATACGGTAAAAACACGTCGTGTGTTGACGGAATTCACCCCAGGGCTCCCAAATATACCTCCAGACCAAGAGATGCTAGTAGACTCACGATTGAGCCTGAAGAAGTTGGCATTAGAAACTTAAATGGAAATTACAACGAGTGGGCCAGTTAAAAAATGTATGCGTCTAATTTCGTTAGTCTATTATATAGGTATATACATGATAAATATTATTCGTTTTTGAAGAAGATCTTTGTAATCTCATACGACGAGATCATTATGGCACAAGCTGGCGCTATTTTGATGACTCTGGGTCCCAAACCTCCGAATAGAGCTTTTGGCCCCTCATTCTTATAGATGTCAAAAAGGAACTTGAACATGGTCGGATGTTTGACATGTTTACCTGTGTCTTGAGATATTTGGAGTCTAGTTTTACCCACGTCAAATGGATGGGTGAACACAGCTGCAATGGTACCGGAAACAGATCCAGAAAGGAAACTGGTTGCAAAAACTTTCCCGTCATTCAGTGAATTGGTTGGTTTTGAGAAATCTGCACCGATTAAGCTTCCAAATTCCTTTTTACAGGTTTCGTACATGGACCAGTAAATCCCTGAAAATGGCATATCCCTCCATAGCGTGATTTGAAGTCCTTTGAAGAGAGTTCCGAACCCGCCCTCTTTGACTCCGGATAATGTGCCTTGAATCACGGACTTGAGTACCCCAGGAGTAGATCTGGAAGAAGGTATGGACTGGAGTCTGGTTTTGATCAACTCCAAAGGAGCAATGGATGTGGCTGCTAAACACCGGGCACTGGCTCCACATATAAGGGAATTGAATGACCCTTGGTACGGGGAATGGTCACGGATATACTCGTAACCTGTGAAATATATGACATTTGCTGGTATGGCCATGACTAAAGTAAGAGATATTCCTCTCCAAAGAGTGGCTAAGCCCTCATTTCTGCCGATTGTTCTGAATCCCTGGAACGTGGAGTCGATTCGAGAACAGTTTTCAACCGTCTTGCAATAGTTCTTATCTAGCCAGAAAAGATGGGACTCGCTGGAGTTGTTGACAAGAGAATTCTTTCTGACGGTCAAATCTGAAGGATAGTGAACGGAACAACAGGGCTTCAGCTCCGGCATTATTTCTTGCTGTTGCATTCTGATTCTAATGACATCAAAAGGAGTTAACACGAAAGCCGTTAAAACAGATCCCAGCCCAGCACTCAACATTCTTTGATATAATGTAAGATCTGTGTTGACATTTTTGTTATAGACACCGGATGGTGTAGGAGGACGGGCCTGGTATGTGTTCTCTTCGTTCGACTGGGGTGTAGGAGGCGGCTGGGGCTTGTTCCAACGTGAAAGCAGTAGAGACATCGATGAATAATTAAGGCCGATGACCGGATAATCGCGAACCAGCGACTTAGTATGGGGATCGCATATGGTACTGGGACGGGAGGTGGTACCGAGGGGAGTTGCTAGCGAGAGGTGAGAAGGGGAGGTAGGAACGCGAAAGAAAGGTTGGGAGTAAGAGCAAGCACATTGAGGAGTAGAGAACTGCCAGAGGGTGTAGGCAAGTGACGTGTTCGTATTTATTGTAGGCTAGCATAGGGTTCATGATAGAAGACGTTCGCGGTGGTGGTGCAAGCTGTTGTGGGACAGTCGTGGGACGGTCGTGGGACGGTCGTGGGACGGTCGTGGGACGGTCGTAGGATCTGTCGTGGCAATCGTCGTGCGAATCCTCGTGACGTTGTGCAAGCTTCGCAGTGGGTTGCCCTAAAAGTGGTCCACACTAATCTACCGCTAGTAATCATGAAGCACGTCCACACACCCATGTACGTAGATGGCACTGTCCTGATTATGGTTCAACGCCAACATCATTCTGTGGGGGTGGAAACTGACGCTAGAAAGATACGTAGAAGTCCGACTCCCCAAGTAAGTATTAGACTCTGGACTCTTGAGGGTGTGCACTAAATCACCTGACGTGGTCCAGAAATTCACTTGCTTAGACCCCGTAGCAATCACTGGAGCGTGTTCGTGAACATCCAAACACCTTATACTCTTATCTGTGTTGGTGAAGGATAAAACAGGATCGTTTCTTCTGATATCCCATAAATATACTCCACCATCCGCTGACCCACTAACCAATTCTCTATATCCTCCTCTTTGCATATGTACGTTTCTGACGGAAGATATGCTGGAAAATTTGGGGTTTCCGTTGCTCTTCGATGACCATGTCTTCACCATTGACTCTCGGGGATCTAATCTACGATCATAAACCCTGAGGCTGCCATCATCGAATCCTGCAACTATTATATCACCTGCAACTTGATCGGATGTGATAGACGTAATGGATGACGTAGACTTGGCTGGAATGTCGGTAAGACATATTTCTCGGGGTGCATCCCAAACTCGTATCATTTTGACATCTCCACTGACCAAAAGTGACCCTCTTGATTGTTGCCATTCACTTATAAGACCGGTACTCTTTGACGTCAATAGTAAGTCTGTGAGTCCTCTCCACGAGGCGACGAGTTCAATGGGTTGGGTTTCAGATTCGGTGTGGAAATTCTTGTAGATCTTCAACACTCCATCACTGGATCCTGCTAAAAGTAAAGGTGAATCATCTTCATTGAGAAACTTGATATCAGTGATTTTGGTACCTGTAGGATTCAAGTTGCTGAATTGCTTTACTGGTTTACGGCATTCCCAATCCCAAACAGTGATGTTATCCTTTTCGTCACTTGCCACCAATATCCTTTCGAATTGGGTGAACTTAATGAGTTTTGGCTGAGTCTTGTTATCAAGCACCACAGAATTCTTAGACCAATCTCCACGAATGGCCATTTGTTTCTGTGGCTGAGTTTCCTGGATGATTGCTTCGTTTCTGTTTCTTCTCCAGAGTCTTTCCATGTACTCCTTTGATCCAGGCTCGTCAACCTCACTCTTGGACATTTGAGGCTCCTGAAAGTACTCACAGCTATATTCGAAGAACCCAGACTCCTCAGGTAAAGAGTCGTAGTTGGAATCGTCGAGGTTTCTGGGAACAAATCTTGGAGGCTTAGGTCTGTATTGTGCGTGGTATGTGGATGCCACAGGGCCAGAATGGAGAATATTCCTAAAGTTATTCAACTCATTATCTTCGTTTATATGGAGACTTTTCATGAGCTTGGCAAATGAGAAATTCTTGAGTCTGGAAGTGATCGACTCAGTGGAATGCACACTAGAAGAGTCGGAATTCCCGTTCAAGTTCGAAGTCGAAACTGACCTGGCCTGAATGGAAGCACTTCCAATTGTAAGAGTGTTCAGGCTTTGGTTCCTGTGAACATTGGATGGGGTCGAAACTTGTCTCCTAACAGTTCCATTGGCGTTTCCTAAGTGTCTATTCACAATTGGTTGTGCCGGTTTGAAACTATCACTGATGTTAAGACTTGACTTGCTGAGAAGGTATTCTTGCATGTCCCTCACAAGAGGTCCCAATTCACTTTCATTAAGCTTCAACATCACGTTATCTATCAAAATTTCGGCTAATTGCTTGACTTCTAAGTGTGGGTCTTCTGCTAAGATCAATAAAGCCTTCCAAACAGAACTGAATATGGAACCATAAGCTGGGGATTTTTTTCTGAAATCATTGAGATGGTTAGGATTATCAATAAGCACTATTTCTTCTTCAAGCTGGTTGAAGGATACCACCAAGAAGAATGTTTGGTAATTCGAGATAAACTTATTGATGAAGAAAACAATCTCTTTTCTCACCATCGAAGACCCGTCTCCTAGGTGACCCAAAATCACATTGGCGAGTCTCAAATCCTGTTGTCTTAATTCATCTTTTCTCTGATCGTTGGCTGAATTATACTGTTGTTGGACCTGTTGTCCTTGCAGTTGTGGCTTGTTGGGCTTATTGTTATCCGAAAGGAATGAAGTGAGGGAAAGTATGATTGAAGTTCTTACTTCTGGAATGGGATCATTGACAAGAAGAAGAAGTTTGCCCAAGTACCCGTCTTTATATATGGTCCACTTAGAATCTGGGTTATTGCTCCAGAGTTGGGATAAAAGCAAAGAACACCATTGTCTTAAGAGAGGATTGTCACTAGTAGTCATGTATCTCAAACAGTTATTCACCAACTCAACGGAGAAGCACAACCGCTGACCATTTTTGAAATCCTTTATGAATAAAGTAAGTATGAATGCACTCATGGCTTTATGGTCATCGTTGATTAAAGAACCCTGTGCTCCACCAGGGTTACCATTGAAAATGACATTATTCTGGTTGTTGAGAATGGAATAGAAGTAGTTGTATCCTTTATCTTTACACAATTCCTGTTGGGTGCTCTTATAATCGATGGCCATGATTCTGGCCCAAATAAATATGAGAACTGGCTTGAGTTCTTGTGCTGGACTTTGAAGTAATTTGAGCACGTATGGAAATATTCCAATGGAAAGAGAGAGATAAACTGCCCAAGGACCCAAATCAAGGAACTTAGAAAGTAGAATCAATGCTCTCAATCTATGCACTTGTGAAAGGAGAACTTGTAAAACAATTGGAAGTTGTTCCGGTGGTTCTTTGGTGGATGGAGCAGAGAACTTGAGCCATATCTCGAAAGCAGTAAGTTGTTGTTCGAAAAAGGTGGAATGCTGGTTTGAAGGATTTGAAGGTGCTAGTTGCTGAGGATGAGCAACAGATCCATTGTGAGTGGGTCCATTTGAGTTTTGTGGGACACCAGGGGGAATGACTCCGTTGTTAACGTCTCTTATGAGTTGAGAAAGAACTTGATCGATGGCCAAATCCCAGGATTGCCACATTGAATGGAACCTTACCAGTTCTGGAAGTGGAGGATCACTTATAGGATTGCAGTTCAAAAGAGGCATTATTCGCTTGGCAAGTAGAAAATTCCTGAAAAGTGCTGCAACCATTAAATCTTGACGGAAGAGACGTTTGAAAATTGGTCTGGAGAATGATGTCCATGCTATGGTATCTGTAATGGCCGTGAAGATCCAATTCAACTCACCTAACGGGGTTCTTCTTTCGGTGAGTTTTCCTGGAATTATCACATTTCCAATCAGATTCTTGGGAAGTTGGTCGTAATAGTTCTTCTTCAAGGGACTTTGCATAATGAACCACTTAATACTTATATCTATAGGACAAGTAAGACAACAAGTGAAAAGATCTGCAGGAAGTTCGGGGGTCATCGGGAGAAATTCGTTGGACTTACACGCAGCCAATTGGATGCAATCAAGGTAAGCAGACGTGGGGGATGGACTGGAAATGTCGTGGTTTCCTTCGTTATCATCGTCTATACGTTTCTGCACAAATTTTTTGAAGTTATGAACGATGTGGCCTGCACTGTTACAGTCGTAAACGAAAATCACTGGAGCTCCAAGCCAGGTCTGAAGGTCGTATAAGGAAATTGGAATATACTGAGTGTAACCTCTATTAAACACCCAAATTTCACCTGAGCTAGTTGGCTGAGGGACTCCGTGTCCGTTATAATGAAACAAGATTCTCTCATCTTTAGCGTTTCTCCTCAATGTATTACAAAATCTTTTGACATCTTCTACACTAGGATCAAGCAGTTGCTTGTATCTGGTACGCAACGTGAGGGTCTCATATTGGGACTGAAGATTCTTCCCGATATTTTCAATGGCTTTCTTCGTGTCTGTGAACGCCAAGGGATCACACCAAGCCTCTAATTTTGCGCAAGGATAAGTTTTCATGATATCTGGGGGATCCACTCCCAAATTCAAACACAACATGAGCATTGCACTGACAGTTTTTTGACGTTCTTTCATGATCTTCCAATCTGGTATCAGTTGGTAGTGCTTCGAATATTCGGAGGATTTCTTCATTTCGGGGGTCACAGGATTACCATTGGTATTATGTCTTTTATCATCAAAGTAGATGAAAAATGTATTTGCAAGAGTTGATAAAAACGTTTCGGAATAGTTTTGCTCAAAGCCATGTCTCATGGTATGGTTGAGGGGCTGAAGATTCTTTGGCCCGTAGTACACCACGGGTGCTGGCAGTTCACTGGGCATGGCCCTGTATTGTTGGTGATAAAGATAAAAGTGGAAGTAAAAGTGAAAACCAAAGCACGAAAATCGCGAAGATAAGAATCGGATTGGAAGTGCTTTCTAGTGGGTAGGAAATGCAGGTTGAATTACACGTTCCCGGTCCTGGACAATGGAACATGGACTCTGTGCTACACAAGCTATATAACCCTCGAAAAGCAGTATTTTTCGACGAGTATGTGACCTCATATATCCAAGTCAAACAGACAGATGCACAGACAGACATACCTTATGATTTGTTGGTAGAAACTAGCATAGTTCCGGGGGACATTGCAGATACAGACCCCAATTATGGAATAGGGGCTTCGGGGGCTTTCACTCTCAGCTCTTTTGCGGTCACAGAAGTGGTGGGAGAAGAAATTGTTCTGGGGAGTGTCGTGAAATTGTTCAAGTGTCGTTTTCCCATACGATATCCTAAGCGGAAATTGAATGCCCCCAAATTGGTGTTGAGTGCCCATATCAAGCACAAGAAGAACCAGTGTCAGGAAGAGGATGGAGAGAAGCTTCCAGACTTGATTCCAACGGGGGATAGAAACTTATTGGCAGAATTGGGAGGAGATCGATTCTATTTGCCTGAGAGAATGGGACTCGCAGTACACAAAAAAACCGATGATTCCTTTGCCAACTCCAAAGTAGATATTCCAGGACCCCAGAGTGGGTCTTCGGACTCTGTCGAAAATGGAAGTTCTCGTTCTACTCTCACAGTCCCAATTTTCTCAGCATTAATTATCAAACTTAAAACCACAAAACCAGCAGGAAAAAACAACGAGCTCATGGCATCATTCAGCATAGAACCGTCCGAACAACTTGAGAAGTTTGGCAGCTCGCTTCTGATCCAAGTGGATCAGTTCCAAGTGAACTTTTCCGGACAGATCTTCGATCTCAATGGTGACGTGTACCTGTTTCCTATCACTTTCAAGTCGGACGAGACCACAGTTCTCAACTTCAAGCTCACGAACAACGATGAAGACACAATCAAACAAGTCAACGCCAACATCGTGCTTGTGGTGAAGGATCATGACGTCGATTTCAGTAACACCATCGACACCTCGTGGTCTCCCACCATTGATTTTGGACTCATAGCACCTCCAATAAGCAACTCGCTCAAGAGCATGTCAGCAACTGCACCACAGGCCCGTAGGAAGTTTTTGTCGAATGACAGCTCGTACACAGTCACGCTCAAAAGTGCTTCCACCACAAAGCTGTATAGAAAGCAGTCTGGAGGGTCGTCAGTGACAGTAAACATTGGAAACACCGGCACCTTCCCCCATCTCTTTGGCCTCAAACTCACATTTTGCGGGAGCTTGGCGATTCACGCCGGAGAAGTGACCGAATGGAAACTTCAGGCCATCAACACATCTCCTACAAAAATGAACTTGTCATTGATTATACAGAACAAACATGGTCACTCTAGCCAGCCACAAGCACACCCACAGCAACAAACGCCTGGTGACTCTGGCCTCGTGCATCTGCTTCTGGAGCTCATTCCTGCGTATACAAGACAGACACTCGTGGGATTATACAACAAGCTCAAGCTAGATAATAGTGGAGTGGTGATTCTAGATAACGATATCAGACTCGGGCCCCTTGAACCCAATAGCGTATTTGAAACGCGAATCAGACTCATGGGACTATCTAAAGGCGTGTTCAATCTCGACGGGTTGAACGTGTTTGATGTTGTGTCTGGAGATGGCGTTGACTTTGGGAAGTTGGTGCAAGTGTTCGTGGTTTAAATTTCGCAGCCATTGAAAACGAGCGATAAAGATGACAACTGTGATATCAACAGCAGTGTACATCACGTGCATTGTTAGTCCGATATATTGTAACACGCTAGTTGTTCGGCCTCGGAAGTTTGTCCGTCAGTACTTGCGTGTTTGTGCGTTGAACACAATGGGGTTTATGGCAATGCAAGTGTTGGATTGGGAGTGGGCGCTAACGATAGCGTTAGTGATGAATGTGCTTCCCACGGTGTGTATGTGTTTGCGGGTGGTGGGCGCTAAATTGACCATACGGTTGACGATAGGAGAGCATATGTAGATTAATAAAGAAGAGGTTAATGTCTTGTGGGCAGTTTGTTAGCACAAACGATCAAAGTAGAACACCTGGAAAAGAGCATTGGAAGAAAAGATTTGGTTCAATAGGTCCCATATTGGCCAGAGGGAGGTGTGCTGTCAGGCCCATGACTGTGCTGCCAGAATCTGGGAATACACAACAATAAAGGCTGATCTTGCATACAACTGACTGAGTATTCTGCCTCGACCGAGCCTCGACCGAGCCTGAACCGAGCATCTGACGGGGGTATCGCCGCACAGAGCCGCCGGGTGTGGGGCTTGCAGTTACCCACATTTTGCCCACATTTTATCAAATTATTACTTTTGTGTTACCCACATGTTGAACTCATACCGCCGTTTGAAAGTATGGGACAGTGTGTTTGCTGAGATTGCATACGATGATCTGGTAAAAGAATTGCCTGCCCCACAATGGGACCACTCAGTAGAGGATGTCTCCAATTTAACCAACCACATTATCGATCTGGAAACACAATTATTTGACACAATTGCCAATATCGAGCACCCAACTTTGACAAATGTATTACAACCTTACGTGGAACTTCTTCAGAGCAATAAGCTTCTCAAAGGCCAAATTCACGTCTACCTGATTTTGTCCAGTAAAGAAGAAATGAAACTCGCCTCTAGGGAAGCATTGGAGAAATTGAACCAACATCACTCGGGCTTAAAATTGAGAGCTGACGTATTCAACACCTTCAATAGGTTGTTTATGAGCTTAAGAGGTACGAGGTTGGAATCGGAAACAGCAAGATACTTGCGTGCAATCATAAGGGAGTATAGGGGGAATGGAATGGACTTGCCCCTTCCTCAGAGGAAGAGGCTCGAGAAACTCCGTAATGAGAACTTAAAGTTGGGCGAAGAGTTCAAGAAAGCTTTGGTGGACGACACAGAGCTCTTGGAGTTCTCCAAACAAGACTTGGAAGGAGTTCCAAAGGATGTTTTAAGTCAATTTGAGGTTACTCTGGAGGGAATGTATAAGATGACTTATAAACACCAACACTTGTCCTCTGTATTAAAGTTTGCCAAAAGTCAGGACACTCGAAAAAAGGCATACGTGGGTAGTCAAAGTAGATGTGCTTCCAATGGTAAGCTTCTTTCGAAAATGATGAGAATCAGATTCGAAATTGCAGAACTCTTGGGATACCTAAATTATTCCGACTACGTCTTGAGAAACAACATGGCCCGGAGTTCCTCCAATGTGATGAGTTTTTTGAAAGATTTGAAAGAAAAATTGGCCCCAGTAGGTGAAATGGACACACTCATTATGAGAGAATTCAAGAATGCTGACCTAAAGTCCAATAACCTTGAACCTCAACAGGTTTTCTACTATTGGGACTTTGAGTATTACAACAATCTCTTAAAGGAGAAAGAGTGTCCCGTGAATCCCCAAGAGATCCTGAAATACTATCCTTTGGATATCACTATTCAGAAGATGATTTCCTTCTTGGAGGATATCTTCAGTTTGCAGTTTGTTGAAGTGAAGGAAGTCAGGTCTCTGGAAGTATGGCACGAAGATGTAAAGAAGTTTGCGGTGTTTTGGAAGAGTGGTTCTTTGAAGCCTACATTTGGAGGGTTTCTTTACACGGATTTACTTGATAGGAAAGGCAAACACCAAAGCACAGCTAATATCGAAATAGGTCCGGGGTTTAAGAAAAGAGATGGTTCAAGAGAATATCCAATCACTGTTTTGGTGGGCAACTTTACCAAGTCAACAAAAAGAAAGCCCACTTTATTGAAGCACAGTGAAATCGTCACTCTCTTCCTGATATTTGGAGAGGCGATCCAATGTCTTTTAGCTGCCACCAAATATGCAGAATTTCACGGAAATGGAGTGCCAAGGGAACTTTTCGAAGGCAACTCTAAGATGTTCGGTTTATGGGCGTGGAGCGAAGGTGCATTGAAAGATATATCGTCTCATTTCGAAACCGGTGATCCCATTCCAGATGAGTTAATTCAACCATTGATCGAGTCAAAACATGTTAATAAGATTCTAGAGGTGTTGAAACAATTGCACTTATGCTTCTTTGACATGCAATGCCATACTATCTCTTCCAGGAAGGATCTCGAAAACTCGGATCTACTCCGGTTGTGGTCAGAAACAAGAGATTCACTCGCTTGTATGTCAATGGACGGCATCGAGGCTCCGGGATATGCATCCTTTGAACATATTGCTGGCAATCACGCTTGTGAGTACTACTGTGGTTTATACTCTGAAGCAATAGCAGATGACTTATTCTACACCCTCTTCAAGAAAGATCTTTATGCTGGGAGTGGGTCCCCTTATTGTGAAAAAGTCCTTGCGAGGGGCAACTCGAAGGAAGTGCTGAAGAGTTTGCGTGACCTCTTAGGTAGGAGAACCAACCAAATTTCGTTCTTCCGAGAGCTCTTAAAATGAATAGGCTAGAGAAGAAATATATGCTTTTCTGGCATTAAACTAAGTACAAATACGGGGAGAGTCTAAGACTCGAATGGAGTCAATTTTGAAGTTCCTTCACTCCAGCTCTTGCCATTGTAGGTGATCTCTTTAATGGCTTCGACTATATCTTGGTAGGTACCTCTCACTTGTTTAGTAGAGTCTCTGTCTCTTAAAGTAACAGATTCGTCTTTAACAGAATCAAAATCAACGGTGATACCGAAAGGAGTACCCAATTCATCATTTCTGGCATATCTCTTACCAATAGAGGCAGAAGAATCATCAATCTTGAAAGGCACTTGTTCCTTTCTCAAGTAACTAGAAATCTTCTTAACGATAGGTTGCAATTCAGCATTAGAAGATAATGGAACGAGCAATACTTTTGTGGGAGCCACAAGAGGTGGGAAAGATAACACAGATCTATCAGGATCTTCAGGTCTAGCCCAGAATTGGTGTTCGAAAATGGCATAAAGGATTCTTCCAATACCGAAAGATGGTTCAATGACATTTGGAGTGAACTCTCTAACATGTTCGGTTCTGGTGACTTTACCGATCTTAACAAAAGTTTCGTCCAATTCAATATCTCCTTCAACTCCATCGACCTTGAAAACGATCTTCGAGTTGTCCTTCAATTCCTTGGATAAGTCTTCCAATTCGCATTCAGATCTGGCCAATAACCAATCTTGGACTTTACCGGCGTCTTTTCTGAATTTAGGACCGAACTTCTTCTTTTCTATACCGACTTCGTATCTTTCTACGGTGATAGGTTCTGGTAATGCTTGTCTAACGACCAACTTCTCGTTGGTTCTGGCTGAATGAACAGATAAATCGTAGGCAGATCTGTCTGCACATCCAACACACTCGATCCATCCGTAAGAGGTGTGTAATTCAGCATCCCAACAATCAGCAGCATAATGTGCCATCTCATTGGATAAATGTTGTCTGAATCTCAATCTTTCGCTATCCACACCGATCTTGACCAAGAATTGGTAGATTCTGGCGATGAAGTAACCCAAGGTTTCGTTATCCACCATTCCAGAGGAAACAGCTTCTCCGACACTGACTTCTTTCAATTGATTGGAGCCAGCTTCTTGGACGTCTTTAGGTAAGAATCTCAATTTAACATCCTTAACTTCGTCGAATCTTGGGTGACTCTTGTCCTCTGGGTCAACAAAGTGTTCGATTTCAGCCATCAAGAATTCACGAACTCTCAATAAACCGGCTCTTGGAGAAATCTCGTTTCTGAATGATTTACCAACAGAAGCAGAGGCGAAAGGCATTTTCTCGTTGTTGAAGTCCAACAATTTGGAGAAGTTCAAGAATTGACCTTGAGCAGTCTCAGGTCTCAAGTACCCTTTCAATTGACCAGAAGGACCAATGGCAGTTTCAAACATCAAATTGAATTGCACAGGAGGCTCCAAAGGTCCACCGGTGGCAGGGTTGGTGATTTCATATTTCTTGATCAACTCACCCAATTCAGGACCGGAGAAACCATCGATTTGGTTCAAAACGGTTTCGTATTCTTCAACGACGGCATCTTCTAACTTGATGTTCTTGATTTCCTTGACCTTCTTTTTTCTCTTTTTCTTGTCATCACTCTCTTCTTCAGGCTTCAATTCCTCACCTCTGGCAGCCTTATCACCTTTCAATCTTGATTCCAAAACTTCTTCAACCAAATGATCAGCTCTGAAGATTTCACCGGTTTTCAAGTCTCTACACATCCAGTCGGCGAATTTGTCAACATGTCCAGAAGTCTTGAAAACTTCGTGAGGGGTCAACATGGTTGGGTCAACTTCCAACATGTCTTCCTCCAAAACAAAATGTTTTCTCCATGTGTCAATGACGTTAGCTTGAAATGCACAGCCTGGAGGACCGTAATCGTACAAACCGGAAACACCTCCGTAGATTTCAAAGGAGGGGGCGAAGAAAAATCTTCTTTTCAACACTTGTTCCAAGGAGTCTCTGGAAAAAGGAACGGCAGCTTTGGACATGGTAGATAGAGTTCTGAGTCCTTTATGAATCCTTAGTATGTGAGTAATCTTGTCTTTTAAAATTTTTGCGCGACTATGTTGGCTTTATAGTCGTGCGAAGTCGAGAAAAACAGAAGGATTTAGGACTGTGATTGACAGAGACAGTTACAGATTGACAGAGACAGTTACATAGAGACACAGCCAGCATACTAACAGAGCAGTAGATTCGTCGTACACTTACATATATATAACATAAGCTGAGTGGGCTTATTTAGCCTACTCCTTCTTGGGCTTAACCGTCTCAAGGTCTCCCCATTTGACATTCGTACATCTCCTCCAGAAATCCAATTGACTGTAAGGATACGCAGTTGCATTGAACTTGCTATTGGAATACCAGGAAACACATCCTCCGTACTCAGTTCCGAAAACAGACTTCTTCAATTTCTCTTGGGTGGTACGGAACCACTCGTTGTAGGCTTCATCTTTCACAACCACACTGGCATAAGTTCCATCGAGAATCTTCTTGGAAACCCGGACAAAATACTCACAAGAGTTCTCAATGGCCAAAACAACAGAAGAGTGGCCAGTGGCACTGTTGGGACCGGCTATGGCGAAATAATTGGGACATTGTTTCAAGAGGATCGTGTTATAAGCAGAAACACCTTCTTTGGACCAGAAATCATTGACATCAACACCATTCTTTCCATAGATCTTGTATGGACCGTAGGCTCTTTCCATGTCGTACCCGGTGCATGCCACTATGATATCGGCCTCGATCTCCTGTCCTCCCTTCAAAACCACGGACCTGGGATTGACCTTTTCTATCACATCATTGATGACATCTATACGCGAGTCATTTAGCGAAGGAGCATAAAAATAGTCGAATATCAACCTCTTGCACCCGATTTTGTAGTTTGGTATCAATGCCCGGTGGTACTTCTCGGGAATGGTGTTCTTCATGTACCGTAAAGACATTCTGGTGTTGATCCATCTAATAAGACGAGCCACGAGGCCAGACCCGGTGTACATCGGATACCGAGCCTCTGCAAACACCGCAGTAAGCCACCGAACAAATAACAACCCAAGCGACCACCTACACAATAACTTGTACAAAGAATAAAGTGCTGGAGGGTGTGGGGGGTAAATATAGTGCTGGGTTCTCACGAGCTGTGTGATACTTGTGGGCTCATATTCCAAGAGTGCAGGGATCACTTGGGCAGCAGAACACCCGTTACCAATGACCACCACCTTCTTGTCCTTGAAATCCACCGACCAGTCCCAGATTCCTGAATGCATGTATTTCCCTTCGAATTGATCGAGCCCTGGAGCTTTAAAGTGTTTGGGAATCACCAATCCTCCGGTACAGTTAACGAGGATCTTGGCTGTGTGTCTTAGGGGCTGGCCTGTTTCGATGTTTACGGCATCTATTTCCCAAACACAGTCTTTGTCATTATATTTTGCAGCCACCACTGCAGTTTTGAGGTGAGTTTTCTCCTTCAACTTGTACTTGTCCACGACCTGCAGAATGTACTCTTCCATTTCGTATTGAGGAGGGCGCAAGTCTGACCAGTTGTTGACCAACTCGTCGTGGTACGAGTACCACAAAGCAGGAATGTCACTGGCACATCCAGGATAGGTGTTTGCCCACCAGGTACCTCCCAAACCGGCGTGTTTTTCAAACAACACAAAATCAGAGGTGTTGAGAGACTTGATGGACCTCAAAGCAGCACCTATGCCCCCAAAACCACCTCCAATGATGGCAATTTTACTCTCAGTGACAATGGGTGCAAGATCGCGGTTGACTTTGAAGTCAGACACGTGATTCTCCAATACGGTTTTAGCATCTTTGTATTTGATTCTGAACTTATCGGGAGCGTGGTGTGACTCTCTCAGAAGCGTGTATACGGTTGTCATGGTCAGTTATATCTTCTGGCGTGATTTGAGCTGCAATTGGCACTGTAGTGGGCACTATAAATCGGCTGTGAATTATACTCCATCGACAATGCGAGGCCTTAAATACTCTCTCGCAGTAATTCACATGAGACGTGTGGGGATAACCTCAACGCCAATGACCATAACGGACGGGAGAGCGAAACTTCACCGCACCGCACCAGAACAATAGTGCCCCACGACCCTTTACCTTTTTAGGGTATGTGCTGGAGTTAGGCTTATCTTTTGTCCGTCACTTGGGAGTTCTAGGTCCGAGCTGCTGGTCTAAATTATAGGTCCGAGACTAAAACTCCGAGTCCGTGCGCGTAAGTCCGTGCTGATCTCCACACCCAAAAGCTGGAGGTAAGAATATCGGAATCAGTTCGGAGCCATTATCATTGTACTGCCGTCTGGTGATGTTGAGTTTGTCAGGTGGCAGAGCTTGTGCACTTTGAGATCGATTGGAGTGAATGACATGTGCTCTCGCTCTAATTTAAGGCCCTGATCGACCAGGGCTGCTAGGCGAGACACGTGACTGACATTGATATTAATACTGGCACACTCGTCCTTACAGGTACACTCGTTTACTCTCATACTTACCCTTACACACATAAAGTTTATAGTACTCAACAGTTTCAGTATTGGCACGCCTCGTAAGTGTGTGCTCACGTGACAACAGTACATTAAACTATCTTACTCTCTGGTGGCCCAAAGTAACTCTCCTTCACACCCCCAAAGTCTAGCACGACCTTCTGTAACACCACGCTTGGTTCGAGCAACCACACCTTCAACGTGTGCTTTCCTGAAGAAACATCGTGTGTGGTTTTCTTGAGCCATGCATTTTGCTCCACTGCCAAAAGCCACCCTTCGGCGTAATCATTGGGATTGGTGGCATCTTTGTACACTTGAACGGTCTGTGGCTTTTCATCGTCAATTGCGATGGCATACTTGAGTGGTTTATGGGGATTTGAGTTCAAACTGGGCGATAAAGTCACTGTGACATTGGTGACATTGGATCCTGTAAACGCATAAAAGTCGTACTCCAAAACTGAAGACCCATTGCCAGCTTTCTGGGAATCTGAGGTCACAGGGAAGAGTGTCACTCCCGACTTGGTTCGACCAAACCTTTCCAACGTCACAAAGTAGGTGTTGTTTCTGGTGACATTGTTGGTGAAATTGTCAGCCTCAATAGAAACATATCCTTGACTCTCTACGAATCCAGAAAACGACTTGGGTACCTCTGTCTTATTCAAAGGAAGATTGAGCACCGTAGGAATCTGGTAGAAGTCTGCTGATACGTTGGTGGTGAAATTGATATTCTCTAAATGCCAGCCCAGTTTGACTTTACTCCAGTCCACAGACACATTCACAAACACCGAATTGTTGATGGAATGGTTGGATGCACTCACTACCCCAGAACTGGGCGACAATCTGACGTAGGAGTTGGAGGCCGTGAGCTCGAATTCAAAGTCCTTGTCGCCCCTGCTGAACACCTCAATCCATGTATCCTGTGAGTATGGATTCAACTCAGGGAAAATCAAAGTACTGTTATCGTATTGAACAGGATTAAACTCGCCGTCTCCAGGAACAGACCCTTTGGTTTGGTCAATGGTGAGAGCAGCAGCTCCGGCCAATGACTTGGCATGAGGTGAAAACCATGAAACCGCTGGCATGGCGTCTCTAATTGGCTGTTGCCAGAAGGAGTAGCTGAGGTGGGTCTGGTCCATCATGTGTTTCCACTTTCCATCAGCATTTTCGTCCCAGGTGTCTCTCCACTTGAAGTCATCCTCGTATCTTTTCTTGACATAATCAGCACTATAGATGGCTTGGTTTCGGCTTTGAAGGGTGTAAAGCTGGTTTTTGCCGGCACTTATGTGCATGTCGTACACAATATATCCGGCATGGGCTGGATGGAGAACCATCTCGAAGAAGGCAGGTTTGGCGTCTTCTTCAAGGGTGCCGTAAATGTCCCACGCTCTTTGAGATAATTGCTTCCAATCACTCAAAACCTTGTCTGCCTCTCTGTAGTTGGTGAAGGAGAAAATGGTTCCGTTCACGAGCTCGAATTTTCTACGACCAGCTAGGAACCCATAAACGTCGATGATGTCAGCGATTTCATCGATATCTTTATCTTGCCTTACGAATTGTCCGAACTGTTTGCGAGCCCATTCCTGGGTCCACGTCAAAACTTTATTAGGTTCACCCCAAGTTTTTTGGTCGTACGCCAAGTCTATGAAATAGGATATGGGGATCTCAAGACCTTTGAGATCTCCAACATTCACCACCCAGAACAGCCGGGCTTTTTTCTCGTAAGCGAGGTGCATTTGCTCCCATGTTCTTTGTAGGGAAGCAGTGTTGATCCACTTATAGTTCCTGGGGTCTCCAACGTAATCGAAATGGTAATAGATTCCTGCTCCACCACTACGCGAAGTCTCGTTGACCAAAGGAAGTCTTCTGATGTTTCCCCAGTTATCGTCGACCCAAAGAAGAATGAGGTCGTCTGGAACTTTCATGCCTGCCTCGTAGTAACTTTGGACCTCTTTGTATAAGCACCACACCTGGGGGATATCGGTGATATTGGTGTCGTTGCCGAACCCTTCGAGGAGCAATTTCCGTTGGGTGTCGATAATCTCCTCGAGTAACTGAGACTCGACGTCGTCTGACATCGACCTGTCACCGAATCCTCTCATACCTTCGACCCAAACACCTTCATAATCCTTCCCCCGCTCGATTCCATCTCTCCAGAAATCGAGAATGTTATCCTTATTGGTGGTGTAGTCCCAGTCGCCGTCTCCCTCCTCAAGCCACTCATTTGAAGCTCTTTGAAGGGGCTCTGTGTGTGAAGTAGACATGACTATTCCGTAGTAATCGGCCCAGTACTGATTCAATTCGTCGTCCAACCCGAACATAGCTTTCCACATGACCGGCCAGATTATGTTGGCCTTGAGACGAAGTAGTAACTCAAACACTGTGCCGTAGAATTCATGTACGAAATGCGTGTACTCGCCTTCTCTGTAATTTTCATTGACCCAGCTCGTAAGCGAGGGCTCTTCGTCATTGATGAAAACACCTCTGTATTTGACGCTGGGCTCGCCTTGAACCACCGGGAGCTCGTTCCTGTCGATATGAATCAGATCATGGGACTCTATGGGAACGTCACTCCAATAGTACCACGGACTAACACCGATTTTTTCTGAAATGGAGTAGATTCCATATATTGTTCCTCTTTTGTCACTTCCCGCAATAATCAAGGTATCACATCCGTTGTGTTCTACGTTTGTAATCACATACAGCTCCCAATTGCCGCTGATTCTGGAGGTAAGATTTTTTGCACCCAAAATCGAGTCGAGTAGACGCGACTCGCCCAACGTTCCTACCACAATATTAGTCACTCCCTCCTCACACCAATCTACAGACGTAGCATTCTCAATAGCAACGGAGTCATTGTCACCTGTGACCTTGGCAAAATCCGACCCTAAATCTCCAGCTGCTCGGACAACTCCGGGCCAGTCTTGAGGGTCCACATAAATGGTTGCAAAGTGCGAACTGTCTGAATCGTAGAGCGTAAGTAAGTCACTGGACAGCGATTGATTAAAGGAAACCAACGATGCGGCAACACAATTGAGCAACACAGATGTCAATAAGCACTTCCACTTCATTGTTGGAGTGTACGTCTCTGGTATCAGTATATATAGTGCCTCGGGTTCTGTGCCTAGAATTCCTCGGGGTGGTTGTGAGCTGAGGACAATAGCGATTGCGGAGTATGTGGAGGAGCAATTGCGAGTAATTTTCAGCCAGAGATGAATAGCTAGTGATTAGAGAGCAGGCTAGCTAGTGGTCTAAGAGCTCGTAGTTTTGAGCTAGTATCTGGGGTTTCAATTAGTGTGTGATAAGTTGTAGAGAGAGTTGAGGCGACTGCGTGGGTGTGAGGGTTTTGAAAATGGGTTCTTATATGGCTGGTATAGTTAACCTGGTACTTTGACTGATGCTGACGCCGGTACTGAAGCCGGTATAATTCAAGCCGGTATAATTGAGGCTCGCACTAATCGTGGGGTAGGCCATTGTTCAGTTACGAGCCTGACTGGGCTTGTTGAATTTTAGCGGGTGAGAAAAAAGTCTAGGAATGAGAGCCCAACGTTGAATACGGTAAAGAAAAATTGCTAAAGGTAACTTACTAAAGAAAACTTGCTAAAAGAACTGATACGGGTGAGTTGGGAGTGATGTGTTGTGAGTGATGTGTTGTGAGTGATGTGTTGTGAGTGATGTGTTGTGAGTGATGTGTTGTGAGTGATATGTTGGGATTAGTAGGAGGCCGTAATTGGCGTGATCCCCCATTGTTTTTCCACCGACCGATTGGCTGATTGGTTTCAAATCGCAATTGCTAGTTACTCGCACAAGCTGGGGAAACCGTCACTGGTTTTTCTCTTTCCCATATGTATCTAATACATGCGAAAGAAAGTGAGCGGCCATTGACCGAGTACACTCTGGTGATTTAGGATCAAGCCAATGGCTGATTTTGTGTATCCTTTTCCGATTGTGTGTCTGGCCTGAAGTTTGTTCTGAGCGTACGTTCGTGTGTCCCGTTTGGTCTTTGACTTATCCTCTATCTGTGTCTCTCTGACCCATTCTCTGATCACGTGGCATTCCGAAACATAGGACTCAACCAACGGGTAAGGAGAAGTGTATGTACCAAAAACCCTACCCCGGCAATTCATGCCGAACTGCTGCAAATTCTGGCACAAATTCTGGCACGAATTCTGGCATATCCACTCACGTGATAATATCTTCTCATGACTAAGCATGCGACCAGCACATGAATTGCATCCTCGGATGAGCACGCACGCATCTGCGTTGACAGGCCGAGGTACGGTCTCCCCCGGCTGTGGTTCCAGCACCGCACCGCCGTAGTGACCGTCGCGGTGTCACGCAGCAGTTGCCGCGGTGGCATCACGAATACCACACCAGCCCGTGCGAGGTACCGAGGTTTCAGTCCACTGAACCACCACACAAACACACCAGTTCCACTCAATTGACTCTCCCAAGACCCTCTCGCTCTTCTTGCCAGCCTCTGTGTCCCCCAAATCCAGCTTCAACACCAGAAATCCCACGTCCTAGCCCCAATTCATAAGATACGTGAAATTTCACCCCGCAAAATAATCACAGTCAATTTCGCATCCAGTATAAATACCATTTGCAAATCCTCGTTTGCTTTTTCACAAATTCTTTAACGATGTCTGAAATCTCTTTCAAAGATAAAGTTGTTGTTGTTACCGGTGCCGGAGGTGCATTGGGTAAACACTATTGTTTGGAGTATGCTAAAAGAGGAGCCAAAGTTGTGGTGAATGATTTGGGCTTCAAGAATGGTGTTTCAGAAGCTGCCAATAAGGTTGTTGAAGAAATTAAGAGCAAAGGTGGTATTGCAGTTGCTGATTATAACAATGTTTTAGATGGTGACAAGATCATTGAAACTGCTGTCAAAAACTTCGGTACTGTTCACGTGTTGATCAATAATGCCGGTCTTCTTAGAGACGCTCAATTTAAGAAAATGACCCCAGATCAATATAAACTTGTGATTGACATCCACGTCAATGGTGCTTTCAAAGCCACCAAAGCCGCATGGCCCTACTTCAGAAAACAGGAGTACGGTAGAATTGTCAACACCGCTTCTCCTGCCGGATTATACGGTAACTTTGGACAAGCCAATTATTCTGCTGCTAAGAGTGGATTGATTGGATTTGCTGAAACTTTGGCCAAGGAGGGTGAAAAGTACAACATTACTGCCAACACAATTGCGCCATTGGCCAGGTCCCCTATGACAGAAAATATCTTGCCAGAAAGTATCTTGGAACAGTTGGGACCCGATAAAATCGCTCCTTTAGTGTTGTATTTGACGCACGATGATGTGGAAGTTAACGGCCAGGTGTTTGAATTGGCTGCTGGATTCTACTCTCAAATCAGATGGCAAAGATCTGGTGGGGTGCTCTTCAAGCCAGATGCCACATTCAACGCCGAATTGGTGGGTAAGAAATTCGAAGAGATTCTCGATTTCGACGACTCCTCCAAACCCGAGTTGTTGAAGAACCAGACCCCTAGAATGTTGAATGATTACTTGTCGTTGAACGAAGCCGCCAGAGCTTTGAAAGAAAACGATTTGAGCGGTGCTCCTTCCGTGTCTTTGAAAGATAAAGTTGTTTTGATTACCGGTGCTGGTGCTGGTTTAGGTAGAGACTACGCCTTGTTCTTCGCCAAATACGGGGCCAAGGTGGTTGTAAATGACTTTGCTGATCCTTCCAAGGTTGTTGAAGAAATCAAATCCGCTGGAGGTGAGGCTCACGGGGACCAACACGACGTGGGAACCCAATATAAGGAGATCATTGACAATGTGATCAATAAGTACGGTACCATCGACGTCTTGGTCAACAATGCTGGTATCTTGAGAGACAGATCTTTCTCTAAAATGTCTGACAAAGAATGGCACCAGGTCCAACAAGTTCACTTGGACGGAACCTTCCATTTGACCAGATTGGCTTGGCCTCACTTCTTGGAGAAGAAGTTCGGTAGAGTCATCAACATCTCCTCCACCTCTGGTATCTATGGTAACTTTGGACAAGCCAACTATGCCACGGCCAAGAGTGCCATCATCGGTTTATCCAAGACCCTTGCCATTGAAGGAGCCAAGAATAACATCAAGGTAAATGTGGTGGCCCCTCATGCTGAAACTGCCATGACCTTGACCGTCTTTTCTGAGTCTGACAGAAACTTATATCCCCCAGAATTGGTGGCCCCATTGTTGGTGTACTTGGCTTCCGATGATGTTCCTGTCACTGGTGAATTATTCGAAGCCGGTGGTGGTTGGATTGGTTCCACCAGATGGCAAAGATCAAAGGGTGTCGTTTGCAGAGATGCTGTGGTCACTCCTGAGTTTATTAGAGACAACTTTGCCAAAATCACCGACTTTTCTGAATCTTCTAACCCCAAGTCTACTGGAGAATCGTCCATGGAAATTTTGTCTGCAGTTGAACCAGAAGACGAGGATGATGAGGATGAAGAAGAAGAGGATGATGATGAGGACGAAGATGCAGAGGATCCTATTTTCACTTACGGAGACAAAGAAGTCATCTTATACAACATTGCTATTGGAGCCAAATCCAGCGAGTTGAAATATGTTTACGAAAATGATAGTGACTTCCAAGTGGTTCCTACTTTCGGCCACTTGCCCACCTTCAATTCTACAGCTTCCCAATTATCGTTCAGTAAGCTCTTGAAGAACTTCAACCCAATGTTCTTATTACACGGAGAACATTACATCAAGATTAATCAATGGCCAATTCCAACTGAAGCCAGTATCAAGACTTCATTCAACCCATTGGCTGTTACTCAAAAGGGTACGAACACCATTGTGGTTCACGGATCTCAATCTGTTGATGCTGATACTGGAGCCCCAGTGTTCTCTAACGAAGCCACCTACTTCATTAGAAACTGTCAAGGTGAAACCAAATCCTACGGAGAGAGAAAGTCTTTCGCTACTTCGCAATTCCCTGCTCCAAGCAGCCCACCAGATTTCGAAACCACCATTAACGTTTCTGAAGATCAAGCTTCTTTGTACAGATTGACTGGTGACAGAAATCCATTGCACATAGATCCAGCATTCGCAGCTGGAGCTAAATTCGATAAACCTATTTTACATGGAATGTGTACTTATGGATTGAGTGCCAAGGTGTTATTGGATAAATTTGGAGCATTTGATGAAATTAAAGGTAGATTTACCGGTATTGTTTTCCCAGGTGAGACCTTGAAGGTTGTCGCTTGGAAACAAGGAGATGTTGTTACTTTCCAAACTCATGTTGTAGAAAGAAAGACCATCGCCATCAATAATGCTGCCATCAAATTACTTGGTAACAAGGCTAACTTGTAAAGTATATACTGAATGAATGTGTTTAAAGATATTTATTATGTAGTTTGTATCGTTATTAATCGAGATACTGCAGAGGTTTTTGATTATTGTCAGTATTCGAATGTGAAAGTCTCTTTTTGAAATAAGGTACTTGAAAATCAAGCGGAGTGTCATTAATGGGATCGATAATAGATTGGTTTCTATTATGGCGACCAATTGAAGTATCAATAGTAGAAAATGGGGTTGGAAGTGGGGTCATATTAGATAACGGAGAACTTGCAATTGGAGAAGTTAGACTGGAATTTTTATGATGCAATGGGGCCAAAATTTTGGTGGTTTTAATGGTTGATAGAGTACCATTAGACATGGATGAAGACACAGTCTTTTTGTTTGAAGGGGTCATGCTATTATTAGGATCATCGAAATGGACATCAGATATGGATAACTGCGGATCATTAGTCTTCGACAATGATATTGCTGAAGGTCTCTTGGATTTATACTTGGCGGAAGCCGAGTTCAAAGACGAAGAAGAAATGCTGGTGTTTTGTGTATCAGTTGATGATTCAAAGAATTCGTTCATCTCAGCAATTGGACTATTGGAGATCGAAACTGAATCTTGAGAATCATTCGAAGAAAATGTTGACAACTCCGAAAGGGAACTGTTGAGTGAATTGATCGAATTGGAAGACAGATTGAACTTTGTAAATCTCGTCAATGGTGGAAGAAATTCTTCTTGTTTCAAAAGCTCATTAGGAAACGAAAATGTAGAAGACCTAGCCAATTTGACGTCATTAATTTTGAAATTATTGGAAGATTTTTGTCGTTTCAAAATCTTCATGTTCTCTGAATGCAAAGTGATGGTTGTGTAGCTATTGGACCTGGAATGGCTGCTTAATTTTGAGAACGATCTGAATCTATCGAGATCGGTATTACATTTCTTTGCATGATTGGAGTCATTCATTTCCACGTAATTCTGAGGCTCGCAACTGCTCTTGTAGGCTTCGAAGAAGCCCTTGTATCCTCCTTCTAGAATCAAGATATCGGGGTAACTCAAGTACGGATAGTTATTCAAATTGAGGATGCGGTCGGATTTTCGAAGATGTGAAGCCATGGTAGGGCCTCTGTATATGCTGAATTCACAGTGGAAAACCACGAGATATTTTTTGTCGTTTCTGTAGATATCTGAGTTGATGAACTTATCCTCCAACTGCTCTTTATCGGAGATGTTGATTGCATTTTTGATATGGCCTCCTTCGAATTCGTAGTCGAATCTACAATCCACCACGAGAATATCGTCGAACTTGTGAGTGTACTTGTTGTTGATAAGCTTGAAGAACGATTCCAGATCGATTCTTGGGATCATGTCAACGTCGTTGCTGAAGTACTTGATGTTGGAGTGTTTGAGTAAAGAGTTGTCGTAGTTGAGAATCACGTCCTTCTCCTTGTTCGTTTGATACATTGAGTGGAACCTACGCAATGTTCTGCCTGGAGGCTTGGGTTCTGGAGACCCTGGAGACCCGGGAAGGTCGTCCAACTCGTCGTTGAGGTCCAAATCCTCGATGGTAGACACGGTGGTATTTGCATCTATATCAGCATCCAAGTCGTGAGTGGGAGTTTCCACCGTCAAAGGCGCTAATTCCTGGTGGTGGGAGCGTCTAAACAAACGCGTGGAGCTGAGTTTCTTCTTCACAGACCCCAAATTGACGTTCATGAGGTTGGAAAGGTTTTTGAACGGTCTTCGATTGACAAGAGGAGACGCAAGAATGACTTTGTTTTTGCGGTTGTTGGTGGGAGTTTGGAGGTTTTCGTCAAATTCGTCGTCCTCATCGTCTTGTTCGGGAATGTCCAGGGTAAAGCGATGCTGGGACTGAAGAATTAAATCCACGTCCTCGGTAGGACTGTCGAGAAAACTACTTACTGGCCGTTCACGTTTGGAGAGGGACATTTTATTGGGATTACTGGAACTCGAAACGGCTCTAGATGAACCCGAAACTGCATTGGGAGATAGTAAGCGATCGTTCATGATGGGAAGCAAACCGAAACTAGCCAACCCAGATTTTTAAAGCGCAACTGAGAACTTCTGGGAACTTCTGGGAACTTGAGCTGGAACTTGGAATGAGCGACAAGAAGGTGTGCTTTGTGATCTTATAAGGATAGAAATGCAGTGGATGAAGATCACTTGAAGGCAATCTACAAAATGGTATTAAAGGAAATTTTGGATTAATTGGCGCTTCAATTTTTTACAAAGCAGATTCTTGGATTAATATGGTATTCAAATGAGCAACCAACAGATTGTGTATGTTACAAATTGAAAACACCAAAGTGTGCGCGCCACGCATTTCATTGCATTGATTTTATCAGAGGACTGAACCGTTAAAACGAGATTGGGGCAACAATGGGATAAAAAATATCGGGACACGATGTGACGGCAACCACAATGGCGGGGTGGTAGGAAAGGGACTGCGGAGCAGTATTGAGATAGGTTACACACGGATTTACTACACAAGCACAAGTACAATTAAACATACAGATATAAATGCAAGCACAAGCATAAGTTCCAGACCAAAAGTCTAAGCTCACACCATACACTCACCAGAGCCCTTCGAGTTCCAGATGAATTAATAATTTATTATTTATCACATTCATGCCTCATTTGGCCGTACAAAGCACTACCACTCTTTATTTACTGATAACTGAATTTGGCTTGCGCGTAACAGGTAATTGTTCCATGCATATCCAAATGAAATTGGCCGCTAATTGAAATACCTGATTTGACCTGAATTGTGTCCTGTACACGGTGAACCGACACGGAAGGATAGTTACTTTCTGCCGCACCATGGTCTAAAATATTGTTATTGATTGGATACTTGTGTGCGGTGGTGCATCTATTTGTTTTCATTAATTTTGCATTCGCGTTTGTAAACAATAGCGTGCGTCAGTTGATCTGAAACCTCTATTATACTAATGTCACCACACCCGTTCGGAATTGTCTAACAGATACACGCACACAGAGCCGATCACCCAGGCGCCGTATGGACTCATTGATCTACATATTACATGTTCGGGCCTCGTGTTTATGCTTCATCTTCTTCTTATTATTATTATTCTTGTGTTCCATGTTCCACTACCTTGGCTTCTGTAGTGGAACAAGAAAAAATTAGTGCGAAATGCATGTTTAAACTGAAACCGTTTGTGCAAACCGGAATTCTTCATGTATCGGGATCCTTGGCTCTGGGCTCAGGAGTAGCCAGTGTTCGGCCGGTGTCTACCTCTAGCCTCAGATCTTTCTCCAGTAGACCATCTCGTGCCTAGGCTTCTTTTTCTCTTCTGTCTAGATCTAATGATAAAATTTGCACCCAAAACAACACCTAAAAAGTTGTTTTACCAGAAAAGAAAAGGCGTATGGTGCCTTTAACCTGAGGCCGTCATTTGACTGCGATGCGATACACGATTATCAGTACCACCCGTCTCAACTGGATACCCTAGGTTCGCACTCCTTTGTTCGATTCGTGCTTGAATTAGTCTTTGGCTCTGTCTACTTAGCTGCTTGACTGTTTGGCTGCTTATTTACTTGTGCCATCCTCCTCAAGTACTTCATTTGCAAACCATAGAACTTTATCCGAGGTCCAAATCGTGGTCGTGCCGCACATGAAATGATCTATGGCAATCCCACGACATTGTTTGCAGAAGATTATAGAATGTCGCTTAAATGATGCACAATTGTGCCGAATCTCACTTTAAAAATTCTGTATGCCCGAAGGCTGCATTCCGATGAGGCTATTTATTTCGGCTATTTGATTACCTGTATTGTATAATGACTGGGTGGAATTTAATGACGTTACGTCGATCTTGTGTCCCATTGCCTTTGATTCTTTGTTAGCTATTGATCAAGGGCTTTGTCAGGTTCCAAAATTTGATTCTAGTGGCTCGTCTACGAATTAACCTAGATGCGGATTAGCTGTCAGATCTTTTCGTATCATTGAATTATTCAATTGTCATTCCAACAGCCGTCCAGCTGCCGCCCAACTGCCATTCCTACCATTCCCACCTGACGTACATTTCGCATCCACACCTGACAAATCAGCTATCATTTTTCAACAACTCATCGCCCCGATCTCGTCTAATTTGTTTCCCTGGTTCCTGATTTTAGTCGCATATCATACCTCGCCTGTTGTAAGGACAGCTGGAGTTTTGTCGACGTCTACGCCTCCAAATTCCATGCACATTTTCTTATTCTGGGTATTATCAATAATTTAGACGAGAACGGACTATATACACGCCCAGTTGCCTAATCCAAATGATCTAGATAATGGCTCATATCCGTGTACTTTAACACTCCTTCTGTTTCCGGCAATATGAACGTGGAGTCTGCTTCCTCGTCACTTTGCTCATCACTCAGCACTTCGCTAACCACACTACTGGATTCACTCCAGTTGATATTTGATTTGATTCCCTTGTGGTGAATCGATAAATTGTCCAAATTATCGTCTGTAAGGTATGCATTCAAATTCAATGATGAACTTGAGCTGGTTATCCTCATTAATGGGCTGCCAATACTCATGTTCCGTGAACTGTTCGACGAAGTCAGCGACCTGCGCCCTTTGAATATAGAAGGTGGTGCAAAATCCAACTTACTTTTACTTTCAATCTCTCGTCCGTTTTTTGTGGGGGAAGATAATGAGCTGATGGTTGGTTTCATGCTATTGATCTTATCGAAGAATGTCCTTGTGGGACTGTAGAATGCAGTGGAAGGAGAGTCAGGCCCAATTGTAACCACTCTTGGTGAACTTGTCACGCTGCTGATAGATGAATTGGCTGATAGTGGCGTTGATATGGGGGCCAACGGCGTGGCCAATGGAATTTTGACTGGAATGTTGCTGTTCAAGAAAAGTGCTGGAGGAGGACTCACTCTTTCTCGTAGTTTACTTTCATTCTTATCTTTGAGTTTCCGGTCTTGTGTGACCACCGGCTCTGGAACTTCCTTATTATCTGCCTCTTGGTCATCGTACTCTCCTTCCTCGTCACTCTCCAATGATCCCAAAGATGAGCTGTCGAAGTAGCTATCTAGCAAATCGTCCACGGGCTCGAGGTATCCGTAATCCTGCACTTTTTTATCGACTCGTATTGGGCTGACTCCTTCTACGGGTTTTCCCCCGAAAAACTTCTTGATTTTGCTGGTCAACCCGAGCTGGGTATTGATTATATCTTCGTTTATGCGGCTGAATGAGGCTGTCTCGGATATATCCAAATCGAAGGTGGTGAATTCGTGATGCTTAATATCACTTATGCTATATCTTTTTGACGGATCTTTAACCAAGATTTTCGATATAAGATCCTTTAGAAGCTCAAACTCCTCCCGATCTACGTCCAGAGCAGTGGAACTGAACTTTATGGTGGGGAACTTGAGGTCTTTATTGACAATGTTCTTGAAAAGAGAGAACTCATTTTTCCCGTTGAATGGTAGATCATTGAATATCAAACAATAGAGTATGACTCCAAACGACCAAATATCTATTCGCTTGTCAATCTTCTTCTTTTTGATGTCTTGGATCATCAGTAGTCGGTTATTCACAAACTGGCAAAGCTCGGGTGCAAAAAAAGCCGGGGTCCCCATAGTTTTCCCCAACTCTTTGGCATCATTGGCATTGTTTTCGAGAATCAAACTGACACCAAAGTCGCTGATTTTTATGCTGTTATCGTGGATCAAGAGATTCGATGGCTTCAAGTCTCGATGGATGATCCCCTTGTATTCGTGTAGGTATTCAAGCCCGTTGACCACGTCTCGCACGATTTTATTTATGGTCAATCCCGAGCCATTTTTGGCCTTTTCGGTGTAGTGGTTGTAGTTTTTCCAGTTAATTTCTCCTTGGTTACAGTACTCCAAGATCAAGAGAATCTTGTCGTATTTCATGTCGTCAATGACCTGGTAAAGTTTGACCACGTTGGGATGATTACACTCTTTCATGATCTGGATTTCCCTCTTAATCTTGGTGGCATGGTTCAAATACGTTCTGGTGATGAGTCTGGTTCTGTCTATTCTGTTTATAGTCTTGATGGCCACGTATTGATCTGTACATTTATCTTCAGATGACAACTTTAGGCGCTCAGAAAGAAGCACTTTTCCTGACTGGCCCTCGCCAATTTTACGGACTATGCGGTACCTGTTGTTGATGATACGTTTCTTGCTTTCATCGGTGGTGATTTCAAGCTTGGACACGTCCATTGCCCCGATTTCCCTGGAGCTTTATGTGGTCTTACTAACGTACAAGCAATTGGAGTTCGCGTTTTACATTTGCGTTCGTGTTTTGTGAATCGTGATTCGAGGCGCTGGTGCCACTACTTACTTAGACCTACGGGAATTGAGCCAGTTGATGAAATCGAAGAAAAGCGATGGCGGCACTTTGTTCCTGGTGTCTCTGGCCCACGCCTTCATAGACTCTCCGTAAACATCGATGATCGTGTCTAACCTACTCTCGTCAGCGTTGATTATAGTTTTTGCAACCAATATCGACGCACTGTTGCATGCCAACGAATGGGAGTTATTAGACCGTTTTTGCGAGATTTGGCTGTGGATCCATTTCAAAAGCTCTTCTAAACCGTCTAGCTCTCCCTCGGAGGCATTGAATTTTCCTTTGGAGATCTTGGTTTTGATCAACTTGTGGGCCTTGACTCCCACATTCTTATCCAAAGTCAAGTTTATCACCTTCACCAACGGCTTGATCATCGTTAAAACTATTGTGGACGTGGGCTGCACCTTGGCAAGGATCTCAAGAAGATCGAGCACCCTGTGTTTGAAGAACACCATCTGTTCACGTGCCTCTGCCACGTCATTCTTTCTCTTATTTCCGGTCTCTGTGGAGTTGAGAATATCTCTTCTTTCCTTGAAAATCTTCGAGAGCTGGTCGTCCATGGCCAACATCTCGTCATCGTCAGCTGGCTCTGACTCGTACGAAGAGTCGTCGTCCGAGCTGATGTCGCTGAACTTGACTTCTCCGGTGTTCTTTGTGGGTATTCCCAAAGCCTGGGCGAGTTTGATGTTTGTTTCCTTGTCAACATCGTCAAGTTTAGACTCTGGTTCAGACTCGCTCTCGCTGTTGCTATCACTGTCGTTGTTGCTGTCTTTGTCGCTACCCTTTTTGCTGGCATTGTCACGCTCACTGTCACTGCCTTTCTCACTCTCACTGTCACTTTCATCGTCGCTCTCTTTATGTTCGTGACTCTCGTGGCCTGAGCCTTCGTCGCCCGATTCGCCCTCATCCCCTTCTCCGTACTCGTCGTCGTTCTCGAACAAACTACGCTGTCCCTCCTTATTCTCCTTGGCAACTAACACATTATACAACAACTCCAAACACTCGGCATTGACTCTTAAAGCCCCATTTTCATCCTCCTGGCAAATCAACGACTCCCAGATGATGTAACAGAACTTCCTCAACAACGCTGACTTCTTGGATATGAAAGAGAGGATGATCTCTGTCAACACCACTGGTGAATCGTCGTTATCGGAATCCTCAGACGCAAATGCATTCTCGAAACACACCTTTAACTCGTTAACCACCGAGAATGAGTCTTCGTCTCCCATGTACACTTGTAAGAGCACCATCGAGAAGAGCAACTCGAAACTGTATACTTTCTCAGAATCGAGTTTTTGCTTGATCTTTTGAACTGCACTTAAAAGATTTTGGTACTCTTGTTTCACCAGATCCAACTCCTCATCGAATTCCTGTTGTAAGGCGTGAGATTTCTCCAACTCTTCGATGTGCTCAATACAGAACACCGTCCAAGAAGACCCGTCTCTTTTGATGTTGATAATATCTCCAAGAACAGAGTTTAATCTGTCCTGACACAACTTTCTGATGTTTCCCGACACACTCTTTTCGCCTGTTTTGAAGAGTGCATGGAAGATATACAAGTGCAAGATGCTCTCGATCCATTTTCCAACATTGACCTTATTGCCTCTGACCAATTGGAGCAACAGATCCAAACACCATTTCTGGATGTTATCGTTTGGTTTTTTCACCTCGTCTCCAGCCTCCAAAGACTTTTCAAAGTGGTCTGTTATGACGTCTCGGAGTTTCTCCAACACGACCTGGCCTTTTTGAGCTTGTACTTCGTTGGTGGAGACATTTTGGTCGGTTTGGTTCAAACAATTCAACAACAAATCGGTGGTTTTTGACTTCGTGATCAAGTCGAAATTCCACATCCCTCCATGCTTGGGGTCTATCAAGCACGAGAGCGTGGGTGGGGCCTTGAGGGGATTCCTTTGTGTTTCTTTCTTAATACAATTGAGCACCTTGAGGGAGATTTTGTTCAACATTCTGTTTGATTGCGACGACTGGTTGATCAAACACCGAAGCAAATTGGGGGTGATAATGTACTCTACCTGGTAGTACTCCACGAGCTCGTAGGCCTTGATGAATAGCTCGAATCCCCAGTACTTTCTCTCGTGACTGGCCTTTTCAGCGAATAGAGACTCGTCAACCACCACTTTCCAGAACTCCTTGAGGGATATGGACTCACCAGAGTCTTTGGATTCGTTCTTGGAAACTTTCCGCTTCTTTGGAGCCGGGGACGAAACGTTGTTTTGTAATAAGTTCTGAAGAATGTGGTCCCATACGAAGTGAGTCTGAGGCGACCAAGAACCTTTCTGTTTGGGCTCATTGGCATCCTGTGCTTGTGGTGAGTGTGTATCCTTCAACGCCTTAGCCAAAGCAGGTAAATTACCCCGGGAGAGCGGGTCGTAGTTTTTCCACGAGCTCACAGAGAGACTTGGTCCTACTTTGGCACGAATGTCCTTGGGAATACTTAAATACACCGCCACTCCTTCCGGGGTATGAGTCAAGTTGGACTCTGCCACTTTAGTCAACACGAGTGTCACCAAATTAATTGTGGTGTCTTGGTTTTTGTTGAGATCAGAAGTACAAAATTGAATCACAAAAGAACAAATGGTGAAAAAAGTTGTTTCCCGGAGCCAGGATTTGACCAGAGCCAAATCAAACAAAGCCCCCAAGAAGTCCGCCAATGTCTGCTCACTGGTGTAGTTAGGATCGAATAGAAGCTTGGAGTTTATTAAACTCTGGTACGCAAAGAGTCTTCCAAACATGGCAGCACGTTCGTCTTTTCCCTTCATGGAGCTCTTGAACTCTATCACAGATTTTACCTTGTCAAGGAACAAGTCTACCGATAATTCGTAGTCATCTCGGATCACAAGAGTGTGAATTATCTCTGTCAAGGCCATGGAGAATCCATACCTCGCGCTTTGTCTGGTGGTGTTTAAACCTTTCACAAGACGGTTGAAAACATAGGTATACTCGTCCAAATTGTTCTCTTGGGACAACTCATTGAAGAGAGCCACGGCAGCATCAAGACGCTCCTGGGGAAGCTCTGACCCAAGCTTAAAAAAATGATCTCTCAGCACCATCAATTTTTCAATCTAAGTGCGATGCGACCTTAAACCTCAAGATGGACTCGTTTATTGTTCCAGCAAAGTTGAATTATGCTACCTCTATACCCTAATATACATGTTGAATGAACTGCAGAGTAACCCACCAAGCAGTCATTTGAGTACTGAGAAATCTCCCAGAAATCCTAAGCATAGGTCTGTTTAGGGAATGGGAATGAAGGTCCCACTTCCTGCAATGAAATCTTAGCAGACCATTGACCCACGTTGATACCTTCTTCGACGGACTTTCCTTCAACGATAGAAGCAATGAATCCGGCAGCGAAAGCGTCTCCAGCTCCGTTGGTGTCTGCGATCTTTTCGCTTTCCAATAAAATCACTGGATACTTGTTAACAGTGTAATCGTCAGTGCTACTGTTGTAAGAAACAGTGACGGTTTCTTCGGTACCTTGGGTGAGAACAACCACTCTTGGTCTTGATCCGTTAACCTTTGGCAACTTGGCAATGTGTTTACCAACAGTTTCGACGTCAGTGGCTGGCAAACCGTTGGCTTCTGCGTAAGCAGCAGCTTCAGATTCGTTACCGATAATGAAATCGGCATAAGGAATGGACTCAGCCAATGGGTCCTTGAAGAATTGGGGAATGAAAGGAGCTGAGAGGTTCAAAGCGAATGGTTTGTTGTTTTCAGCAGCGTGTTTACCCAATTTGACAATGGCTTCAGGGCTAACAGTCAAATGGAATCCTCCAATGTAAAACACTTTGGCTTCTTCGACGATTTTCCAGTTTTCAGCAATGTCCAAGTGAGAAGCCTTGAAGTGGTTGGCAGCACCCAAATCGGTGACCAACGATCTGTTGTGTTTGTAAAGTAAAGCAGCACATTTACCAGTTTCATGAGAATCAATCATGTATCTGGTAGTTAAACCGTATTTGGCGTTGGCTTCCTTCAATTTGTCAGCGTAGACATCTTCACCAACAGCTCCAAAGTACACAACGGAGTTTTCAGGAAGAATGTATTGAGCACCTCTAGCGGTGTTTTGAGCAGCACCTCCAGCCACAAAGATGGTTTTAGGGTTGGAGATGATTTCATCGTAGATAGGGAAGTGTTTTTCCTCGGCCAAAATGGCGTCATTATCTTTCAAGTCATACTTCTCAAGGTATTCTTTTTCGACATCTAATTGGATGTCCAATAATGGGTTTCCTAAACAAACAAGATCAAATGGCATAACTGTGGAATGGAAAAATTTGATCGATTTTCTAATTCAACATTTTCAACGCTCGCTTTTTGCGCGTGCAATCTGGCCCAAGATTTTTGGGTTTTAGCACCAAATCTTGCACCATGATTCCTGGCTTACCGTCAATAACACACGATCCGTTTTTGAAGTATAACCCATTGGTGGACCTCAATGCCTTGGGGAGTGGTTCCTTGGGCCACTATCTCGACCATGCCCACGAAATCGCCTTTCTGGTAGTGTTCTACGTGCTTGTCCAAAGGGCTTCCCCAGGAATCAACCGTAGACTCTTTGGTGCCAACTACACCAAATTGGACGATAAAAAGAGAGTCAACTTCGACATCCACGTGGTGTCGATGGTTCAGTGTGTGGTGTCGCTAGTTTCTTTGGCGTTAATGTTGAATAATCCCGAATTCGGAAACCGAGTCCAGAACCCCTATAATTCCCTTTTTGCATACTACCCATACGCCGGTCTTGTAGCCAGTTTGGCCATCGGCTACTTCATCTGGGACGTTTATGTGTGTGTTCGCTACTTTAAACAGTTCGGGTTTGGGTTCTTGTTCCATGGTTTGGCAGCTTTGTTTGTATTTGGAATCACTCTTAAACCATATTGCCTCCCATGGATGGCCAACTTCTTGATTTTCGAGGCTTCCACTCCGTTCGTAAACATTAACTGGTTCGCCTCCAGACTTCCTGCGGGAGTCGTCAGCGACACGGTGGTGAAGATCAACGGAATTTGTCTTCTTGTAAGTTTCTTCAGTGTTCGTATCATCTGGGGATTCTACGCCGTGACCCTCGTGGCCACCGATATGTTCCGTACTTGGGGTCAGGTGCACTGGTTCTTCCCGGTGTCGCTTTTGGTGTTGAATGTTTCATTGGACAGTTTGAATGTGTTTTGGTTCTATAAAATGATCCAGATCGCTAAGAAGAAATTTGGCCCCAGAAAAATCGCCAAAGTGGTTGCAGATAAGATCGATTAACAAGTGTATACTTATGGTGTGAGTAAGAGATGATGTATTGTAAGAATTGTAGTTTGGAAGGATTTGTTGCGTGGAAGATAAGTACATAGACCAGATTGGATTATCCTTATCGCACGAGGTTTGTGGGCCGAGTCCCGTACCAGGTTCCTTCCACCTCGCCCCAACTTCTCCCAGTGTCGCACCAACTCTCCCCATTCTGGCCCCAAGTTCTCCTGTTCGTGCCCATCTCTGGCACCAGCCGCGCTACATTCTCCTCACCTCGAAATCGCACAGTCACTGTTTTGAATTCACTTGCTTAATGAATAACGAATACGATTACTTGTTTAAATTGTTGTTGATCGGAGACTCAGGAGTCGGAAAATCCTGTCTTCTTCTCAGGTTCGCAGACGACACTTATACTCCCGATTATATTTCCACCATCGGAGTCGACTTCAAAATTAGAACCATCGAATTAGATGGAAAAACCATCAAATTACAAATCTGGGATACAGCTGGTCAAGAAAGATTTAGAACGATCACTTCTTCTTATTATAGAGGTGCCCATGGTATCATCATCGTGTATGATGTCACCGATCAAGAGTCCTTCAATAATGTCAAACAGTGGTTACAAGAAATCGATCGTTACGCTACAGGGGGAGTAATGAAATTATTGGTTGGTAATAAAGCGGATCTATCCGATAGAAAAGTGGTGGAGTATACCGCTGCCAAAGAGTTTGCTGATGCCTTGGATATCCCATTCCTTGAAACCTCGGCCTTATCTTCGACTAACGTCGAACAAGCATTTTATACCATGGCAAGACAAATTAAAGCACAAATGACAACTAATAACTCGGCTGCAAACCTGGGTTCTGCTAAATCCAATGTCAACTTGAGGGGTCAATCCTTGAATTCAAATCAATCAAATTCTTGTTGTTAATGTTAATAGATCTTTAATGGATATCTGTTTAATTCAGTTTCAGCTCCTTATTGGAGGCAGTGGACAGGTATTCGGTGTGCTGCGAGGCTCCCGCAAGGCTGGTGCCGCTCCCGTCCCATGCCAGCTCCCGTCCGTGCCATTTCTCCCCCCAGAAGGCGCGCTCTCGCTCTGACTTCTCTCCTCGCTCGTTCGCACATTACCTTTTGTCTATTTGGTGGCAATCATTTCCAATCGCCTAATTATGTCTGAAGATGTCGAAATGAAAGACTCCGTGGAATCGGAACTCCCTGCTGTAGATTTAGTGTCGGCAGTCGAGCAATCGTTTGTGCTTCTCCACAAAGTTGCCTCCACTTTTGATAATCGCTATGTTACCAAATTGTTCAGAGGTTTGGGTTCTTTAAGAAGAAAACTCAGTGAAGATGTCACTCCCTTATCACAGATAATCACTAAGATATACTGCAACCTGGATTCAAGAGACTATGTATTCAAGTTCGTTGAAAAAGCCCAAATTGATCCTGTTGCCAAAGATGATTCAGATCTTCTTCCTGAAATCGACGTGTATCTCCATTTACTTATCCAGATTTACCTTATCGATACAAAGCAATTGGACAAGCTCAATTCCTTCAACGCTCACGTGGTGTCCCTTTTGAAAGTATACAATCGCCGGTCTCTCGATTTCCTCCAAGCTAAGATCTGGTTCTATATTTCCAGAACAAACGAACTTCTCGGAGACTTGTATTCGATTCGTCCAGAATTGCTTTACGCATTACGTTCAGCCTCCTTGAGACACGACACAGAAACTGTAGGGTCCATAATCACCTTGCTTTTACGTAACTACTTATTGACCAAAGACATCGATCAAGCTCTCAATTTGATCGAAAAGACGGAGTTTCCAAGTAATGTCAACACTTCCTTGGGGGCCAGATACTTCTACTACTTGGCCAAGATTCATGCCATCCAATTGAACTACTCCCTGGCTAATGAATGCTGCATTGCTGCCGTGAGGAAAGCTCCCCAAACCAAATTTTCTTCTGGTTTCTTACAAGCCACCACCAAATTGAATATCATCATTGAACTTTTGATGGGAGACATACCGGAATTGAAAGTCTTCAAGACAGATGGGTGGAATTTTGATGCCTATTTCAGCGTCACAAGAGCTGTGAAGTTAGGAGATTTGAAATTGTTCGATCAAGTGTTGAAGAAATATCAATCTGAGTTCATTAAAGACGATACATACACATTAGTATCCAGATTACATCAAAATGTCATCAAAACTGGTATCAGAATGATCTCTTTGTCTTATTCCAAGATTCTGTTGAAAGATATCTGTATCAAATTACATTTGGATTCGGAAGAACTGACTGAATATATTGTGGCCAAGGCCATAAGAGACGGTGTCATAGAGGCCACCATCAACCACGAGAAGGGATACATGAAGTCCAAGGAATTGTTGGATGTGTATTCCACCAAGGTCCCTCAAGAGGAGTTTGACCAAAGAATCAAGTTTTGTTTGAGCTTACACAACGACTCGGTTAAGTCCATGAGATATCCTTCAGAAAACTTGAAAGATTTGGACAAGAACCAGGAACATCTCGAGGACGAATTCGAGTTGTTGAAAGCCATTGAAGAGGGGGATTTAGATGATTTCATGGATTAGAAGGATGATACATGCACCAAGGGTCGTTCAAACGTCACTCAGTAGAGCCAATGATACATGGATATTACTTTTTCTACTCATAACACTCTCAAGTCTTCAAACGCGTGTCTCTGCATCACAGTATAAGAAACAACAATTTCTCTTGTCTTTGTAATTATCACATTTATTCTACCTTTCCTCTAATAACCGCACACCTAATCGCGGAATTTTCAATATGTCTGAAGACCACCATATCCAGCTCCGGATTGAAGACGAGCTTTTCAACGGGTCCAAGGATCCCTTCTTACTACAAGAGTATGTTTTTGTCTATGTTTTCGAGGGATATCACTAACTTTCAATAGAGATGATTTCACGGTGGAACAATTAATTCCCAAGATTTTGTTAGAACGTAAGGACTTCTTATCGTTGACCGAAGAAAGTCTCTTGAAGGAGATAAACGGAGAAGATATGGACGTTGACGCTCCAGAATCAGATACTGACGTTATTGAAACTGACAACTCGGAATTAGATAAAATTCATGCCATCAAACAAGAACTTACCAAAAACATCAACTCAGCATTGAACGAAACGTCTTTGGCACTCGACCTCGTCTCAATTCTTCTCAGCTCATCCAAGCCAAACCTTGCCAAGGCGACCATCTCTCCACACTTATCAAAAAGTGCCCCTTTGGGGTCATTCAGCACCGATAAATTGGTAATAGAGGGAGGCTCCAAAACCAGTCTGACCCAGGACGTGGAGAAAATCGGCCAAAGCTGGAAATACCAATCTTTGGACAAAGTCAAGAACTTGTTCAAGAGCAAGCAGTTGGAATTGGGTCTGCAAATAGCGAAAGAGAAGGTGTATTGGAATGATATAAATAAGGTCTTGAGCAATAACGAGATCTTTCTAAAATTGAGAGATCCTCAGGATAACTCCAAGGCTATAGGGGTGAAGTACGGGTTTGGTGATTCAGGTTCAAGCTACTTTGACCAGGGAATTGCTGTTCTTAGGCGAAATCCAAAATCAGGCGCCGTGAGCTTTGCACCCGTTCTGGAATCCAACAATAAGCTCGTCAATAAAACCTTCAAATACATCCGTGTGAAGATTTTAAGCAAAGTTGATGAAGAGTACACATTGACTGGACAATCCAAGTTTGAGATCGACGTGATAGACAATGCCACCGATCCATTGATAAGGGATATAGAAAAAGCCCGGTTCTTCATCTTCGAAGAAGACCTCTTCTACCAACTTACCAGAGAAGCCAGGACTCTCATCAACTACAACGTGCAGATAATATCCGATAAAATCATCATTGAAGTAAACAATGAAATCATTGAAATAGAGGCCATTCCATATGACGAATCAAATGAGCCGGAACACACAATAGAACTTGAGAACAACAAAAAGTGCCAGTTGATTCTCAACTACCTCAAAATAATGCTCTGTGGGTACTACAAGTACAACTTGAGTTTGAAACAAAAGATCCCCACAAGATTCACCAAATTCAAACAGAATAACTCCCACCCGTTGATCTTAAGACCATTGATTGGTCATATCAAACATGAATCTAATATCTCTCATTTGAGTAATTTGAGTGCAAGACTCCAGAAGAAATATAAGGACAGGGCTGAATTTCAGTTGGAAGTCACCAAATACGAAAACATCAAGAATTTAACCTCCATTGAAAATCCATTCATCAAGTCCATCCAAAAACCAAAGTCTACTTTTGAATTAGTTCTCACCAATCCAAAAAACAAGAAGTGTCTTAAGATGCATACCGAGCTCACCACATCAGAGATCTTTGTTAATCTGATCCTAGAGCTCAGAGTAATTAGTTTCGAAAATGTGTCAGATTTGAGTGTCAACAAACATGGTTTGAATATCTTGCAAATCAAATTCACTGATTTCTCAGAGATAGAACAGTCTCTAGATTGGTCCATAAGGAAGTTTCTAGCAGAATAAATCATATATTTGGGTGCAAAGAATTGAACTATCTACATTTAATCTTCAATCACTCTGACTTGTGCAGCTGCTTCTTCTTGTAACTCTTCTCCATGTTCTTTCATGTATGCTTGGATTCTGGTGAACTTTTCATCCCTAAGATTGCTGAAGATCAAAAAGTTGATCCAAACCTCCAAAAAGGCGTATACGAATGTCACGTTGTTAGACAATATTCTGTTATCGAAACTGAAAACGTAAGCTGCCAATCCGAAAAAGACCAAGAGACGTGTAGGTACCATGCTCTCAAAGAATTTCACGTTTGCTTCCAAGGCAGGAATCAAGTCACTCAATCCATTCAAGGCCAAAAGTAATGCTATAAGTCCATTTACTGGAGAATTCACATCGACCGGGAAAAGTGGTAATCTCATAGCCTCGCCTAGCAACAAGGCAAAATTCAGGTGGAAGAGGGACTTAGCGTCGGTGGCGACCCAAAATGCCGCCGTGAAAAGGAGAATCACTCGTATGTAGATGACACTGGTAGACGTCAAAAATTGCATTGAGATTGATTTGAAATAAATTACGCGCAGTCTCTTTTGACCTACACTGCCATAGTAGAAATTTAGTATGGTGGATGTTCAGCTCTAGACAGACAGTGGAAATGTTCCGAGCTGTAGGCCTGGAGACCTTGTATCTAGGTCTGGAGTGTGTGGTACTAGGTACCCTGTGACCGTTTCCAGATCATCACGTACTTACTCTGTGATATCACTGATTAAATCAGTTGAAAAATCACCAGAATTACGGCCTTAAGCATGATCGTGTACGTTGTTCTTATGGAAAAACATTGTTGTAATGCCTGGTATGTGATTAAGAAATTTAACGATTTTTTTTAAAAAAATACTTTTTAATCTTTATTGTGAATTTTACAAAACTATGATACTCGATTTTGCAACCATTATGAATTCAGTGATATCCAATTTTTTGGTTGCAATTGTCATTTGTTTTCGTACGTTATTCACGAGATTCTTGTTACAAAACAACTAACTCCAGGTCTTACCAGATACACATTTCAACTCCCATTGACCATTTCAGCGTGTACAGTTTCATTAGTGGTACGAATAATCCTACGGTTATTTGCCATAGGCTCGCATTCAGGTACCACAGAAAGACAACGCTCTTTGAGAGAACTTCAAAATGACGTACCGCAGGGATACCAGGTTGAGCATAGCTCGTTAAGAACAGCGAAAGATCTCAGAAGAAGTATCTTGAAGCGGCAGGTGGTGGAGCTAAGGGGTACATATACAGACGAGAATTAGAAATATATGCCTATCTACACAGATTGATCTCATAAAGTACATATACCCTTTAATTACTCTTCAAAACAGTATCCACTGACTTGGCCACAGCAATCGCAAGTTCATCCTCCAATTTCCTGGTTACGACTTGAAGACAAATAGGCATTTTGTCAAACAATTCGGGGTCGTACGATTCATGAACTTTCTTGTCTAGTTCATTGAGAGGTTTGTAAGAGGAGTCAACCACATCAACACTCTTATCCGCTTTTCCAACCGGTAAAACCACACTAGCACAGTCCAAGAGATTGAATGGACAGGAGTAGTTCAAGGTGGGTTGGAATCCAGGCTTGAAAGCGAGAGAGGGCCAAACAGGAGCAATGAGTGCATCAATTCCAGTGGACTTCCAAAACTCCAAAAATGACTGTTTGAGCTGGTAGACTTCATCACACACATCGTACCACTGTCCAATGGTCAACGGACTACCACCAGGAGAGACCAAGTGTCCAACAGCAGGCACAAGAGGCTCACCGGACTCCTTACACAAATCTAAAATCTCCAACCCTTGGTCAGCAGTATATATTTTGCTTGCAGTTTCGAGAATTTCCAGGTGGTTTGGGAGATCCACCTCAATCACAGTAAACCCTGCTTTCTTTAAGGATTCAACAGTGTATTCCAAGGCCCTTTGAATAGGCGGATGGGGAGTGATTTTACCATCGAACTTCCAGACTCCCACGGTGTAGGCGTCTTTTTTGGGTGGAACGATGTAGGGAATAGGCAAAACTTTAGGATCAGATTCCCAAAGCTTTGCATCGTAAACCAATTTGGTGATGTACTCAACATCTTCCAAAGACCTAGCCAAGGGTCCTATGACTGAGGGCATAACTTCTTGTGCAGCATACGAGTTTGTGACCCTCATGTAGGAGTACCTGTCTCTAGAGGGTTTCAAAGCGTAAAGTCCTTGGAATGCAGCTGGAATACGGATACTTCCACCGATATCAGTTCCGAAACCCAACACCGATGCGCCCGCTCCGATAAGGGCACCTTCTCCACCAGAAGATCCACCACATGTCAATGCATTATTAATGGAATTCTTCGTGTACCCGTGAACATTAGATACAGTTTCAGGTGCCATCATTGCAGTAGGTACGGTGGTTTTGACATAAAACACAGCACCAGAATTTTGCAAGAATTCAGCCAAAAGACTGATTTTAGTCTTGGGCTTATTGACCAAAGCCACATACCCAATTGCAGAGTCTAAACCTGGAAGATCGACTTGATCTTTCAAAGATATGGGGATTCCATGTAAGGGACCAATAACTTTCCCGTTTTCGGCAAGATATTGGTCGAGCTTCCTTGCCCCTTCAAAAGCCTCCTTGAAGAATATCTCAGAGCAGCAATTGACAAGTTGGTGTACGAGGGCAGCCCGATGACAAAAGGCTGTTGTTACTTCGATTGCAGAAAGGGATCCATCTGCGATTTTTTTTTGCAACTGTAAGAGAGACAAGGAGGTGATTTCAAGCTCAGCTGCAGGAATAATAGTGTCCAAGTAGGAGCCTGTGTTTGTGAAGCCTGCTTTTTTCATGTCATCGCCAATTGATTCGATAATCCATTCTCGTGGAATTGCAGCATTTACTGCAGCAGTTTTAGTTGCAGCAATGGATTTCCAAGAATCAGCCATAGTAATGATGTCAAGATAAACTGCCGTGACTTTTAAATGATTTTTGGCACCACTTATCGGTGATTTTCGGGCTCGGGCACCTATAAGATATAACGGGGAGGGGGATTTAGACAATAGATAAGGGATACAATCGTGTTTTGAGGTTTACAGGTTACGGCCGCAATCTCAATGCTGCTTTCCTGCGTCTTAGCTCCAACATGCAAATTGAATCACTAGCTAATCGAACTCCAAAATGGCGAATGCTTCCGACCTCTACGGAGAGCCACCCCCAACACTTACATGAGCCCATCATAGTAGAACATTCTTAGCCACACCGGCTCTTATCGAGCAACGTTGCGCCAAAAAAGAATTCACTTCTCTTTCGAAGTTTTTTTTCGCAGCCGTAGCAATTGGGCTAAAGCCAGGCTTGTGAAGAAGGTAAAGCCCTGTACTATTTTTGGCCCTGAATCTGAGTTTGAGGTAGGGACTATCTCATTCTGAACTTTGTGCCTCACAAAACAACAGCTTATCGCCACGGTGCAGTTGAATCCATGTAGCCAGGTCTTGGCAGATATTGAGTGTGTTGTCTGAGGTGTGCTACCACTCCCAGTAAGATGCAAAAACTTGAGATCGATAATAGATACCATTCGATATCAGGGGTTGGAACTCGGTGCTCGGATCTCGGTATTCGGTATTCGGTATTCGGAGAAAGACTCTGGTATCTGCGGAATTCGATTCGGGTCTCGGATCTCGGATCTCGGACTTAGCTTAGCACGCAGCCAAATAAGAAGGTGATAAACCATATTACGATAAGATAAGAAGTGTTCCTAATGATTAGTGAGATTACAAGCCCTGCCACACATACCCAGGATATTTAAAGAATGTCATTTAGTTACCAGGGCGCAAGTAATTATACAAACTAAACCATGGAACCAATTCTCAGTCAAGGATTTGGGTATGGATTTTCCTTGGGTCTTGGTGCAGCCTTTGCTTTGCTTATGGTAGTAATCACCAGAGGTTTAGCAAGGTATTTAGGACAAGTGCAAAATTCTGAAAGATTCTCAACCGCTTCTAGAAGTGTGGGATCTGCATTGATCGCTTCTTCAACATGTAGTGCCTGGACATGGCCTGCTACGTTATTAACATCTTCGACTTGGAGTTACGCCAATGGAGTCGTCTCTTTTGTTTACGTGTTTCAAGGGATTCTACAGATCACCATTTTTCTCTTTTTGGCGATCCAAATCAAACTTAAGGCTCCCGGTTCTCACACCGTTGCTGAATTCTTTTACATCAGATTTGGTAAGACTGGACATTGGCTCTTTTTATGTTACTGTGTGGCCACCAATGTCATGATTTCCTCCCTTTTGTTGTTGGGTGGATCTCAGGCTTTTGCTGCCACGACTGGAATGCACGTTGTTGCTGCCAGTTTCCTTTTACCATTGAATGTGATCGTTTATACGGCATTAGGAGGGTTGAAAGCAACTTTTATATCCGACTGGATTCATACAGTCATTATCTACTCGATCTTGCTTGCTGCCTCCTTTACGGTCTACACCTCGTCTCCATTGATTGGAAGCCCCAATAAGATGTATGATCTTTTGAAGGAAGTTCAATTACTGTTTCCTTCTAAAACCGGACAGAGTTTCCTCTCATTCCATGATTCTTCATTGATGTACACTACGTGGTCAGTTGCTATCGGAGGGATCTCTTCTATCTTCGGAGACCCTGGTTATACTCAAAGAGCAATTGCTGCTGATAGCAAAAGTGTGTTCAATGGATACCTTATGGGATGTATCTGTTGGGGAGTTATTCCTTACGCAATTGGAATGGCCGGAGGCTTGACGTGTAGAGCATTGTTGAATGATCCTAGTTCGGTTACATATCCAAATGAGTTGTCCCCAGAAGAGGTAGATGCTGGACTTCCTGCCATTTATGGGCTTTATTCAATCTTTGGTAAGAGTGGAGCTGCTGCTGGATTGGTGATGTTGTTTATGTCTGTGACTTCAGCAACATCGGCAGAATTAATTGCCTTTTCTTCGATCACAACCTATGACGTATACAGAAGGTATATCAAACCAGATGCTTCTGGTAAGCAATTGGTTAGTGCTGCGCATGTTTCGGTTATTGGATTTGGTGTTTTTATGGCAGTATTGTCGACGGTATTGAATTATGTCGGTGTGACGGTAGGCTGGCTTATCACTTTCATGGGGATCCTTTTGACTCCAGTGGCAAGTGCTCTCACTTACACGATTTTTTGGCCGAGAATGACAAAGCTATCTCTTATGATTGGAACTCCTTTTGGGACTGTAACCGGGATTGTTTGTTGGATCGGAGCTGCGTATGTGTTCAGTGACGGAGTCATTGACAAGGACACCGTTGCTCTTCCCAAGGCTACATTTGTGGGAAATTTTGTGTCTGTTTTCAGTGCAGCCATTTACATCCCAGTGATTTCCCTCATTAAGCCAGATAAAGAACCTTTTGACATGGACAGATTCGCTGACGAGATCTCAGCTGGGGATGATGCCGATGTGGAGGCCGAAAAGCACTTCATAGTTACCGAGGATGATAAAAAGCTATTGAGAGCTCAAAAATGGTGGAGTGTGGGTGTCAACTTTTTTATTGTTTTGATATGCTACGTGGTCATCAATGTGATTTTATTTGCCATCAAAAAAGACTTCTCCCGAACGTCCTTTAATGTGTTCATTGTGGCTATGTTGATTTGGTTGGTTCTTGCTTCCGCTTATATAATGTTCTATCCAATATGGCAAGGAAGACACTCGTTGATAGCTTTATACAAGGCGCTCGTCCACGGAACGGAAGTGAAAAACATAGACTCAGAGGTGAGTGAAGAGGCAGATTCGGACTATTCTGAACAGGCTGAACACATTGATCTTGATGTCAGTAAGTTCGAGAAGAAGTGACAAGTAAGTAAATGAAATAATAGATAATTGTATGAGACACATGAAGTTGGTGTATTTCAGCCACTAGTATTCTAAGACCAGAAAACGGATTAAATCACAATATAGTCAGTATTTTGAGCTTCGTCCCGTGAACTTTGTATCGTGCTTGACCCTGTTATCTTCACTTCACGTGTCTCACAAAAAATATTCTCGCATTTTCAACACGTACTGCCATGAGACTCCAATTTCAGATCGTGGCCCTTTTGATGTGGGTAGGTGTTTCCATGGCCATTTCGTTGACCCTGGCTTCTGTGAAGGTCAATGACAAAGCCATCCATTTTGGCGAGATTTCTACCCAGGAAATCAAGCAATTGCCAATTGATTCCATCAAAGATAAACTCGACATTGAGGTGGTATTAAACGATATCAAATCCCAACCTCACCAAGCATTCATCTCCGTAGGTAATGGTAAAGGACTTGAGTTCGTGTTATATCCCAAATTCAACTTGGCCAAAAAAGCCTTAAAAGTTTCCACTTCGGTGGCTAAAATTCCCGTAAGTATCAGGAACTTGGATAGAGTGTTGATCAAATTGATCGTGGCTGACTCGGGCGCTAATAACTTATACCAATCCTTAGGAGAATTGGTACCCACAAAAGCACTCAAAGACGTGGTATCTTATACTCCAGCCGAAAGAATTGGCCGTAAGCCTGAAATACACCACATATTCAAACAAGATGAGAAAACCGTGAACCCATTTTTCCCAATTTTGTTCAGTGGACTTGACTTGGTGATATTCTTATTCCTCTTGGGGCTCTGGACCTTCCAAATCGGTGGGGATTTGTATGGCTTGGTCAAAAGCACCCCAGGTAAACAAATCGTCAACAACGTCTTGTTTTTATCTTCATTGGTAGGGTACGAAGTGGTCTTTGTAAGATACTACTTGGGTACCTCTATCTTCACCACCATTTTCCATAGCTTCTTACTTGCTTTCCCAGCAATCTTTTTAGGATCCAGGGCTTTCAGACACTTGTCTTATTTGCGTAGTATCGGTAAAGCCTAATATATACATTCTATTATACACTACCTTGATTGCGGTTCGAATCCATTGTGGATCCATCTAAAGTCCCACCAACTAATCTTTCCTGATTCATCTATAAACCCTTTATCTGCAGAATTGGCGGCCACAATTTTCCCCTTGATCAACGCCATAGGAAGTGCCGAGTAGGATCTCAGATCCAATGATAAACACAAGTTGTCACCGGTCAACCAAACGTGTCCTTCGGGCACTACAATATATTTATTGTAACCATCGTTTCTCACCTGTTCAACAGCACTGTTGGTCAATTGAGAAGATGATGCTGGGTCTACTTGGATGACATCTCCAGGCATGCCTGTTATCCTTTTACACACTCTTTGCAGAGGATCTGTGGGTTTAATGGCTACTACACAATCTCCTATATCCAAACCTCTTCCAAGTCTATGAGATTTTAGGGTATGCACAAAGTCATGTCTCGCTTGAAGGGTGGGTAGCATACTCTCACCTCTTGTCTCTGCAAATTCGTATACATACTCCTGGAACAAGTGTGCTGCACATGCTGCTCTAACAGCCCAAGCAACAGTTGCACCCACGAACTTGGCTTTAGAGAACATGAGGAATTTGGTTCGCGATAATTTCCGTTAGCTTTTAATTACTGTACAAAATATATAAACCTATATAATGAACCTAATAAACAAATCCCAAGATCTTTCCAGACACGTGCTTTCTTCTGGCTTCTTCATGGTCCATGATACCAGCAGAGGTGGTCAAAATGACGTAACCAAATTGTCTAGCTGGTAATAAGTTATCGGTCCATCTTTCGATGTCACCAATCTTAACGTTGAATCTTGGGTTGATGACACCACACTTGTTCAATCTACCGTTCAATTGAACAACGATCTTACCGGATCTGTGGTCATCAATGTATTCGAATTCTCCAATGTATCCTGTCAAATGTTAGTAAAAACTATACAATATATCAATAGTATGGGCAATAAATGTACAAGAAGATTAAACAGCGTACAGGTGAGATGTGATTGCAAACCGTGTAAGTCTCTTGGTTGATATCCCGGATACTTAAAAGACAGAAAGGGACTGAACACCGATCAAACCATCCAGTTATCAATCCGGATTTATTTTGTGAACCATCATACTATTTTGAACATTGATCTTTACATACCGTGTCTTTGCATGACAGTCAAAAACTTGACAATAACCTTGGATGAAGGTCTGATTAAAACTTGACGCTTACCAGTTTTTTCGGCGTTGTTGATGGCATTTAAGGCGTCGGCTAAAACGGAAGTTCTGGTCATCTAAAATGTTAGTAACAGGTGGTTCTTCAAGTCCCATGAGTGTCCAGAAAAACTGGATTCATGAGTCTTTGCCTATGGAGTGTAGACCAATTCTTCACTCGAATGGCGTTGATAAAAGGTATCTTTGTTCTCGGACACCGTCGTGGTTGTTGAAACCAGTGGGTGATAAAGTGGCCTGTTGCAACCAGACGTGTGAACGGGCCGCACGTCTACAAGTTCCAACTTGTCACTCCAAGATCGAGATTCTTTTACCACGAAAAACATTAACTCGGGACGTATGTGTGCCATACATACTGTGAGTTATAAATTGGTGTAGGTAAATTGGAAAAAATTTTCGCGCCGGTGAAACATGAAAGAATCTGTTGCACAGGACAAAAAGTGCGCCGACGGCGTAATTATGAAACCGCGAACCAAGACCTGGATCTTAGTACCATGGACTCGTTAACGGGGTCCCAAGGGACAGCCCGAAGTGCTATGCCGTATCAATCCTCACACATAGATCAGGAAATCAAACGACTATCAGCAGACCTTTTCTCCAGACTCAAACCCGTGTGTGTGTCACTTTCCAGTCTCACACAAGCTCCACAATATTCACCAAACGAAGCACGTCAGCTTTTGAAGCAAATCAACGGTATCCTTAATGAACATAAACAAACCAACGAAGATTCTTTGTATCACTTGAATGAAAATCTCGGGGATTACGTTTTTTTTCCTATCTCCAATGTCTTGAAGGAGGATCAAATCGACGATGAATCTGTGAGTTACATCTTAGATATTGTATCGTTTTTAATTTCATTTTGCTGGGCTCCCAATGGAAAGTTCAACGAGGATCTTTCAGACCAGTTGTTCCCTCTAATATGCTATCTCATAAAAGCTAATGTTTCTGACATTGAGAAACATTTGCTGCAAAAGTCGCTTGAGTTCAGAATATCAAGCACGAAGGTATTAAACATCATTATGAAAAATCTACGTCGAGGGTATTTCGAAGGCATGAAACGGCTATCTTTGCTAGGAGACTCGTGTTCAGTGATACTAGCATGTCTCAAGTATTTGGGAGGTTCTCAGTCGCCCGAAGTAAACCTGGTCATACAAGATACATTGGCATGTTTGAGATCAATTTACTCCCAAATGTCTCCCGATCAAACAGCACAAGTGTTCCCCGGGATGGTTTCTACATTGGTGAATTTTTTCGTCGAATCCAAGACTTTAAATCTGTCCATTGTTTGCTCACTCTTGGATGTCCTAAGAGAATTAATTGTCAAATGTTTCAATGACGATACACTAGGAGTTTCGGTCACAGACGAACTCACATACGATACCCTTGAAAAAGAGTGGACCCAAAAAGATAACATCGAAAGAGAAGACAATTTACGTATATCAATAAGTCCTGGAAAATTCACTAACGATTCGTGGCTTAGAGCCACCTCGAAGAAACTCAGAGTAACTCTTACAACCTTGTCTAAAGTTCTTTTCGATTCACATTCAGCCAGAATAAGTACAAAGAAAGACGTGGCTGATTGCATTCTACAGTTTGTTCGTGACATCGAAGAAAACTGCTTTTGGTCATTATTCGATGAGATTTTCGAAGTAATGATCGACATTCTTGGATTACTAGTTCATGCTAGGAGTTTGCCAAACACAGGGAGAGTTTCTGATGAAGAGTTGAAGCTGTTGATTTCAGAGTCAGTAGCCCAATTACATTTTCCTATACTTATGAATAACTCCGATAAACCCTTGATTGTTCTTATTGCCAAAACGGAAGACTTGATTGAATCTAAAATGAGCACGATATTGTCCTCTGCATCCGAAGATAGAATTTTCAAGTTCATGTTCTCCTTGAGATTCCATCTTCTGCTCATTAAGAGACTCGGTGCTGACGGACAATTGCAATCGATCCTAGAACATCTCACACTTGCACTTCGTGATGCCTTGGATCAGGAAGTCACTGCCTCACAGAATAAGTCGTCGTCATCATCCAAACAATTTTTGAAGGAGTACCAGGGCGAAGAATATAGCTTTGAAGACGAGAACAAACTCGATGATATTCAACTTCCCCCGTACGTTACTGCAAGCAATTTGACTAAAGTCAATAATGAGAAACAACTCACGGTCAAGAATGTCTTTTATGAGCTTCATGATTTGTCCAGAGAGTGGTCACTTTCGGAGATTAATATGGGTGAAGAGATCTTCTTCAAGAGTCTACCTAAAGGTGTGGAATGGGAGATCAAAAGTTTGCTCGATTATGTGAGCACTTTGGTGACTGATAAACTCGCCATTATAGAGAATTTGTTCGAGAATTCTTCCACGAGAAGCAAAGGAAATTCACTTTGGATTGCCAATCAACTTATCCAAGGTTTAAGTGGGGATGTGGTGAATTTCGATGAGTTTTTGGATTTGGGAGAAGGCACGAGTGAAGTGTCTCCCGATGAAGATGTGGCATACCTACTTGTATTCCAGTCGCAGGAGTTGATACTGGACCTCACACCACAAGTCGAGCAATTGGCCTTGAATTCATTTCCTTCCAACACAAACGAATTACAAGCTGACCAAACCGCTTACGCAGTAGCATTGGACTCCATTGGGGTTCTATCATCATACCTTCCTATAGAGGAGTTCAAAGAAAATTTCTTGATAGAGCACTTGTTCCCAATTTTCGAAGCTTTAACTTTCAACGGGTCTCCTATCCAACTGCATGCCCGAACAACCATTTCCAAGGTCGCACGTAACTACTACGACGGGTCAATATCCAAATTGATCACCGATAATCTGGACTATTTAGTTGATTCATTGAGTTTAAGACTTTCAGTGCCGGGATCTTTGACGCCAGCAATCCCCGGGATTTTATTGATTGTTCTTAAGGTGTCGGGTCTCCAGCTCTTGTTAAACAACCTGTTGAATGACATCATATCACAACTTCTCATAAATATCGATTTGTATCACGGATACTCAGTATTGGTGGAAAGCTTCTTTGTTGTGTTCCAAGAGCTCGTGTCCCAGATAAAAAAGGAATACGTGAAGGACAGAGTACTTGAGATGAACAACTCTCTATTTAAGCCATGGGGGATGACCACCATCAATCAAGTGAGGACTCTCGTGAGCGATTCAGGAAAGCTTGTTGATCCGTTCGAAGGATATGACAGGAACAAGGAATATTTCCGCAAACCTAACAAATTTTCCGGACTTGATGAAACGGAACAAGAAGCTGGCGTGGACTCTGATGATGAGGATGCTGAAGGAGATACACCAACCGCCGAAAAGGAAGAGGCGTGGACATGTGAAATCCCCAAGGACACATATTTTTTGGTTCAAAAAATGTTCATATATGGTCTCAGGCTCCTCACTCATCCATCTGAATCACTCAAAGTTCAGCTATTGAAAACTGTCATCGATATATATCCGATATTGGCCACCAACTATTCATTGCTTCTTCCAGTGGTGGCAGAGAATTGGGGTGGCATCCTTTCTTTGTTTCCGAGAACTGTCACAGCTGACGAAGTAGCCATGAAGTCACTTGAGTTATTGACTGTCATTGTGGAGACTGACAGGAAACAGGCAGACACCTTTTTCAGCAAAAACTTCTTAGACCTGGTGAATATGATTCTTGAGCGGTTTAAGCATAGGACCAACAGTAGCATGATAGAAACCGCACTGGTTGCTGAGATGAAGAGGAGAACTGGAGTCCATGTTCTTAAAGCGTTGGTAAAGTATTTGATCAGCGGGTTGAATAATTACGAGAGAATCGTCACAGATACCATGGCCATGAACATAATGAAACTTTCATTGACTATAGGAACAGATGGCGTGGAGCTAGGAAAACAAGCAAGAAACGTAGCCTGGGTTCTTAGAAACCAAATCAAGAATAATGAGTAGAGTTCGTTTTATCGAGGGTATTTGCTAATGTACATAATAGTCATGATCGAGAAAATCAGCTATCTGAAACCAAATTATTTATAGCAGGCTTGGCTGGCGGCTGATGTGGCACAGAACTCTCTTTCTGTGGGAGCATGGATGTAATGTCAATTCTCTTCTTTGGTTCTGCCACTGATTCAGGCTGAGGCTCCTCGACTTGTGGTACTTCAGCTTCTGCTGCTTCTTGAATAACCTGCCTTACGGGTACCGTTTTGGGGACTGTATCTACAAGAAAGTTGAGGGAGTCTTGGGAAGCTACTGCCGTGCTGACATCCTTATATAGGATTTTTTTTCTCTTGTCAATTTTCGCCAAAAGCGACGCTTGTTCTGCTAGATGTTGGACCAAGAGTTCAGTAGCAGCAGCAGCAGCAAACACGGCCGAAGAAGAACTTCCGGCATATTCGGGGTCCATTTTGAAGATTCTCCTGATCTTCGAAAGAGGAAGTGAGACGTGTGCCTCGTCCTCTTCTTCCACGTCTATTTCCATTTTATCATTATCTTGTGGCTGAGGGTCGGCTAGTGTTTCGTTCAAGCCTGCATTGGGAAGGGAAGGAGGCTGTGGAGATCCAGTGGCAGTTACTGGAGGTGACGTTGTGGGAGTATCATTAGATTGAGACATGATTGGAGACGACATCGACGCGTACCTGTTGCCAGTGCGAGTTTGAATAATTTGCTTCTGTGGTTAACCACAAGTGCGATTGTGTAACTTGGGCAACTTACCGAATAGGTTATCCTTTATGACGCCTTGATGAAGTGCATAATGAAGAGTTTTTCGAAGGAAGTGTCGTATTGATGATCTATTTACAGTCGTTATAATTCTATTGTTTGATTTCCTCTGGAAGTTCCAAAGAATCTTTTTGAAGCTTGGGGCTAACGTATTCTTCCAAGTAGTTCTGGGCCTCCAAATCTTGAACGTCATACCCTTCACCCTGTTCGATGAATTCTACAATGTTATTCCATGCCAAATCTGCATCTTTGGGTCCTTCACGGTACCCTCTGTATCTTTGCTCGAGTTGTGGAGATACAGGTGAAACCAAAGGTTTCAAAAGACTGGTGTTTATTTCAGCAGGTACCACATACGTTCTGACTTTGTCCCAATTCACGATATATCTTCCAGCAGGATTTATTTTACCGATACCTGATGATCCAGTACCTTTATAGAAGTTCTTATTCCCCTGCTTGGTGGTCAAAGCATGTCTCTTACTACCTAACTTGGTGATACCATACCAGATTTGTCCATCCTTGAATGTTTGCCAGGGCCTCCTCAAGTTAGCAGTGGCAGAAGCCTGGAAGTTCAATACACTACTGGCTCTCATTATGGGTAACAAATTTTTCATGGTTAAGGTGCGCACTTAATTAGCGGGCGTGCCAGCACCACTCACGTGAGGACTTACTGTTTGTACGTTAGGGGTCCTGGATGCTTCTGGAATCATGGACAGAATCTAGAGGATGATCAAGTATTAGCGAGAGCTTCTAGTGTGTGGTGATTTAAGCTATGCATTTAACAAAAAATTACAATCATACCCGGTTCCAGTTTAATCTATTAAGCAACCAACTCGCACGAGGATGCAAGAATTCAAGAGCAATAATTTCATATTCTAAGTTATGTCAATTCCAGAGAAACCATCTAATGATGGATATTTAGAACCACAAGCAGGATATGCTGACCTTAAGGTGCAAACCCATAACTACAAGGACAAACCCACCCCATTCAAAGCTGATCAGAATAAAGCATCCGAATTTTTTGCCAATCATACTGATAAAGAACACCAAAAGAAATACGCTAAATCTATCGGAAAGAAAATCTTCGACATTTTGATCAGGCAAGTGTGTAAGTAGACGTCAATTGAGCAAGTATCTTGCTTATTAAGCATGTATAAGGCCATATGTACCATCTATGTATCTATAAAAGTGAACAATATAATATCACAATTTTGGCTTTGCAGCCTTTTGGTCTAGTTTCTGTTTGACTAGTTTGACCACTTCAGCACTGAACCCGTAGCTTCCTTGGTAGCCTCCAGGCCCAGCACCGTAGTTGTGTATGAGCCAATCATGGTCCAGGTCATTTTCAACTCTAACACCATTTTCTCTGAAAGGACGAAGTCCAACTCCAACTCTTACCACATCTATAAATTGAGGATTGGATTTGTAAGATGGGTCCACAAGTTGAGGCACATACTTTGCCGCTTTCTGGATAAGTTTCTTAGTCAATTCTTTGTCTTCTACGTCACTTCCTTCGACCTTGAAACATCCTCCGATAGATGCACCTCCTTCTTTTCTCGGGAAAATATAGAGCAGCTCTCTAACCGCAGCTTCTTTTGCGTCTAAACTGGAAAGAGAGAATAAGTCTTCACAAGAATTTCTGACGTGCAAGATTTGTCCAGTGACGTGGTAGGTTCTCGAGGGATCTTTATAGCCCTTGATAGTATTTGCAAGTAACCCGGCACAGTTAACAACAAAGTCAGCTTTCTCACCACTCGAGTGGAGATTCAAAGCTTGAGTAATGTCGGTAATAGCACTGGTTCTTTTAACTACCACGCCCAATCTAATATTCTCCTGTAACAAGTAACCAAGATATACAGGGGGAGAAATTACCAACCCATTGAATGTTGATCCAAAACCAGCATAGTCAGGAAGCTCATCCTCGGGAATTACTCTGTAATCGTCAACAAGGTCCTTATACCAGGGCTCGACATATTCTGCACCTTCCTTTTCCCATGAGTATTTACTCTTATATCTGATATTGATACGTCTCCAAATACCAGACCCAGGAACTTCAGCAGCTAATCTTTTGAGTTCTTTGTAAGCAATTGTATCGAATCTTTGGAGTCGAACGTCGTCATTTTTAGCAAAAGAGTGCCAGTTGGCGCCTGCAAAAGGGGAGGTGTATTCCAGGGATATATCTCCTGGTAAATGTTTGGCTACGACAGTAATATCGTAGTCTTTATTAGCTCTCTTGAGTTCCAAAGCAGTGGTGAGTCCACTGACTCCAGCTCCTATGATCACGATTTTTGCCATGTGTTTACTTGGAACTTTTTGTCAAAATGAAAATGAACTTATCAGTGTGGATTGTGGCAGGGAATTGCGTTTAGGCGGCTGCGAATTCTAATCCGGAATTTGCTTTGATTACGATGTCGATGCATCAATGCGACGAAATACTACCAAGGTTAATTGATCTAGGAGTGTAAGATTTGGAAATGCATTGAATCCTTGTAAACAAGGGCCAGAGAATCAAATTCTCAAACGAGTTCAGCCCTCTTAGTTTCGTAGTCGAAAAATAGCTGTCTGTTCTTATCGTGAACACTTGGTCTTCTGAGCGCGGGATTTATTGCACTTCTTCCGATACTGATAGTTCACCAGTGTTGATAGGACGACCAAGAGAGATGGGCACGGGGTTGATCTGAGCGAGTAGGATTTGAATTGCTAGCAATTTTTAGAAAACAAAGTGTTGTCTCATTAAGATGACGTGAGGGACGATGTGAGTGTCCCGTATTCATTCGCTAATAATCTACTACAGAAGAATGATTGAATTACCAAATCTATCAATGTCAATGTCTGGATAATCAGAGGTGTCAGAACCTGAATGAGATCACCGTTCGCCTTGGAAATGACCGAGCCCTATTTATCGTGAGCCCGAGAATCTACTCACTATATTATTGGCAATTATAAGTGGTGACGCATCGTCGTGTTATTGACTATGCTGGATCTGTGATTAAACAATATTATGTGTGCGAATTATTTTAAGATAGATCCAGCATCACAGTCGACAAAAATCACACTCAACACATCACATTGACAACCAAAAGACCACAATAACAGACGTCAAGACGTCATACTTATTTCCATCCATACACAAGCCTCAAATACTGGCAATCATCACTCCAGGGACATATACACACTGGATGCATTGTATGAGCATCTATGGGTGGCTGGCTCCAAAGATGTCACAATGAGACAACTTGCTGCGAAAAATAAAAAAGATCGCCAAATTAGCCAAATTAGCCAGAATCGCCAGCATAAAAAATAGCCGACATCCAAACTGCATTGTAAGAAAATAATTATGTATCGAATTCCTGAACAGTGATTTCGATGTGGTTAATGCTGGTTAAACCGTCGATCTTATATAAATCGTTTGTGCCCCGCCTACTTTGGATTCACTTGTCATACATTCCTTTCATTTTTCCCAGTCTTTCTTTAAATCCAATCCAACTTAGTCAATCCTTATCTGATGTACGGAAAAAGAATATTAGCAGGTATATGTGCTGCATTATTTGCCGTTCGTGTGCAAGCTGACGATGAAATTCATACTGTTACAGAAACTAATTATATCACTCCAGACTGGTTTACTGATGCCATTGAAACCGCCTTGGCCGCTCAACCCCATGGAATTGACCATGGTATCAAGGTCGTCTTTGTTAATGGGAATGCTCCTCAACAAGAATCTGAAGAACCTTTTACGTACTTCACCACTTCCAATGTTGCTTACACCGTTAGCTCAGATCATACCGTGTTCACAACCACTCAGCCTGTGGTGTTCCCTACTACCGGTGTCAAAGCTAAAACAAGCGCATCTGCAAAGCAGGAAACTTCTGGTGTTGCTTCAGCTTCCGGTTTCTCTCCAACTTCTCAAGCCACTCCAAGTTCTGAACACAAGAACAAAGGTCTCTCAACTTCCTCAAGACAAAGATCTACCCGTTATGAATATGAGACCGTCACTGACAACTCCGAGGTATTCACCCAAATTACGAAGAAGGCAAAGACAACTACCAAAACTGTTTTCTCAGCCACCGAAACTCCAAGCACTTCCTACATTGATGTCACCACGACTCCCACTGTTACTACCTCTGAGAGGAACCCTTTGATCACTGTAAGTTCTGTGCCAAAATCCAGGACCAGAACTATCAAAATCCATGAAGAAAGTGTCAGTGTCTCCGAGCCAGTCACAATCAAGAACTACCAGTCTGAATCTGAGTCTGAGCCTGTAAGCGGTTCCTTAACAGACTTAGATAACATTTCTGAAGTTTCTGATGCCAGCTCGCCAGCTGGAAAAGCCACTAGCACCATTGATTTAAGAATTGGAAGCAGTGCTTACTCCAGCTTGTTGTCCCAAGCCATTGCTACTACTGTTGTCAAACAATACTCGAACCATTCTGTTACCTCCAGCGAGAAGATTTTGGTGCCTTCCAGTGCTTTGGCATCATCTGTTTCCGTCGCATCGGCTACTGAGATTGTTGGCTCTAGTACCGGCTACTCTTCCACCGCTACCAAATCATCCAGCTCATCCAAATCTTCGAGTGCTTCGAGTTCTTCCAGTTCTTCAACTTCTTCGAAAGCCATTTCCACTTCCACTATTGACACCGGCCTGAGTAAGAGTGCAGGTGGTGACCTTTTCAAGGCCATTTCCAACGATGCTCCACAGTCGGTATTCAAGAGAGAAGAATTACCATTATCCATTCCAGATGGTGTGGATAACGATGGAACTCCTTATGAAACCAACAAATTCTATGTCAACTTATTCCTTGGTGACCAAACCAGTATGATCTGGTCTTATCCATATGGGTTATACTATAAGAACACCGACTACTATGGTATTGGTATTCAACACACTGATCCCGAAAAGAGAATCTTTGGTGACAAATCTGAAAACACTGATGGAGTAGAATACTTCTACAACCCAACGAACAACGCCGAATTGCTCTTCTCTGCTGAAAGTATAACGAAGGATAACCATGTAATGGGAGTTTCAGATATGAAATCTATGTCCGCAACCATCAATTTATCAGCTGACGGCTCAACTTCGAATTATGTTGAGATTCCTGTTGTCCAAGGTATGGGTTTCGTGACTGCAATTTACCACGGTAACTTGGTAGCAGAATTGAACACGTTGTACGGAGTTTCATCCGTGAAGGAAGAAACATCTGATGCTTTACCTTCCAATGTTTTGAAATACAGAGTCACCTTATTCAATGATTATGAATACCTCGTGTACGTTACACTTCCAGATTCGGAGACTGATTTCGAGTTGAAGGTTGATGACTCCTTCCACATCTACGGTTCAAAGGCTGTTGATGGTTTGATCATCCAAGCTGCTTTTGCTCCTTCCGACTCCAAGAATGATGGATACTATGACGAAGCTGCCGGATCATATGCTGTAAGTGCCACTGTTTATGGTACTGCCTCCGGTACATCTGCAGACTACGGTTTCAAATACACTACCAAAGGTTCTTCTAGCTCTGGTAAGACAATCCTTTTCGCTTTACCACACCATGTTGAGTCATTTTCCAGTGACACAAGCTCCGCCAAGACCCCAATTACCTTGGAATCAACTACTAAAGGAACCATGTCTGCAATTTTGGCCAATGAGATAAAGTTGACTGAATCCCTCAATACTGAAGTATCTTTCTTACCATGGGCTCCTTCGGTCAGCTCTCTTTCCTACACTTCTGAACAATTGAAATTGTTGGCTTCCACTGCTGAAGATGAATTGAGCGTCGACATCAAGTCTACCGTCAGCAGCATGAACTCTAACTATTTTTCTGGTAAGGTTTTGGACAAATACGCCAATATCTTGTTGGTCGTATACGATATCATCAAGGATGAAGAATATGCCAATGACATTTTGAAAGACTTGAAAGACTCCTTCGATGAATTTATCAACAACGAACAATACTACCCATTGATCTACGACACCAAGTTTGGAGGAGTCACTTCTTCAGCTTCTCAAAATGGTGACACCGGTGCTGACTACGGTTCAGGTTACTACAATGATCACCATTTCCACTACGGTTACTTTGTTCATGCTGCAGCTGTTGTTGGGTACGTCGATAAACAATTAGGAGGAAGTTGGGCCGAAGATAACAAGGACTGGGTCAACAATCTAATCAGAGACGTGGCCAATCCTTCTGAGGATGACTCGTATTTCCCAGTTTCTAGAATGTTTGATTGGTTTGCTGGTCACTCATGGGCTGGAGGATTATTTGTAAGTGGAGATGGCAGAAATGAGGAATCATCATCTGAAGACTACCACTTCGCTTATGGTATGAAGTTGTGGGGTAATGTCATCGGAGAAAACTCTATGGAAAGTAGAGGTGACTTGATGTTGAGTTTGATGAAGAGAGCTTTGAACAAATACTTCTACTACTCCGATGACAATGACGTTGTTCCAAAAGAAATCGTCCCCAACAAAGTTAGTGGTATTGTTTTTGACAACAAGATCGCTTTCACCACTTACTTTGGAGATGCTAACGAGTATCCACAATATGTGCATGGTATTCATATGATCCCTATGTCCGCTGCCACCGCCCTCATCAGAGGTGCAACTTATGTCAAACAAGAATGGGATCAAACCATCGCCAGTTTCGTCAACAGTCTTTCCGATGGATGGGCAGGAATCATCCGGTTGAACCAAGCACTCTTTGATCCTCAGTCCTCATATGATTTCTTCTCAGACAAGGACTTCAAATCCACGTATTTGGACAACGGACAGAGTAGAACCTGGTCCTTGGCCTTCTCTGGTGGTCTTGCCAACGCCTAACTTTACGATGAAATGTACTACATAGTTTTAGCTTGATTTGTTTATGATAATGTACTTTATAGTTTTAACATCTCTTTCGCGCTCTTACTTTTCCATACTATTACTACCATGTTCTCGTTTGCAAAGAAACTTGTGGACAGATTCGAAGGTAGTCTGGAACCTTCCAAAGACTCATACTTCAAGGATGCTTTACAAATAAACAACAGAGGATATGGATTGCGAGTATTAAATGTTAAGCCACATTCTGTCGCTCAAGAAGTGGGTCTCGAAGCGTGGTTTGATTTCGTGGTAAGAATCAACCACCACGAATTGCCAATGACTTACCCTTCACTCTCTTCCTATTCTTATAGTATCAATGAAGATGGGTCGATAAACTACGGTGGATCTACAACCACTGAACAGGCTGGCCAAGTTAGCTTCGAGTTGATCTCCCAAGAAATCGAAAACATTTGTCTGAATTCCAACAGCACGAAAGAGCTTATCTTGGATGTTTGGAGTGCCAAAGGTGGTGTAATAAGGCAATTGGTATTGCCATTGAAACCTAGTACCGATAGTGAGAAGAGTGGAGCAGCTTCTTCTATTGAGACGAGACTGTTAGTTCCCAGCCTGTTTGACAGTTTGGGCTTGGTTGTGCAATCCCAGCATTTAAACTCAGCCACTTATGTATGGAGGATCCTCAACACCCATCAAGATTCACCTGCATTCCAAGCCCAATTGGTGCCCTACTCAGACTACATCATCGGATGTGACTCTGCTTTTCCAGATGATCCATATGGTAAAGGCCTTTTATCACAAGGTGGTGAATCCTTACTCTCCAAAACGTTGTTGAGATATTATAATTACAACTATGAAAAGACGAATGATGAATCTGTTCCCGTCACATTGTACGTTTATAACCATACTTTTGATGTTTTGAGGCCAGTTACTTTGAATCTCACCAGGGCTTGGGGCAATGGTCAGAACAAGGGAGTTTTAGGATGTGATGTAGGATATGGGCTATTGCATCGAGTTCCAGAAGTTATTGGTAAATTCGATAGCGAAACCATCGTGGACGATCTTGTTTTCGAATCTCAACAAGAGGTCGCCTATCAGATTGAAAATCAAAACGCCCCTCAAAGTGCTCCTAAGGAATTCACACCTCTTGCACCACCCCCAATAACAGGCCAACCATTACCTCCAGTGCAAAGTGGTCAAAAGCCTGGAGCATCAAAAAAGAAAAGACAAGCACGTCCTGACGCACTAAACGGGTTAAACGATTATATCTCCGAAGAATTACAAAAATCAAAGGAGTCCGAAGTCCACAATCCTCCCACCACGTCTAATAGTACTCTACCACCGCCACCCAAAGCAAGTAGCTAAAAAATAAACAACTCATTCGTTACTAATAGAAAAAAATGCCCACTGCCGGAATCGAACCGGCGATCGCTCCATTACGAGTGGAGCGCCTTACCCCTTGGCCAAGCGGGCATTATTTCACGAAATTTTTCAAAATTTGGAATGCATCGTCCAATTTTAAAATCGGTACACACACGACCAATTTTGCATATAAATGCATATAAGGAGTCACGCTCAAAGTATATATTGCTGATACAGGCCACGTAAACATTCCAACATGGCCACGTAAGACATCAGAGGAGTATAAATAGAGGTGATATATCTCTGGTCAGGTAACTAAAGTGATTAGAGTGAGAATAGGGATATTCTGTGATCAATAATTTCTATACATTAATTTAATGCATCACGTTCTATAAGCTGTATCAACTGTACAATACCATACGCAGGCATTCCTAAGAACATACACACCTGCCCCTTGCTTGTACTGACATTGAAAATAGAAGCGGTATAGGGATGGAATAGTGGGCAGTGTGCCTCATGTTAAGATACAAGGTCCGATGTTCCTAAATTTAGTAACCGGTGTTAATGCTCTCCCTCTTTGGTCCCTTCCTCGGACTTTGTTCATGTTGTCGGGTTTCTTTATTTCAGGCAAAAGGTATCCAACAGTAACGTGGGATTTGGGAGAGCCTACTTTCTCTCGGCATTTGAATAAAAAACTATCATCAGTAATAATGAAGTGTGCCATGATTTATGATTACTTCTTGAGTGTGAGGAGGACATCTGTTAATGGCTGAAAATACTTTAAAGTGATGTGACGCCAACTATAATGAAGGGTGGATGGACATACTCTTATTACCACCGCCGAAAATGTTACATTATGTAGATTCTTTTTGTTTGTGCACTGTTCAACTTTCTGAATTAAACGAGATATTTGAAAATCATGAGTGGCTGGTAGAACCAAGAAACTTAAGTTTGTTTGTTATTTGCTTCGAAGTTTTTAACTATGACCATTAAAGTGGGCTTGGCAGAGATGCCTATCATTGAAGGTTTCTATATGTTGAAAATTTCCATCTGGAATCGGAGGTTATTTCCTGAAAGCTTCCCCTGGGCTCAGATGCAATAGAGATTCCGGTTTAGGAAATGACACGCTCTAGAAACTGAGTAGAATTAACAGTCGGAATTACCCTCGGCTCGATGGACCCAAAGTTGCGCTTATAACTTGAATATAAGCGTGGAGTTATTATGCATTGAGCGGTATTGCAAGCTTAAAACCGAAATCCAAATTACACCCTACGCAGATGAGATGTTTGTGAGCGTGAAAGTGGTCACCACAGCTCTCGTGAAACATGAAGATGTCTTCTCAGGTGAAACATTTCCCACATACTTTGCTCAATGTTCAGGTTTGAATGAAAAAGATTTTGATTTTTTTGTACACACGGCATCATAGATTTAATCCAAAATTGAATTAGACGCTTTGCATTACCTAACAATACAGAACTTGTTGGGTGAATAGTCAAGGTTTCTTTGACAAACCTTAATCACATTTGTAGTTCCAATAGGAGGTACAGCTTAGTAAAATGTGTAGGTATCAACTTCGTATTGAACTATACAATATTTGCTCAACTACAAACCATGAAAACCGGACCGAACCTATTGCGAAATGTTCTGGTATACAATGAACTCTGGCAAATAGAGAACGAGGAATGATTTTTCGTGGCAGGAACTGAACACGAAATCCATATTTTGTGCTTCAGCAAAGTGAAATAGCCCGTCATACTTTGCTCTCGAAAAGTGTGGTGGTAGAGGGTGTCAAATTCAAGAGTTTCAGCGTGAAGTAGGCGTATGTGGTGGATCACTCATATTTTGTTGATGTGGTGGAGCAGCTCTTCCCATAAGTTGTGTGAGGTACAAAAGTCTGTGGAGTCGGGTATTAGTTGTGTCAATAGAAGGTGGTTAAACTGAAGTCTAATGTTTATAATGACAAATTTATTGTGGATTTAAAACCAAGCCTAGATCGTAATCCAAACAAAAGTAACGAATGGTACTCGTGTGACTCAATCCCATTGAATGAAGCTGTCAAAGTTAATTGCAGCCATCTCGGAGAGATTGAACCCACAAGTTTTATCCAGCACCTATCGAAGGTAGCTAACTTGATGGTTAGGAAATTAAAGAGGATTTATTAGGATATTTATAATTATAGGAACGTATGATAACTCATATCACCACGTAATTGAAAAATTTCACGTATTAATGCAAATCAGATAAATAGATGCACACAATAGAATTTTAAACAAACGACATTACTTGAATACGCTTAAAAAGTACTTGGTTGCAATTAATTTTTCCTGATGAGGAATGATACGTCGCGGTCTTGAGCAATGTGCTACTAAAATCCCGGCTTCTTTAGCCAGTACAGTTGACTACCCAAGTATTTACTAAACAACATGGACCACAGGACTTATTCAGAATACTGGGCTTGATGCAACAAAGGCTATGGGGCCAAATGGAAAATAATGGGGCCCGATCGATCAATTGAAATGTCACCATACCATCCTCAAAGATGGTAGCTATTAACGCCGAAATCGAGGATAGATCGTTTGAACCGTAGTTAAACTTTAAATAGCGTCCAGTGCATATACTTCGGTTTTCGAGGCTGGCTGCCTGTTCCATTGTAATTTGGTTGCGAAGTTGATTTTTCCATTTTGAGGTTTTTGCGATTATAATTCATCTACTATACATCGCAACGGAGCCTACCTATTGTATTGAGACCTTTGGAAAATGGAAAAAGTATGCTCCTGATTCAATTACAATCGGAATCAACGGATTTGGTTGTCGGATGTTATGGCGTCAATTCAAACTCTGAGTTTGGGTATAGGCTGTGTATTTAAACGTGACTGTGTGAATCTCACAGCATTTAAAAATCAAACATAAGTAGCCACAACTTCTCGGAATATCGAAGCGAATTTTAATTCGAAATTAGATCATTCATAACCATAAACTGGTGAAAAATCGCCAATCTCAGATCCGGTCTCCCGCACATTCAATCCTTCTCTAGTGATCGCTTAAAGGGGCACGTCTACACATCCGTAACCTTGTAAATCTAAGACATGTAAAGCTATGATTTATATCGTTCAAGAACTTAACAATCAAGGATAGAATCACGATGTGGCGGATTATGGACACGTAGTAATCTAAAAGTTTACATCCTATTATCAGCAGCTGCCATTTCAAGTATAAATTTCTTAAAGATGCATAATAGAGATCGCCAACGTGAATAAGTGGTTTTTGGCCAGTGCCACGTTTTTGTAGAAGAATCTGCCCATTCAAAGGTTGAAAGAATGCCACGCAGTAGATATTTCGCATAACAATAGATCCCCATTGATGGATATATGCGGAGTCATCAATGGAGATTCTTGATTTATGCTTTCTCTTGCTGTTACAGGTCTATTTCTTAAAGTAGTTATTCGATGAGCGTTTGATATGACGACGTAAATCAAACCAACAAACATCGTTAATATTAGAATTTTTGCGACGATAAATCCGACTGCTCGGTTTTGGCTCCTCCAGTTATGGGCTTAGCCAATAACTGGCACAGCCATGAATGCAATTAGCTTGCATTACAAATAGTTCTGCAGATCGTGTAAATCAAAAGACAGCTCAGCTACTTTTTTTTTTAATCGTTCACATCAATAGCGTATCTGTGAAGTAAACAAAGACATGCATCAAGGCCACAAAGGAAGATGGGGGCGCCTTTCTTCGGCATAATCGAGATCATATACATTATTCTACGGCATTACTGCTGTTTGAGGAATTGAGATCTTTTCCGGAAGCCACTCGTGCCGCGAATCCGAATTTTCGGGACCAATTCTTGGTCCACCAAGCCACGGCTGCTCGGTACCAGCTGTCACCGGGTGGCGAGTACTCAGTAGTACTGCCGCGCCCCACATTATTTGTGCTTAAATACCACAGTGGATTCATTCGATTACATTATTCGATTATGAAAGTATTAGTTTTAGGTTCAACAGGTTTAGTAGGAGACAAGGTCCTCAGAGAATTGATTGCCAATGATGCAGTCAAACAAATCGTGACAATTGGAAGAAGATCACCTAAAGTATCCAGTGACAAGATCAAGTCCATTGTGGAAACTGACACCTCCAAATGGTACAACCCTGAGTATTATACAAACATCGATGTTGCTATTAGCGCTTTCGGAACTACTCGTGCAGATGCTGGAGGAATTTCCCAATTCAAAGAAATCGATTACGGTAACAACTTGAAGTTTGCTACTGCTGCTAAGGAAGGAGGCGTCAAGAGATTCATTCTCGTTTCAACAGGTGCTGCTAATCCCAAAAGTTTCCTCCCCTACCTCAAAATCAAGGGTCAATTGGAAGAAGCCATCAAGAAGTTGGATTTTGAATCTCTTTTATTGGTGAGACCAGGTGCTTTAATCGGAGATCGTGAACATAATAGACCAGTTGAAAGAATTGCGTTGAAGGTTGTTCAATTGCCAGTTATTTCGTACTTCGTTCCTCAGAATAAAGTTGAGTATATTGCCACCAAAATCAACAGTCTTTTGGGAGATGATACGAAAGTCAAGATCATCGAGGGTAAGGAGATTGATAAGTTGTAGGTTATGGTTTTTAGTGTGATAATTAATTGATACTTTGTGATGACTACTTCCAATATTAACTACTTAAGGCGAGGCACACTTGACAACAAGAACATCGAATCCTTCGTCAAGTCCCAAGCCAACTAATTCAACAACATCTGCACTTAACAAGTTATCAGAGTCAATGGTCAAGTTGTTACCAATAACCACCAAATCTGATCTCAAATTTGGCCTCACTCTACAAAGTTCATCATTGAAGATAGACTTGTCCTTGATATGAGTCACGGTGACATTAGGGGTGACTTTGGAGAATAACGTTTGGAAAGCGACATCCAAGTTCCCAATTTGAGATGGGGTACGGATGAAAACATTGACTGAAGAAGCACTACTAGCAAGCTGGTAGGCAGTGTGAACAGCCAATAAATCCGTGGGAGTCAAACAACTATCGTTGTCGATGATAAGATCCACCGATAATGGATAACTATCACCTTCTATCTCCGATTTAAAAGAGGCGATATCGTCACTGGAACTATCGTCATCATCGGTGCCATTGGCCTTAAGAAGTAATCCAACGTTACACTTTCCGGAACTGAACAATTTTTTGTATAAACTTGCATCTGAAAACTCACCTGTAGTTTCATCATTTGACACATAAACATCCAACACATTTCTAGCCATATTGCAAGCCAACAAAAGTTCTGATTTTTCGACATTATCATTGACAGCTAAGATTTGATTCTTAGGAGTAGCCAAAATGGACTTGTAAGAGGCCGAGAATCCCATCAACTTGGAGAAAATCTTGAATAAGTCCAAAACGGAGGTTTTATAGTGTTCTTCATCACCATGATTCTTGGCTGCAGAAGCTTCCAATAGATGAGATGTTCTGGGGGTAAACTCTCTCAAATGAACAGCCTTGATGCTTGGGTTCTTCTTGCCTTTGAAGTAAACCTGAACAAAACCCAACAATGCAGGCAAGTAGTCTACTGTTCTTAAGAGAATAGTGGATTTTGGAATTTCAATCTCTGACACCTCTTCAACAGTGATACCATGGAAGGATTTATCAGAGTCGGTGTCGCTGTGCCCTTTCAATGAGTCACCGTCCCAGCTGATTTCTCCAGCCAAAAACTTTCTGACTTTCTCTCTGTATGAGAGTGGATAGACCCATAAAGTCAAGGGAGTGGTCAAGAAAGTGGTGACCAAAGCCATGACAATAAACATTGAATAGACCTTCTGGGTAATGATTCCAGAGTTCAAACCCACGTTCAACACCACAATCTCCACAATACCTTTACAGGACATCAAAACACCCACTGCCAAAGATTCTCTCCAAAATAATTTGTTGAGTTTAGCGGAAATGAAGCCCCCAAATATCTTACCTATCATGGCCAAGGAGATGATTCCTATGATGTACCCCCAGTCTGTACCGGTATTCAAGAGTCCCAAGTTCACATTCAATCCTGCAAGAGCGAAATAGATGGGGATCATAACAATATGTACGAAATCCTCGAGTTTCTCGGTGATTCTGACAACATACCCGTTATCTCTGGGAATAATAACACCAACCATGAAAGCACCAAAAATGGCATGTACTCCAATGATGTCTGTGTAAAAAGCGGAGATGAAAACCAAGATCAAGATGATCATCATGGAGAATTGACTTGGTTCCCCAGTGGACAAATCGCTTGTGAATCTCTTAAGGTAGTACTTCAAACCTAATCTCACAGGATAAAACATGAACAAGAACCATGCAGCGGTCAAAAGAAGAATGTAAACAGTGTTAACGGGCTCGGACGCATTAGTTAAGATAACTGCAAGTGCCAAAAGCATCCATCCCACCAAGTCATTGGTGATACCTGCAGCCAAAACAATGGTTCCCACTCTGTCAGCAATGAGGTTCAATTCAGTAAGAATTCTGGCCAAAACTGGGAACGCAGTGACACACATGGCAACAGCTATAAATACCATATAAGTGGTGAATTCGATTGGGTTTTCAGCGTCTTTTTCACGATACTCTTTATAAATTCCAACAGAAATAGCACACCCAAGCCCAAAAGGAATCAGCATGTTAACTAAACCAACGGAAAGAGCAGCTCTGAAGTTTTTTTTGATGAAGCTAAGATCAACTTCTAAACCCACCATAAATAAAAACAAAATTATCCCGATATTTGCCATAAGTGTAAGACCGGGAATCAGCTCAGCAGGGAAACATGTCAGAGTGAATCCAGGAATCTTTCCCATGACGGAAGGCCCGAGAAGAATACCGGCTATAACTTCAGCTATAACCTTGGGTTGTTGGATCCATTTGATAGGTATGTGCACAATGGTACACAAAGCGATAATGAAGATGGCTTGAAAGATGAAGAGGGTATAAGGCGACGAAGGAGCATACTCCAACGGGTTTCTACCAGCGACCACACCAGCAACAGAACTGACTTCGACCATGATAATTTTAAGAAGGCTTGGATTGTTTGATGATTCAGATAATTCGCGATCGTGGGGTGAAACGAGCCATTGACGGGCCAGCGCCAGGCGAGAGCATGCGGCATAACACGACGAGTTACTACGAGCTACAAAAATTTAGTGCGACTTTATCAAAAGTTTCTCACAGGTTTCTCACAGGATTCTCACAACTTTTACACCAAATCTGGGTGACAACTTTCAATGCTTTTTGTATCACTAGGGATGTTCATCATAGATGAAAACGTGTATCTTGATCATTCCCGCCCCCCAGAGCAGGATGTAATTGGAGGTGGAGGCTCCTACGCCATAGTTGGTGCGAGAATGGTCGGTGGACGCAAGAATGCCAAGCTCGTTTCTGGCATAATAGATATGGGGTATGACTTTCCTGATTCGGTAAAATCCCAACTAGAATCTTGGGACACTGGCATAGTATACAGGGAGGATTCTTCAAGAATGACCACCAGGGGCAGAAACATATACGATGTCAATGGCGTCAGGTCATTCGAATATTTGAGTGAGAAAAGGCGTATAGAGCTTGAAGATTTATACCACAACAAACAACTCCTCAATAGTCGTAGTTTCCACGTGATCTGTTCTGTAGGCAGATGTAAGGAGTTAGTCGAAGGAATCCGAAGAAAGAACTCTCGAGCAAAGTTTATTTACGAACCTCTTCCCACAGACTGTTTGGCTGCAAATTATGAAAACCTCATAAAGATCCTTCCCATGGTGGATGTTTTCACCCCAAACTTGAATGAGGCCTGTGACTTGGTGTCAGTTCCATTTCATGAGGATTTGGATACAATTGAAGTCGTGGCGAAAAAATTCGTTGATGCTGGAGCTAAAAATTGTGTTTTGAGGTGTGGACCTCTAGGATGTTATATTGCTTCACCAGAGTTTCAAAAGTATCTTCCAGCATTTCACCAGGATCAGTCAAAAGTGGTGGACGTCACCGGGGGAGGGAACAGTTTCTGTGGTGGTTTCATGATGGCATATGAACTCACACAAGATCTCGGGATTGCAGGCATTTGTGGGAACTTGGTGAGCGGATGTGTGATCGAAGCCTTGGGAATGCCTATAGTGCAAGGGGATAAGTGGAATGGCAAGTCAATGAAGCAAAGATTAAAGGAGTACACAGATGTGAACATTTCATTTTTAGAATAGAATTATAGACTGAAACAAGGAATACTTGAATAATGCATTTATTTATATAAAGATCACTTGGAAATAGTACTGTTCAGAGTGTCTACACCCTTTCTCTCAAAGCTGTCATCATCAGCATCCTCATCCTTTTCAGATATTTTGGGTTTAAGGTTGTCAGGGTGATATAAAAAGCGCAAAAGTTCTTTCTCATCAGTCCATGCTCTACACTTTTTACCATAAATGTATAACGGAATTGCCACAAGAGATAGTGCCGCTTGTATGATGGCATATGTTGCAAATGAAACTCTTCCACCATCTGAATGCATGAATGAGTTGTTAAATAAGGAAAACACAAACCCCAAGAAATTTTTGGCGAAATTCAAACTCACCAAAGCTTCCGATGCAAACACCTTATACGAATCAACTGTGAAGGTGATGGCAGTGGTACTTGCCATTGAACATCCAAATGACATGATTGCAAAGAATATTACTGGGCCAATCCATGGATCTTCCTTGTCAGAGGACCAGCCAAATCCAAGAAGTCCTAGCATGATTGCAAAAGAGGCAGGAGCCATCATGAAAAGCCTGAATTCAGGTTCGTAGATACCATCATTCTTCTTCACAAGAAACCTCGTGAGCCTGTCACTGATTAGACCGCAACAAACACTCCCTAAACTTCCTCCAATGAAAGGAGATATGTAAAATAATCCAACAGTTTGTTGTGAATATCCATATTTGCCACGAAATATTTCAGAAATGACCTCAGATATCATGATTAGCCAGACAACAGCGAAGGAGTATACTAGAGATCCGAACAAGACCGAGGGGTATGAATAAAGGAAGAAAGGGCGCAATGCAACCATCCACCAGCTGTCGATTGTGTGTCTTCCCGAGAAAATAGAAAGTCTGCTAACAAAAGATTTGGGTTTTTCGACCTGATTCTCCAATTGTTTGACAGTCTTTATGGACATGGTACTCATTTGGTGGCTTCTCAATGCAAATGTGTTTGGCCTTCTCTCTCCGGGAGAGAAGTGTTGGGAATTACGAGCCACCAAAGTCTCTTGGAGCGATCTTCTACTGGGAGTTGGTTCTCTGTTCCAGAAAGTTTCAGGCACGAAAAGGTAAGTGAGAATCATATTGGTACCCAAGAATATCGCTAAGATCCAAAAAAGCCAGTGTCTATCCAAATATTGAAACACGAATGAAGTCAACAATGGAATTATATTCTTCCCTCCAAGCAACAACATGGTATAGAGACCCACTCTATAAGCTCTCTCGTGTGCAAAATAGATTTCTGCAATTGTTGCAGAGGGCAATGACTCTGTTGGGGAAGCACCGAGTCCAGTAATGACTCTTCCAATCATAAGAACCGCATAGCTTTTGGAGTTGGCAGCCACGATAGCTCCCACCAAGAAAACCAAGATTCCCAAAAGATACACGAATCTCTTTCCGAAGAGAACAGCTGTAGGAGATGCAAATACAGACCCCACACCCAAGGAAAGCATGAAAACCCCCACGAGGTACGAGATCATAGTGGCAGATTTATGGAATTCTTGTCCTAACAGGGTCAAACCAGCTGCCAAAAAAGGGGACTGACCACCCCCTATGAATGTCTGAAACCCTACAATCAATAAGCATAGATCTCTTTTCCAAATGGGCCAATTAAGCGGGTCATTGGGGGTGTCATGAGGTTGTGGGTTCAAAATAATACCGTTCTTTGATTTTTTGAGCGGCTTGGATTCAACGGGATCGGACAAATTGCTATCGTCACCCTTCTGAGACATGTCTATCATCAAGAAAGTTCCTGTGACGTTGGTGCCTTTGGAAGGCTCCTTGATACCGAGCCCCATGCTGAGTAAATAACAAAACCCTATAAGTAGCGTGAGAAGTTTTGTTGATGCGCATTTACGACTTACGTCACGAGGGGCATTATGGGGACATGCTCAGCATTCGTATCTATACTCGCTCGCACCTCGCATTAAAGGGGAGAGTCGCAGAGGGTAGCGCATACGATATTTGATAGGTCCCGGGATGTTGGAGAAAAAATGGATACCGAAAGGTGAGTGGCTAGTTGCTTTGTGAAGACATGACATTAGGTCATATTTGCTGGACAAAATCTTCGAGCTTTCCAGGGATATGTTTTCAAATAAGTCACCAAACAACCCTTGAACAATAGCATTCCAACGCACCGTCGTGTTTATTTGCACGCACATGAATGGACGTGTGTTCTCCAAATGTCCCCTCCAGGGTGATCCAAACACCGTGGTCACATGACCGGAAAACTCTAATGAACCCATCGGTTCAGGGTCAAGTCTCCCGGCAAAGTGTCCCTCTTCTTCCTCTGCGCTCTCTTAACATACAATTTCCCTCACGTGACCAAGTTCATTATTATAGTAAACTGACTGTAAGGACTTTTGTATTCTTATCTATCGACCCTCGGGCATTTTTCGGGTGTCGCGTACATCGGCTGGGCTCCAAATATTTGAGTTTGTGGTTGTACACATACGACTTTGTGTAATTTTGCGAGGTGTGAAATACGACTTAGTCCAGTCGATCCACTTAGTCAAAAGAGGTCTTGGTGACGTGGAAATCAATGCTTATTCCGATCTCCCACAAGTGGTGAGTATGACAGTGCTGACGTGCTGGATTCCCAGATCGAAATTCCGAAAGAGCCATCATTTGCAGTCACAAACTCAGATGAATTGGTCAAAATCGGTGGGCATCCAATGTGAATGAAACTACCCAAACATCTACATTTCCTCCAGCACCCACTACAAATTTCGGAGGAGGTTTCGGACAACCCACTGTCAATTGTACCCGCTAAATTGCGGCTGCTACCTAATTGAGAAAAAACCCGAAGTTGCGGCTTATCTTATCTGGCTGCAAATCTCAGGTATTTAAGATTTGAGAATTCGGATCCTGAGCCCATTATTGTGCAATATGAGTACTGTAATTACCCCTGAATCATCTGTTTCCCCTCCACTTGAAAAACAGGACACCGAGTCTCGTGTATTCCAAGCTCAAATCGACAAGAAACTCCCAGAAATCGTCAAAGGTGATGGTGTTAAGATCACTGTCAGAGATCCAATCACTCAAGAATTGACCGTTGTTTACGATGCCATGACCGGTGCAGCCGTTGGAGCTTTGGGATGGGGTGACGAGGACGTCATCGGATTCGTTGATAAAGCCGTTAGAGCTTGTACATACTCTTTCCCAGCTGCTATTGGTAACCCATACGCTGAAGAGTTGGCTAAATATTATATCGAAAGATCAGCTCCAGGTGCTTTTGCCTCTGCTTTGTGGACCACCTCTGGCTCTGAAGCTAACGAGATGACTTTGAAAACCATCAGACAATATTGGTTGGAAAGAGGGAAACCAAAAAAGCTCAAAAACTTGTCCAGGTACACCTGTTACCACGGATACTCTATTTCATGTTTGGCTTTGGGTCACTCCAACAGATCTTTCCCATTTAAGGACATCTTGCAAGACGAGTCACAATTTGTCAAGTTGCCAGAATACTACCCTTACCGTCACAAAAAAGATGGAGAATCTGACGATGAATATTCCGAAAGACTCTTGAAACAATACGAAGACATCATCTTGAAGGAAGACCCAGAGACCATTGCTTCTTTGACTGTTGAAACCATCAGTGGAACGTCATTAGGAACTCCAGTGCCAACTAAAACTTACATGTACGGCTTAAGAAAGTTATGTGACAAATACGACATTGTATTCCACTTGGATGAAGTTATGTGTGGAACAGGTAGAATCAACCCTAACGGCCGTCTCAACTGTTGGGAAAACTTCTTACCAGAAAACGAAGGTCCAGATATCCAAACTGTGGGTAAGACTTTAGGAAGCGGTTACGTCACCATTGCTGGTATGTTGATCTCTCCCAAGGTTAAAAGCGTATTTGTTAATGGTACCAACAAAATCATTGGAGGTCAAACATACGCTTCTCACGGTTTCAACTGTTACGTTGCTTTACAAGTTCAAAAGAAAATCGCTGCTCTCAACTTGACCAAGAACATGTTCGAACAAGGTAACTACTTGGGTGCTTCATTGAAAGAGAAGTTGGAGTCTTCGAAGACAGCTGGAGATGTTAGAGGATTGGGAGGTTTCTGGACCATTGAGCTTGTTAAGGATAAGAAGACCAAGGAGCCATTTTCACGCAGTGTTGACATTGCTAATAAGGTCAAAGCTGCTGCCTGGAGCAAAGGTGTGAGTCTTTTGGCCTCCCAAGATTGTATTAGAGACGTGGGAGGTGACTTCCTTATGTTTGCACCATCCTTCGTTATCACAAAGGAAAACGTCGACGACATTGTCGCCATCACTGTTGAATCCATTAAGGAAGTCGAAAGTGCCTTGGAGGCCTCTGGAGATTTATAAGAATATTGTAACCAATTTATAGGAGATTCATGGATCAGTTCCGCGAGATAATCAATCGCTTCATATTTAAGTAGTTCATTGCCATTATTTACAAGAGCTCCGTGGATATAACTTAATAATTCTAGGTAGTGAATGCACATACTCGATGACTCTGCCATGCGGTCCAGTCGATGGCGTCCACTTCCCATTTGTCACTCGCTTGTCGCCTGACCTTCGCTCGCCTGGCACACCTCTCAAATTTCCAGATCGGTGTAAGGGTCTACGCGTTCAAAATTTTCTCACAATCGGCAAATTAATTCGTTTCTTAAACGTTGTCAGGATCAAATTTATACCAACGGTGTCTGTGAACTCTATTAGTGTAGGATGTCCACAGACGAACAGAAAGTGTACCTAGCCACGTACTCTAACGTATGTCATTTCAACTCAATCTGCAAATTTGGACCTTATAACGCGTCTTAAATCTTTTTACAGTCCATTTTACTAACTCGTTCAAAGACCGATGTCTATGAGTCTATAATAAATAATTCTCCGTTGATGAGAAGGTGTAAGGATAATTGGGTCAATGCCACCCAGATCCTCAAATGTTGTAACTTTCCAAAAGCAAGAAGAACGAAAATCTTGGAAAAAGGCGTACAAAAAGGATTGCACCAGAAAATTCAAGGAGGATACGGGAGATTCCAGGGAACTTGGATCCCATTAGAAGATGCACAAAGGCTCGCCGCCGAATATGGCGTCACTCCAGATATAGCCCCAGTTCTATTTTTTGATCCAAGTAATCCTGGCTTCGAACTCAGTAAAAAGCTGAAAGACGCTATGCATAAAGATGGAACTCCTGTCAAACGTAAATACGTAAAGAAAAAGAAACCTGAAGGGTCCAGTCCAAAGAAATTCAAGAAAGATGATGGTTCTGATTATAATCCAAGTGATCCGATGTCTCTTTCAAGAATGTCTTCACAAATGCCCAATTATCCGCCTCAATTTCCGATGTCAAATACAATGGTGCTGCAAGATTATGTGAACAATGGGATCCCCTACCCACAGGCTGCACAAGTCCCCCAACCTGCTCAACAAACAGGGCATCTTGCGCCTCAAAATGACTACCAATATCAGATTCAAATGCAGATGCAAATGCAAATGATGCAGCAACAACAACAACAACAACAACAACAACAACAGCAACAGCAAGCCCCGCAAGCATACTACGGATTTTCACAGCAACAGCAACCTCCACAGGCTCCGCAGCCTCCTCAAACGGTGGTCAACCAGAACCATACGCGTCTTATGGGACAATTTCACCATCTGAAACTTTCATCTTCACAATCTACTAACGATACCAATTGGTCTCAAGATGAAAACAAAGAGCTGGATACGCTGATGTCGTCCAATGATGATGCTCGGAACAACAAGGAGTCCTATTCTTCTCGATTGCTCAAGTTTTTCAGTGAAGAAAATGGAAACATTCCCTATTTCGTACATGATCCACCCTTTGATTTCAATATCAATGAGGCCATTGACGATGAAGGTCACACTCCCTTGCACTGGGCTGCATCTATAGGCCACTATCAGATGATTCATCTTCTCATTTCTAAAGGTGCAAACCCATTGGTGGTGAACAACTATGGTTTGAACCCATTGTCCAAGTTAATTTCTTTCAACAACTGTTACGAGCTTAAGAATTTTCCTAAGGTCTTGGACGATTTGGAAATTTGTCTCATCAATACCGATATAAATGGAAGAACCCCATTGCATTATTTATGTCAATTCTCCAAGGTTCCTTCGAAATATGAGAGTTTGAGGTACTACTTGGGAGTCATTTTGAATAAATTGACATCTATGACTTCCCAAAATTCCGGAAATAAGTCCATCAACCTCTTGAAGAATGTTCTTGACCACCAAGACGTTAATGGAGACACGTGTCTCCATTTGACAGCTAAAGCTAGATGCTCCAAGCTTGTCAAATTTCTACTCAGTTATAATGCCAGAGATGACCTTTATAATCTCAACCAAGAAACTGCAAAATATTTGATCATGTCAGAGAATCTCCTCTCTTCTAGAGAATCCCCGATATCAGATTCACAAATGAGCGAGGCTAACTATACTAGTTCCCAAGTGAAACAGATGGTAACACCTACTCAAAACAGAGTGCAGAGAATGCAGACTCCTGACACTCAAAAAACAACAGTTCAAGAGGATGACGACGATGACCACCAAACTGCAAGAGTTGATCGGGAACAGCTCAACCAACTCTTGAGGAATAATGGTGGTAGTGAAGACGATAAGGAGAATATTTTCCTTGAGAGTATGAAACCATTTGACTCAGTATCAACTCCAATTCCAGCATCCAAAGTCAATTCGTACCTCACCAGTTCATTTAATCAGCCTCTCGGTATCATATCAGAAAGGACAGCAGAGAACACGCCAGCCATTCCTGAAAGCAATACCAATGATAAAGAGCTGAAATCAGAGGATGTAACCGAGTCATATCACGTGAAGCCACCACAGATCGATGATGATGGTGTCATTACCCTGACGCTGGACAAAAAGCCTATTGTTCCCGACGACATGTCGGAAGTACTTCAAAATATGGTCAAATCTTTTACCAAATCGTATAAGAATGAGAGTTTGGAACTCGAAAAGAAACTCGGGATAGTGGAGGAACAATTGAATCAAAAAGAATCAGAAAACGAAAAGCTCTTGTACAATACGACATACAGCTTAACCAAGCTTGGGATCGAAGGATTCGTGGATTTGAAAGAAGCATACGGGTTAATCGAACAAGTTGTAGATATACAAAAGGACATTGCATCTCAAGAACAGCATAGATTTCACAATCATCTAGAAAAGCTTCAGGCATTCAGATTGGCCCATCTTGTCTCAAATCATGAGAAAAATACAGAAATGGATAAAACCAATGACCCTATAAACAAACTTCGGTTGTCAAAAGAGCTCACCAAATTACAATTACAAAGATCCAATTTACTTACCACCTTGGTTGAGAAGGTTAAGTTGTATGGGATTGATGATAAGATGTATAAATATCGAAAACTTATCAGTTTGAGTTGTGGATTAAGTGTCGATGAGATAGACGGTCTCATCGATGGAATCGAGGAATCCTTGAGGGAGACCTCTAAGTAAAATCATGAAGTATATTGTAGCTATGAGTGTATTATACGTAATAAACGGGACGATAATAAAAGATTTCGAGAGTCGCATTTTTTCAAAACATGCCTTCATTCACCGACACCCTACACGATTCACAGAAGGATTTGAAGGTACCGGAAACGGCTTACGAGGCCCCACCCACCTCTTTCAATCGTCCATTTAGTTCTGTGAACGTTGGAGCCACCGAAGAGGGCGGATTATCTGTTTTAACATACAAGTCAATTGGATACACTCAATATGGTGAACAATTGGAACTAATGAGAGGTGCCTTATTTCCTACAAAATTAGAGCCCACCCGAATCAATCCGCAAGTATACGACGCTGAGACACATCTTCGTGAAGTCTCGGAGGAGTTGAGCCAACTCAGAGGCGTTCCTGAAAGAGGAGAGTCAAGAGCTAGTCAGGAAGTTACTAGTATCAACGATAACTTAACACAAGCCATAAAGTCCCAACAAGGTCTAGATATCGTTGGAAGACAAGCAGTAGACAGTTACAAGTCCGATGTGCACACGGAGTTGCTCATTGACGGACCCAAGTTCGTCCAAAGGAGAATTAGTACTGGCTTAAAAGTAGACAAAGATGCTGACGTGAATAATTTGGACCCCGGTGTGTACGGAAGGCCTACTATACCAATTCCAGGATCCGTTCCACCACCAGTTCCGCTGGCCCATCCAGGATTCGGGGGTAATCCTAATTTGCCCGGGTATCCTCCAAACCAACAATACTAGTGTATATTAAATGTAAAGATAGAAGCTTTTATACACCCACGACCACGCTCTTCACCACAGTATAGTCGTCTAAACCGTATATGGACCCTTCTCTTCCAAAACCAGAATGTTTTATGCCACCGAATGGAAGTGACGCTTCGGAAATAGCACCAGTGTTCACACCCATCATTCCTACTTCGAGGTCCTCAGCCACTCTGAAAACCCTCAGGATATCTTTAGAGAAGAAATAACCTGCTAAGCCAACATCGGTGTCGTTGGCCAACCCGATTACCTCCAGTTCACTCGTAAACTTTATAAGAGGACAAACAGGACCAAAAGTCTCCTCTTGTGAAATCTTCATCTGGGTATTCACATTACTTAAAACAGTCAATTCATGGAAGAGTGGGCCGATATCAGGACGCGGGTTACCTCCCAGGACAACTTCAGCACCTTTTGAAACAGCATCTTCGATATGGTCCCTTACTTTGGCAAACGATCTCTCGTGGATTACGGGCCCATGAGTAACACCATCCTCGAGACCATTTCCCAAAACAACGCTTGATTCGACTTTGGAAACAAACTTTTGCACAAATATGTCATAAATAGACTCATGAATGAAGACTCTATTGGCACAAATACATGTCTGGCCACTGCTTCTGAATTTGGAAGCAAACACTCCTTCTACAGCTTGATCTATGTCTGCGTCTTCAAAAACAATCAATGGGGCATTTCCTCCCAACTCAAACGAAATCTTTTTGAGGGTCAGGGCCGATTGAGACATCAAAAGCTTTCCGACGTTTGTAGAGCCAGTAAATGAGATCTTCTTGACCGTTGGATGTTCACATAAAAGCTTTCCCAGCTTGGCTGAGTTGGAAGAAGGAAGAACATTGACCACTCCTTTGGGAAAGCCTGCTTCTTGCAGTAGGTGAGCTAATGCCAATGCACTGAAGGGAGTTTCCGAAGCAGGTTTAATCACTCCAGTACACCCAGCAGCAACATATGCTGCCATTTTCCTGGTTATCATTGCAGCAGGGAAATTCCAAGGTGTCATGATACCACAAACTCCTATAGGTTGCTTGAAAGAAAGGATTTTTTTGGAGGCCAGTGAAGAACTGATTATATCTCCTGTTTGAGTGGTAGCAAGATCAGCAAACCATTTGAAGAAAGAGGCGGCATATTTGACTTCACCTAGTGCATCTGCATAAGGTTTTCCATTCTCTAGAACAATAATTCTCGCCAAGTCGTCTTGATTCTTTATGTATAAGTCATAAAGATTTCTCAAGAGATCTGACCGGTACTCACCGGTTGTTTTACGAAAAGACAAGAAAGCGGAATGGGCATGTTCAATGGCATTGCTGAAATCCTGCGATGACATCAGCTGAACTGATCCTATGTATGCTTCCGGCTTGTCTTTCAAAGCCGGGTTGTTCACATCAAATGATTGTCCGTTACTGCTATCAATAAACTCACCATTCACGTATCCTTGGGTTTGGAACAATTGAGAATTGGCAAGATTTGTAATGACGGCCAGACTAGATTGCGTAGATCTGTGGACATATCTGATTCCTAGCATTCCGGGTGACCTGCAGGTCCTTGATATCATTTTGTGTGTAGTCTTGCTTTTTTGCAACATGATGTCGAAGGGAAGTGAACTCCGCGTTGCTGCAAAAAGATAAATGCGAAGCGTGTCACGTGGATAAATATGGACTACTTTTACCAGCAAATAGATTTTGAGTGAGCTGTTAAAAGTCAGTGGCTCACAGAGGATATATTGATCAGGATCTCGGGCTAATTCGAGATAAGAACACCATTTAGCCCGGAAGCAGTATCACACCAGAATCAGAGTCTCTCTAGATCCAAAGATTCCCCCAGAGTCTCTCCTGTGAAATGAAAATCTCTTCTCGAATCGGCTATTTTGTTACCAGGAAGAACTATTCCTTGCACTTCTGCACTTCAATGAGGATACTGCGTGATGAAAACCGTGTCGAATGTGGAGTGGCCTATCACGTTAATTCCAAACATATTTGGTTAATGTGTACCTAAAACACGTCATTTCCATGAACCTTACTTCGTATCACAACAAATACACTAACAATAGAAATCAGTCATCCGTGTGGCTGCCTCCAGGTCAAAAGGTAACCTTCGAGTAGCCACACGACAATCTTCGTGGTTCCATGGAATGCGTGGGGCGACTACCATCGTGCGAGGCGTGGAGATCGGTGCGGGGCCCGATAGTGCTATCTCCATAAGGTTCCATGGAAGGTTGATGCTAGAAGGTTCCACCAAATGAATTCAATATATATAAAGAGCTAATAATGTACACTAGGATACAATCTTTGTGTTCAAACCAACAAATCAGCATGAACTCAAACCAACAACACTTTCCTTTTACCTTATACAAAAGCATTTTACGACTAAATTGTTTGGTTCAAAGTAGTTTGAGTGCCTGGAGCACATCAAATGGATAACAGATGTAGAACAATTATGAACACTCATGAAACATGCTAATGATACTCTAATACGATATATAACCTGAATACATCAATATAAGTTTAACAATACTCACATTATTCCATATTGCCATGCAAAAAAAGTGACGTATAGTTTATATCTCCATGTCTCCAGCCAAGTCATCATCACTGCTTAAGCTTCCAACATCACTTAACTCATTTTCGTCTTCATCCTTGACATTTTCACCTCCTTCTTCTAGATCATTGGCTACGTTTTTTGCATATTTCTGCACGTAATCTTTAACCTTTTGGTTGTACAACTTTTCATCTTTCGACATCAATTCTGAAGCGTCAGAATTGAGTGGGTCACTCGGATTGGCGTACCTCAACAAATGGGGAAGGAAGTTCTCAAATACATTCAAAAGTCCAAACATCGGAGACCAAGTTTGGTTAATAACGTCAAGACACACACTCCCACTATTTTCGTCTATATTTGGATGGAAAATGGTATTTGTAAACCCAATGGAAGGGGATTTCATGGGATATTGATCTGGTAATTCAACCCTTATTTTCCAGGTACCACCTTCATATGGAGTACCTTCAGGTCCACGGAAAATTACGTGCATTTGTTGGAGGTTATCATCAACTAACTGTACGTCATGGCCACTCATCATTAGATCCATGACGTCTTTTTCCATTCTTCTAGTAGGACTACTCATGAGGATATCAACTAAGATAACCGATTCGGGGGGATTGCGAATGTGACCTTTGGAGTGCGGCTTGGTGCACCAGATAATGTCATCCGGGTCCAATTATGGGATTCTTACCGCGACGCTGGCGTACAGCTTAGCGACATAACACTGAATCGTGAAATTCGCACTGATCGGCCTATCTTTTACAGTTACCTACTCTTGCATTATATATTTCGTTATGTATTTCTTTCATCATTTTCATTCACATATTTTTGTTTCTACAAGCCCTCTATTTCAATCCACTCACCGACCCATGGCCGGCTTGGTGCCCTTTTTAGTGACTTTGATGTTCCATTCTGTCTTGAAGATTTTCTTACCATTGGCATAGAATGTCGATTCAGCAGGGTATGTACCACGAATTAATGCTCCTCCAGGGACTTCGTCTGGCTTCAATCGAATAACGTGATGCGGGTTATTTTCATCATTTACTTCAAGAACATCTCCGAGCTTATCTTTTCTGGTTTTGAAAGGGAATCCTCCTTTCTTCACAACTTGATGATAGGTCAAGTCCCGAAGAGGCTTTGATGTGGCTTTAATCTTGAGTGTGATGGTGTATGTTGAGTACTCTGGCAAATGAAAGAATAACAGTTGGGGAGGTTCCTCCATATCTTGCGAATATTCCAATGTTTCTTCGTGCCCTTCACACTCGATGATCATAGCCACCAACTCAATGTGTTCGTTTTTGAACATTTCAATCAACTCTTCCCTGCTTTTGAGACCCGTAGCTTTTCTGGTTTCAATAGAGGTCATTTTCGTGGTAGAAAAATGTTGGATAAATGCAATCATGCCTTTTATATACCCACATGAGCCAATGCCCATCACGTGACCAGATGCATGTGAAAAGAGGGCATCTGGCAATTACAATTTGTATCGTGGTACGAATGACAAACTAAGTTTGGATCTCCACTTTCGAATATTCTATATTTTCCATCAAGTCATACCCAAAGATTACCATTCTACTATTCTATCCTATTTACAAACTCATCAAAATTCGTTATATCATTGTCTCCTTCAGATTTAATACCTTGTCGAGAATTGACCAAGAGGTAATTCATGGAATTGTTTCTTTGATTCAAAGAATAGTTGTTGAAGGTGTTGTCATTGAATTCGTACTTGAAATCTGAGTTTGTTGGGTTGTTCATTGCCACTGGTGCTGGAACAGAATTTGTTCCTAAATAATCCTCGCCTGTCACGTGCCTACTGAGACTAGTCTCATATTGGCTGGGACTGATGTCTTCTGAATTGATTTCAGAATTCAAGTCTTCGGAGTCATAATCCTGTTTTTTCAGTTTACGTTTGTGTCTTCTGGGTGGCCTCTTTTCTGCTTCTATCTGCTCGTGTTCTCTATATTTGGCAAGATAAATCTTCAATGTCTCGGAATAATTCTCAAACCCTAGGGTATACAATGCCCAAAGAATATCTTCTCCATTGAGGGTTTTTCTCTTCTCAATTCTACACCTGTCAACAGACTGGCTTGTTATAAAAGAGATGAACTCACTTACACATTCTTGAATACAAACTTTAGATTCTTTAGAGAGCTTTGCGTGAGATGGTAGAGCTTTTTTCATCACTCTTCCAACTTGATTGTTAGTAAATGGGCCAATCTGGATTTTTTTCTGTTTAGCGACGTACCATTGGCAATAGGAAGAAACCTGTCTTGTTCCTTGATTTCGTAGTCTTCATTCAACCAGTTGGCATCAATAGACTTATTCATTTTGGCGGTGTGGATAGGAAAAACAAATTGTCCAGCCGTATTAATATTAATGCGAGATCGGAGAGATAAAATTTGTCCGGGGCGTTCCTGACCAAAATTCATACCAGAAATGATTCTATAATATACATTATGCCAAATTTGCTAGGCACTTCTTAACAAGTTCTATATACACAGCACAATCTTTTGCTTCGTCTTTCCAGTAGTTGTAAACCAATAGGGAATGCTCCAAAGTCGAAACCACTATTTCTTTAGGTAAGAGCGTTTCCAAAAGATCGGAAAGGTTTCCGAAACTTTGTAAAATCGGATTTTCCTCGAAGATTGATCTGAACGACTCGTCTGTGGTCACAGTATCTAGGAGCTCGTGCATCTTCTTGTACAATAGGAAGAGATAGAAGTTCCCAATAAGGAGGTTACGGAGATAATACCATTGCCCGGGATGTCTGTGACCACCTAATTTTGGAATATTGAGTTTGGGGATTACTTTAAGATTGAGGAAAAATAACTTGATAGTTTGCTTCTTGGCATCTTCCAAGAGTCCCATCTTGAACTCAGACTTCTCTTGCTTCTCATTTGTGAAATATTGGGAGAAATTCTCGTAAACATTGGTTTTCTGGTAGTATAAAGGTGCTTCCAAGATTTTTTCGTAATCGAGCTCAACATGATGATCAGAGCCAGAGCTCAATTCCGATGTTGCGGACTCACTTGTGAAAGTAGACTGACGATTCACGTCGTCGGTGAAAAGACTCACGGCTCCTTCTATCAAATCTAAAATGCTTATCTTGTCTTCCAAAATCATATACGTCAAGGGTCTGAAAAGTAAAAGTTTGGACACGAGAATTCGAGTCTTGATGTACATGATTGCCTCTGATTGAGCTTGGAATATCAAGTTGTCATCAATCAAAAAATCATCCAAGTTCTCAGAAGTGATCTTACTCACAGTTGAAGTCGACGATTTCTTGTGAGAACTGGCTATGGATTTGAAAATCTGGGTCACATCTATCTCCTTCAAGACAAAGCTTCTTATTCTGGGACTAAGTGAATTAATGATACCATTGTATTGATTGCTGTAATGAATGAAAGAGATCCAGAAACCCTCTTTGTAAAATTGCGGCAGATCCCATAATCCCAGCTCCATGCCATCAAGAGAATAAAATTCGTCGAACATTTGATTGTCGACTTTCCTTATGGCTACCTCAGTGAGGAAATAATACCAAGTATATTGGTCATCAAACTTGGTTGCAATTTGTACACATTCGGGACTATGATCTTCACTTTCACTTTGGTTGACGATGGGCTCTGGAATGGCAGGGAAGTTACAAGGCGGCTCGAAATTCAAGATTCCAGAAGTTGGTAAATGAGGCGATAATTCTGCCCTGAGTTCACACTCGAGCTTTAGACAAATCCAGAATAATCTTTCCACAATTCCTTTTGTTTTATCGTCATCGTAGAGCAAATCTTCACCTCGTTTCCTTGACTCCAAATAGAACATCACATCTTGGCATGCTAGATTGATGTATCTGTATGCAATTATTGGCTTCATGGTGTAAAGGTAAAATTGATTCAAAAATAGATTGTAGAGAATTGAATTGCTCGTATACTCCTGGTACACGTCAGGGTAAAACCCGATAATAAGGCGTGAAAACGTGATGAAGCTCACAGCAATTGATAACCTTTCAGGTTTCAATACAGGCAGTGCTTTACTGATAGTATCAGGTTGAAGACAACTGGTGGATGTATCATTCCGCTCTTCCAAAGAGGTGCTGTATTTGGCAAAATTATCCAATTGGATGGGTGATGATAGCACTCCTAGACCACAAACCACCGGTATGAGGGGAAGTTTCTCGCATAAGCTCTCGAATGCCTTGATACGAGAGTTGGAATCCTTGATGTTGCTTGATTGGAGTGCCTGTTCATAAACTGGATCCAATTTTTTTGAAGATGAATAGATGTCATGATATTCAGATGCCAAGGAGACGATGCTGAAGTTTGGGATTGTTTTGGAGAATAATTTCAAGAGCTCAATGGACTCCAAGAAATCTAATACGTCCAAGACTGGGATTTTGGTGTGACAATTGACGAAGAACGAATTGACGGACAGAGACAAACAATCGAATAGCACATCTTCCACAGTGTTCCAGTTCGAGAGGGCATTTTTCAAATCCATGCCAGTATTCTGTTGAGAATCAGAGCACAAACGTAACACATCAGTGTGTATCTTATCGAAGTCGTCCGTAAGATCAGGAACCCATCTGTTGAAACAGTCCCATCTCATGAGGGAAGTGAAGTCCATATACCATGTTCCATTTTCAACGGGGTTGATTTTTGACTCTTTTGTAGATTTGGGCCCTCCTTTCAACTCTCTGAGATCTTCCAAGATAAGGTCTAATTTTTGCAAGACTTCCTGAGATGAGCCATCGGAGACGATCTCTCTCATTTGAGCCTCATTGTTATAAACACAAGATTCTACACCTGCACGCACACACAGTCCACATCTTGGACGATTGTTATCACATCTGACCTTCTTCACACGACATGAATTACAAGCAGTGAGTGCTCTTCTTCTTGCAGGATAAAGTTCCTTCTTGATTCTTTTCTTTGACTGTTCTCCCGAAAAGACCTTGGAGGAGTCTGTGGACAGATTTGAGTGATCAAAGGGTTCTTGAGAAATGACTCCGTATGAAACTGGCATGGGTTGAGTGCCAGGTAGAAGTCCAGGGACTCCAGAGACTCCAGGGCCAGTAACGAGTCCGTGGTTTTGAATCATTCCTGGAGGATTGATGGCTGGATTCATGTGTGAATTTATTCCAGAAGTGGGAACTCCGGGGAGGCTCTGGGGAGCGTTGTTGTTGATAGAGGCATTTTGAACCACGCCTGGGGACGGTTGAACACCCGGAGGATTTGAAAGTGCTGGAGGAGACATTTGCATCATATGGGACATTCCTGGGAATCTGGAGATCAGAGACTGTCGCTGGGGATTGCTGATATGACCGGGCACCATTTGCATGGGACGGGGACTTGCCGAGACTGGCGAGTATATGGGACCATCTTGATAAACTTGAGTATGAGTAACATAAGACTGAGGTTGAGGTTGAGGTTGAGGTTGAGGTTGAGATTGAGGTGGAGGCTGCTGATAGTAATTTTTGGACGGATTATACTCATGTGAAGGAGAGTCCTGGTCCTTGATCTCTGAAGACAGCGACGAAAGATGTAGGTCGTTCGATTTCCTGAGGTCTGCAGGCATTAACCTATGACTAGTTTCTGATATCCAAGAGTAACTGCGAGTTTGTGCGAGGAAATATTTAGGGTGCAGAACAAACGCAAAATGAACAAAGAGCGCAAACGAACTTAGAATATCGGTGCTAATAACGGCGCCAATAAAGGTGCTAAAACGGCGCAAATAATGCAAATAGGTAATATATTTATTATTAAAGAGTCACACCCACTAACCTGGGGGTAATTGGGAGGCGTCCACGATTTCGGCAGCATCTACTGATTCTTCTTCTTCTGTGGCCCCTTCCAACGGAGTTCTTGGAAGAGCCATCATACCACTTCTGGCCAATTCTAAGATTCCGAAAGGATGTAAAAGTTTGATGAAAGAACTGACTCTGGAAGGTTTGGCACTGAGCTCCACAATGACGTTTCTATCAGAAATATCGACGATTTTCCCACCAAATTGTCTGGTGAGAGTAGAAATATGTTCTAAATGGATATGTTTCTGTCTTAAAGCTTCAGAAGGAGCCAAGTTGTTTGGATGGAAAGCAGATTCATGAGCTTCTAAATCGGGAATGGCGCTTCCGTCACTGGTGTACAATTTGTGGCTAGCAATTAATTCTTGAAAGTATTCAGGTCCCAAGATTGAGACTCTAGCCAAGAGCAATTCTCTTTTGATGATTTCAGCATTTGAGTAATCCAAAACTGCATAAACAGGCACCAAATCTTCGATTTGTCTTCTAGCTTGTTCAATAACAGCATCTTGACCTTGTAAAACGATGGTCATTCTGGATAAATCTTTAACTTCAGTATTACATACAACCAAAGAGTCGATATTGAAGCCTCTAGCAGCCAAAGTTCCCGACACAGAACTCAAAACACCGGGTTCATTTTGGACCAAACAGTTCAAGACGTGTTGTTTTTTTGGAGCTTTGGAAGGAGCTGGAGTTTCATAAAGAATCGAAGATACTGCAGCATCTGCAGACCAGTTTGGAGTATCTAAAGTTGGTAAAGGAGGTCTTTTTTGATTACGGTGTAAGGTTTTGTATGCCAACGCAGAGGTGGAGCTTGACACCTTTGTTCTTACCAGGGTTCTGGTAAGTGGCCCGAATGATTTAGCCAACATGATGATTTAGTGAAAAAATGAATCATTTGTTCCCGGACTCGCGCGCCGTTAACGCACGAACGGGAAGGTGGGAATGTCGTAGCGATTGCTGGTGTTGTTGGTGGGTGATGTCGCACTCCGGGGGAAATGTCGCGCAAAAAAGTACCTGTGATTTGGCTTGAGGTAAGGATGATGGCGTGTGTTCACCAGAAGTGTCCACATAGTATTCACCAAAAAGGTGTCAAGTGATTTGCGGGATTGGATCTTCACGGACTTATGTATGAGTTAATCCCGTGAGTTTCTGTTCAGTCATAATGCCAATACAGATCACGAAGGAATTATGAACAATGCCAGTTGATTTTGCTCGCGCAGTAAATCATATCTTACGAGAGCACCCACAGGATTCATGGTGACAAGTAATGTTGGACAAACCAACAGGAAACGATAACCATTTACAGAAAATGTAACAAATCCGGGCCACAAGTCCCGTGTCCCTTTGGCGTGTGCAATTGCTACTATAAGTATCAAGTGTGGCACCTGATTATGGACCCCTGATCATGTCAAAATGTGGCACCTGTTATTTTTATGTAAGCGTTGCTGATTAGCTCCAGAACTCTATTCAGCTCAGCCGGTAGCAGTTGGTAACCGCTGGTAACAAGTAGACATGGGTAACAACCGGTTGGTTGAGAATAAAGAACCTCAAAGCCTTGCCTTCTCATGGTCACGTGCAATCATTAGTGAAATTGTGTGTGCTTGTGAAAGGGTCCAAATAGAGTTGTAGAACTAGATAACAATCGGTGAAAATAGTTGATTACAGAGGAAATGCTACTTGTACTACGGGAATCGGCCCATTTATTGAGCTCCGCCTGTGCTTAGTGACCAATCAAATGCCTGTGATTAACGAGTGTGCGATTCAATTTAAGCCCTAAAACAATGGCTTTTCCGGAGGGTCTAAGGCCCTTGATAACGAACCCTGTGGGGCACTGGCCATGCGAATCCCAGCGGGTGTCATTTCCAAATCAGGAACCGGTGCCCAGAGTTCTAAACTCGCAAGGGACTAAAGACACTCTTAGAGGTAAGAGTAGAGTGTTGATCAAGGGTTTTTAGCACCCTAGTTCGTTCACTGACTCTCACATCCCCAACAAACTCCCATCACTCAACAGGTTCGCCCTTCTCAGTGTGAATTTACCCGCCAATTGGTGCACGCCATATGCACAGGCAATCGATTTAGCCAAATCATCCACACATAATTTCGCAACCGATAGCCACACCAAATTATCTAAATCCGACTATAAGATAGCGAGATGATCTCAAAATTTAAACATTGAACCAGTTTATATCAACCCAATGGGAGTATTAGGTAAGTTAAAACACTCTCTCGGAGGTGGTGAAGAACTTGTGGATTTGGTTAACAACCGAACAACTGTCAAGGACAACGGATCAATATCCAAGGATGAAAATGTCATTCAGGTGGTGGAAGTTGATCCCGATCAACCATACATTGATCTCCTTGATTTCGATAACGTCCCAGAGCCAAAGTCGTGGTTTCTGAAATTGTTCTACACTGCTAGTGGGTACTTCTATGGTAAGCAAGTTCATCCCAAGGAACGTTTATATTTGGCTAAGCTTGACTTCTTCTTGGTTTCAAGTAGTATGTTTGGATACTTCATCAAGACCCTTAACCAGACCAACGTTACCACGGCCATCGTTAACGGGATGGATGAAATCATCATAGGGAACCAATATAATTATTTGCTTACTGGATTCACCATTGGGTATGTGGTTTTCCAAATTCCTTCTCAATTTGTGATTCAAAGATACTCTGCAAGATACTATCTTGGAACCTTGGAGATTTTGTGGTCCATTTTAACTCTCTTGATGATCACCTGTCACAGTTTTGGCTCCTTCTTTACTATAAGGTTTCTTCTTGGTGCTTTGGAAGCTGGTTACTTCCCTGCATTAGAGTATTTGCTTGGTTCAAATTACGCAGCTGAAGAGTTGACTACTAGATCTGCTCTTTTTGCGGTCTCTGCTAGTATCGCCGGATTGGTTAGTGGTCCTATTCAGTTGGGGGTTATAAAGCATATAAAGGATTCATCTCTTCCCCCTTACAAGTGGATGTTTGTTATTGATGCCATCATCTCGTTCCCCGTGGGTCTTTACACCATGTTGGTAGATCCAAATACACCATCAACCGTAGATGTTTTCTACTTCTCCAAAGAAGACAAGTTGGTTGGTTTGGAAAGAAGAAGAAGAATCGGAGCTCAATTGAAAACCAGAGAACCCTACACCTGGAAAAAAATCAAAACTTTCTTCAACACCTGGCACATCTATGTGTTCCCAGTGTTATTTTTATGCTACAATAACTCATGTACCACAGGACAACCTCTTTTCCAATCCTTCATTAAGTCTTACTTGGGTAAAGGTCCTGAGGTGTATAATGTGTTTCCTTCATATGTGTCTGCGGTAGGAATAGTTCTCACAGTTCTATTTTCTGTATTCCATAACTATATTGGAGGGAAGCAAAACCACTTTTTTGTGGGTGGATTCTTTGTTCTTGTGTGCTTTGGATGTTGTGTGATGTCTGTTTGGGACGTCCCAAGAGGCTTACAATGGGCATGTTTTTTCTTCCTTGGAGTTCCCACAGCTTGGGGTCAGCCATTTATCTTCTCGTGGGTGAATAGATTGATGTTCCATGACGATATGAAGAGAAACTTTTTGGTGGTTTGTACCAATGTGTTGGCTTATGTGACCCAAGCTTGGGTTCCCATCTTTGTTTGGAACAGAGAAGATCAGCCCAAATATCATATCGGATACACTTACACTGCGTGCTTGTGTGCCTTGGGATTGAGTCTTACAGCTACAGCATACCTTTTGGCTTTGAGAGACGAAAGAAGAGCTAGAGAGGAGATCTCTTCCAAAGATGAAGATGGTTTTTCTAGCATTAGTGCTTAGGTTAGAGTGATAGAAAATAGGTGATGGAAAATTCTATGGAATATATTATGGAAATTTTTATAAGAAATATATGGATATCGTAAATGAATGACTTTTCAATATCATAAAATCAAGGGAATTGTCCTTCTCGAAGTCCAAAGTATCCATCAGGAGCATCGGTGGGCTGAAGCCAGTTCAAATCACCTTCGTCACCTTCAATTCCCATATTACTGATCCAATTTCCCCACCAGTCAAATTCTATGGACTCGTACTTGACGGTGAAAAATATCATTAATGCACTGAATGCAACCCCAGTAGACAATCCACTAGTGAGGATGTAGTTGTATTTCTCCCACCACAAAATGTAGTTCCTTTTGATATAATACATGAAAATGTATGACAAGTATAATCCTCCAGTATAGTACAGGAGATTGAACGGAGCGTAAAGCAAGAATCCACCCATGATCACGATAGGATTGAAATACCTTGTGAGCTTTTTGGGTCCATAGTGTTTGAAAAAAATGCATGGTAGAACTAGTATTACTCCAAGAAGAAAACACCATTTGAGAACGGGATACACTCCACTGAAAACTTTTGCAGGGCCTATGACCCCATATTGGATACTGGAGTAGAAAAATGTGTTGGCACCAGGACAGCTGAGTTTATTTTGTTGATGTTTTTCACACATATCAGGAATGTTTTCCACCTGCCAGTTGACTATTGCCAATGCAATGACAATACTTAGCAAAGTGGATAACATTTGGCCCTTGAAGATGGCCCTTGGGGGGATTTTAGCATAATGCGCCACCTTCTGGTCAGTAATATAATTGGCTGCTTGGTGGTCTATATTTGTACCATAACTTTTCAAAGTGATCAATGCTAAACCAGAATTTGGGATGGCATATCCTACTATCAATTCCACTAGAACATTCAATCCAAATGCAAACCCAGTTACAGATGCAATGGCAGTTATGGGAATCAAGAAGACAAAGTTTATGGCAATAGTGAAAACGATTCCCCACACTGGAGTTTCTGTGGGATATAACAAAACACATACAATTCCAAAGAAAGTACTTGCCAAAAGAATTACCATAAACCACCAATTCGGGACCTCTTCGTAAACTGACATCATTTTACAGTGTGGGTCATTGATGAATTGGCCGTAAACGTTTCTGGATTTCATGGTAAATGATTCATACAAAGTGGTGGCCACATTTTTAAAACTAGATCTCATCAGATCCCATTCACTGACCACATGATATAGCACAGCAAACGGGTAAAGAGCAAAGTACGCTCCGTAAACGACAAGATTGGCGGCACTGAAGTATGGGGGGCCCACTTGTTGGTACTTTTCATTATCAAAGTGGTTTTTGTCATTCAAAATGTCATGCACTTTGTACACTTGTCCCTTATTATTAAATAACTCGTTGGTGTTAATGGGGAGGTATGCCGTCCACTTGTTATTCGTGTAATATACACCCAATATCACGAAAAATGCAAGTAAGGAGCCAATGTACTGATTGAAATAGGTGTAGAATGGGATTGTTAAACAACCACTAGCATTTAGGATATTCCAGTCAAGTGTTGGAAACGGATTGAGACCTAGTCCAATATTCAGACCAGTCACATTGGCAAGGTGCAACAGGCTAGGATTGAACCATGTGGGCCAATTTAAAGTGGAAAGGGCCTTGAAAAAGAAAGATGGGAACCAGTTATAAAAAAAACTGGCTGCAAAAACGAGAAAGAAGAATGCATATCTCAGGACCTTCCATCCATGTATCGGTTGATTGGATTCTTCTGTTTGTATCAAAGCCCTATTCAATGCTATCAATGGCATCACTGTAGGCCAAAGAGCCTTTGGCGGATAAACACAAATCTTTCTCATTATACCTGCGAATCCAAATCCCAAAAATTGTGTCAGAACAATGAGTAGGATCTGATATGTGATGGATACCCATTTGAGGCCATAAAACTTGTCTAGCTTCATCACCACAATATTGTATACGGCGTATGGGGTTCCTGCTGAGCACAGATAAATGATAGAGCTAAGCATCATTTCTTTATAATTCCAGGGTCCCGGATTCAAGTTTATGGTTCGGCCGAGAATCCAAATGGTTCTATTGGGTGCAAACAGCTTTTCCCATAATCTACCACACGGGAGAAGTAGAAGCTGGATGGTGTGAGAACTGAGAGAAATTGATGGAAGTCTGTGCACAAAGAAATTGTTTATGATGGAGCCGATAAATGTCCAGAAAAGACCAATAGCATACGCTCTGAATGTATCCACCGGGATTGTGGGGTCGTCGTAAGGGTCCGTAATGGCTCGTATTTCCGGGTATGGTGAATGGTATTGGATCAATGCTGCTTCAAGTCTCACCTGGAGATTCCAGTCATGGATGTGAAGATAAGTTTTATTCTTGAGCTTATCGTCTTCTTCATAGGCGTATTGAGACAGATTTGTGGTTTGGGACTCCAGCGTCTCTAAGTCCTCAGAAGGAGTTGTGTTGGTGCTGGCGTCTGTTGAAACTGCTTCTAGATGTCTCACCAATCTCTCAGTTAAATAATAGTCTTCGAGTAAGTAATTCACGTCCCCTTTGTGCACCGCGAGGGTTTCCCTGAGTATCTGTAGAGCTTCGGGAGCCAGTAGTTGTTGAATTTTGTTTATCATGTAAACAGCAGCTTTGGGGATCACGATGTCGTCTAATGGAATTTTGGACTTAAACTGCTCGTCAGAGAACACTCCCAAACGGAGAAGAACGAGTCTTTTTTGATCACTGGAAAGCTCCCCCAATTGCAGCTTGTGGTCTTCTTCCACAAGTTGATCAAAGTGGGACGGCACCTCGTCACTGGGACCCAATTCATCGAGCTCAATGTATTTCTGGTGATTCTTCATGCGCGAATTGAAGCATACTCAATCTTATTAACATACATTCGTTACACCTGGACTATTGTCAAATCAAGTCCTCTCGTTCAACTACATACTTTGAAATACTAAACCAATCCTGTACTAGTGGGCGATCCTGTCACGTGTGTAAACTCATGACCAAGTCCCATCCTTGCCTTATAAATAAGACTCCAAGATTTTGAGTACCTCTTCCGGCTCGGTACTACTTTCAATCAGCGGGTTCAAAATCCCATTGACTGCAATTGATGGGGTGATGTGTACTCCCAAGGTTCTGTGGAACCTAGTGAAGTATTTAACGTCCACAGTGATGGCATTTCCGGAGTGTTGTAAATCCAGCTCCTCAGTGACTTGCTTGATGACAATATTCTCCAACACCTCCTCTTTAGAAAAAGGAATTTTCAATTCCTTAGACACCACGTCATATAAATCACTGTATACTTGGTTTCTTCCCTTATCAGAGTTGGCATTATCGTAGAAAAATCTAATGTTATTAAACAAAACTTCAGAGACCTTCCAGTAGAGTTGAGGGTCATCTGCTCCTTTTTCTCTAATCAATTTAGCAATTGACAAAGCAAACTCATGGGTAAAAACTGAATTAGGGTGCCAGGGCTGGATGACATTGATCAACTCAAATTGAAACTTCAGAGGGTGTTTTTTATCAACAAGGGGAATCAATTTGTGTTGGAATTTGGCGAATATCTTTGCACTGAAAACGCAATTGTAGTCCAAGAATAAACTCACGGTGTGAGGAGCTTCCTTGGAGTATGAGCTCCAAGACTTGTAAAGGTGGGTTGTGCTATACTTTGGCGAAACCATGTTGAATTCTTAAGGACTTGTATCAGGAAATTGATACTTGCTTTATATTGTAAATTGTGGATCTACTGGGTTGCGTTTACACGGTTTTGCATACTTTTGCGACAATGCCACAAATTGAACATTCTAATGCGATCGGTTTAAGCGGCATTACTACTGGTAGGTTCACAAAAGTTACATAACTACGACAATTGATGTGTTTGTGAAGTCGATGAAATGTGAATTACACTGTTGTTTCTGCTCCCTAAAGATCTTTTTTCTGTGGTCTTATTTTTCAGGTCTGTTCATCCAATGTTAAGTTGACTATTCCTACCAGCTGCGAAATAGTGTGCTTTTTTGCAACCAACTAAACATTACCCTAAAAATAAACGTGATGTCTAATTTCAGCTCCCAGCAACCACAAAACCATTCTACTTCACCTCCAAATATTCTCCCTTCGCCATAACTCGATTTGGAATTAAGGCCTCTCGAATATGCACACCGGCCTAAATCACATGGCCGTATTTGACAAGAGATCTATGGTACATAACCCTCTCATAATGCGTTATGTCATTACTGTATTAGTATTCTAATCAAATTATTCTGCCTCACTTGTGATGCTTACTTGATCATAGTACAGTGACAGATTCCACATCGACATCTGAAGGTTCATAGGAAGAGACAAACTTGTCATTGTCACTTTTAATATCTTCATTTTCATTTTCAGCTTCATCATCATCCCATCCTCGACAACTAGCTCAGATTTAGCACATGGTGTACTGGTAGTCACCCTCTCAATTGCTGTTTTCAAGTGTAATGCCGATTTTCCTTGTCCTCTTGTGTTCTTCTGTCCATTTTCCGCTTGTGATTCGCCACTCAGCAGATAATCCAAAAATCTTATCTGCGAGTGTTTCTGATCTTGATTTTCCATTTTCACTATCGTCAAGCAGGTGGCCGAAGCGCCTCTTGGAAAACCTCTTTGGAGACATTTTGAATCGCAATTCTTATAGGGTCCTCAAGATCTTCAGCTGTTAACCTTTTGACGATTCTTTTTGGTCTTCTCAATGAGAGTGGCATGGGAAAAGCAGTCTCTTTTGGAGAGGCACTAGAAACCATGACTACTTCGTTGCTCACAGCATCAGGAACAAGAGGATCACCAACAGGAGCAATTGCCTGAGTAGTTTCCAAACCCGGGGAACTCGGAGACTGCTCATTCGATGTCAACACTTTCAGTTTAATGGAAACCACAAGAGATTCCTGAACCTCCGGATGATTCTCAATTCCAAAAGCCTTACCCTCGACATTTTCCTCGGATGCTTGTTCACTCTGGGTAACCGCGGGTATATAATCTACCAAAGCTGAAACGGGAACATTGACTGTATTAGATGTGGTAGAATCTTTCATGAATTTCAAGTCCACCGGCTTAGGCTGAGCGTTATCTCCTTCAATTTGTTCACCAATTCCTGGTTCTGCGTCAGCTACGGGAACATCTTCGGGTGTTAAAACAGATTCCTTTACGTCTTCATCGTCCACATCCACAAAGTCTTCATCAGACGAGTCTGACGAAGGATCCAGAGGTGGTGGAGATGGCAGAAGTTGTGGCAGGGGAGGCGCTGAAGACAGGTATGTGAGTGATTCAGCATCTGATTCAGACTTGTCCGAGTTATCGTCTCTCCATTCGATCTCTGAAGAAGAAACGATAATCTCAAAATCATCGGAGTTCCTTCTACGTCTTCCACGGGACTTACGTTTTTCACTCGAACCGTTTTTCTTCAGCCTGTTCTTTGCTCCGGGAATGTTGATAGAGAACGTGGATATCATTTTGGATGCATTTTCGTTCGCATACCTTGAAGTAGCACCAGGGTCAAGATCCGCTCTTGCCATGATTTCTGTACCATCGGGGTCTCTCGGAGTTTCTATCTTGAACTCCAGGAAAGTGGGAGTGTTCACTTGTTTACTGCGGTCGGTATCCTTAAACCGTGGCATGACCACATGAAACAGTGACGTACCTTCCATTGAACCTGCTCTATTCTTGCTCTTTTTATTCGGACGCATTGATTTAGAAGTTCTGATGGTGACTATTTTTGATGGGGTCCTTCCATCGTTTGGATAATGAGATTTTATGGTGACATTCTTGAAGCTTTCGTTTGTAGATGGCGCCTTGACAATAAAGTCCGAAGGGACCATAACTCTTTCCTTAAATATGTCCTTTGTGGGTGTATTCTCTTCCGCACTAGAAAAGCTTTGGATAGACTCAACTGATGACCTTGAAGGTTTTCCATTTTTGCCATCAATGATTTTTGCATCGAAAAAGTTTTCCATTGGGTTCGAGGTTCTTGTACCTTCACCTATACGGGTTCCTTTCGAGGGCTCTCTCTTCTGCTTCTTCCTCTTAGGGGCCTCCTTTTCGATTCTTCTTGCGGTCATAGAATACTGGCTCAAAGGGCTCTCTCCTGCCGAGCTTGTATTTCTGGGTCCAGACCCAGATGGTGTATGTGTGCGTGGAGACTGAGAACTGGATTTGATAGCTTGTTGAACTAGAGGACTTTTCAAGGCCTCGGGACTCAATAGCTTCTGTTGAACGAGAAATTGAATAGTATTAATATCGAGTCCGGCGACGGCAGCACTGGAGACTCCCGTCCCTCCTACCACTCCTTGTGCTCCAACTCCCAGCAATCCATTTCCAGCACCAGCCAAACCAACACCAACAGGCCCAGTCGTATTGGCATTCAATCCAAGTGCACTGAGATTGAATGCTGGTGTATTCATGCCGGAAATCCCTACTCCAGGGATGCTTACTCCGGTGGGCATGGTTTGAGCCACCATTCCCGGAGCCATGGCGGATGTCCAGCCGTATATCCCGGGATGAAGGAGTTGAACATTAGAGTAGTAAGGGTACAATCCTGCTTGAGGCGTATGCAAAGCATTCATTGGTCCAGCACGGGGACCGCTGGATGACATCCAATAGTAGGGGTTGGCAGCCACAGGAGTTGCAAAACCATTGGCAGTCATTCCAGCTACTCGTGGGTCAGTACCAGTAGCAGCTGCATGTCTGGAAGGACCATTTGGATGTCCATCTGCTAAGGCGGACCCCGTGTTTGAGCTTTTGTCGCTGCTGTTGGCTTCTGAAACTCTTCTGGACAAATCAAACGACTTTCTGAACTCTTGTTGCATGGCGGAAGCTTGTTTCCTAGACGAATCAGACCTCTGGGACAAATCACTTTTCGATGATGCGCTACGACTTCTTTGGGGGAACATGATTGATTCGTGTCTCATTTGCTCTGTCTTCATAACATCTCTTCTGGTTCTTCCCTGAGACAGTCTTGATGACCTGTTAGAGGTAGTATCACGATAACTTGACTGTGTTTCGGATGATTTGGAGACTCTCGGAGACGAATGAGATCTTCTATCCTGATTCGAATTGGCTGGTTTCTTCTCCGACAGTGTAGCAGCTTTGTGAAAAGCTTTGTAAGGACGCGACTCTGGAGGGTCATCTTCGTTAATCAAGAACGCGTTGAATCCATTGGCACCTTCAGCCCCTGGTCCGCTATGGAAAAATGGCATTTTGCCAAGTTCCTCTCGACGATAGTCAACAGAAGACCTCTTGACTAAATCTATAACGCTTTGCATTTCCGAATAGTTTGTGGTTTTCTTCGTTCTTTTAGGAGCATGATCTCCCCAACCTTTCACCGCTGAGGATGCAGTGTGGCCTTGATCCGGTTGGTTTCTTGAAGACGCCGTTGAAGTTGAGGATTTGCTTCGGTCTCCACTTTCCAACACAAACGTGTGCGTATCAGCTTGAATCCTGTCTACGGACTCGGCTGATGATATTTTGATGATTTCAGGTTGTGATTCTTGCAGTTGCAGCCTTGACGATTGAGAATCGGAATCATTGTTGAATAGCCGCAGATTGGGGATCAAGCTGGATTTCCTTTTAGTCAAAACCAAAGAAGGCGAGTCTCCTGAGCTGTCCAAGTCGCTAAACATTCTGTAATCTTCCTGACCTGACGTGTTCACACTAACAACTTGAGGTTCAGAAGCCAGCTTCTGTTTCACTGGTGTTTCGATTGAGTATTCTGTTTTTGTTGGCGTATCTCTCACGCTCACAGATCCTCCTTCTGTGATGCCGGCAGAATCGATAGCTTCATCTAACTCGGAGTCAGACAGGTAAAGGTGAATGGATCTAAAACTACCTTCTGGACCCTTCACAACCTCAAGATGATCTTGATTTAAAGCGTCACTGAGAACTTTTGTAGCTTTTCTTCTCTTCCTCGAATTCATTGAGGTGTTGAACCATGCATTATGTGTAGATACTGACAATTCTGTGACTTCTCCAGTCGATTTGGAGGACTGATTGGAAACATTTTTAGAAGTTTTTGCGAGTGAATTATCATCCGAACTCCGGTGCTTCGTGCCATTGATGTTGGGATCTTTTTGCTTGAATTGATGGAATGATTTGATCTTAGATGGATATACCGGATGATGCTTCGGTTGGGATGGATTGTAAGAATTATGCGCTGAATGTTTTGAAATGGATGAATGATGCGTTTGCTTTTTCGAATTGCCCAGCACTTGAGCTTCGGATGGGCTAGAGGAGAAGTCGATGATACTGGCTTTAGCACCGTTATTATATGACACAGTTTCAATTGGCTTTGCTCTTGATTTTTTGACCACCTCATCAGTTGATTTTGAGGGAGGTTGGGAGTTTTCGGGATTGGAATGTAATTTGGCTACCAAATTGTTCACAAGACCTGAGAATGTGAAATTGTCCAGACTGCTGTTATTTTTTGAAGATTTGGAGTCTCCAACAAGTCTCCCATGAGTGTTGACTCCAGGAGATTGTGACATGGCCAAATTAACCTTCAGTAACAACGCGCGATTTTTCTGTACCGAATGGAACGATGATTTTACCAAAAAGCTACTAAAATCGTAGCACAAACACCAAATTAGGAAACAATTTACGAAAACGGTGACAATTGAACAAGTGTTCTTGTTGAAAAGTGAGTTAGAAAGTTCTCGTTCTAGAACGCCTGAGTTTGCGATATATATATTACAATTCAAGTTTCGCATTACTTGTTCAAACTCGCACCACTGCATCGGCGATAAATGATTCAATCACTGGTAGTGATTATGAGTTATGATTTTCTTGGTTGTCAATTCGATGCTCGCCCTATTTTTTGTGAGCACCAATTTTCGTGATTTCCAACCATCAGTGACAATATCTAAGACTTCAAGGTTATATACAAGTATTATTTTAAGCCGTGGATTTGATGAAGTACTTCTCGAGTACAGAGTCCGGTACCTGGGATGGACTTTCGACTATGGGATCTATACCAGATTGATTTTTGGGGAATGCGATCACATCTCTTATATTGGAGCTTCCTGCTGCCATGGCACATAACCGGTCGAATCCAAGTGCTAGTCCTGCATGAGGTGGACAACCCATACTCAAGGCGTGAAGCAAGTGTCCGAAAAGCTGATCATAGTTTTCAATCCCTAATACCTCCTTGAAGATATATTTCTGAAGTTCAGGGTCATGAACTCTTCTGGAACCACCTCCAAGCTCCACCCCATTCATCACCAAATCGTAGTGTTCTCCTCTGACCTTGAGGGGCTCACTCTCTAGCAACTCGTAATCATCAACTTTGGCCATTGTGAACGGATGGTGGGTAGATTCGAGCTGCTGATAGTTGTAACTGGGGTATTCTGGGTCATCGATTTCTCCTTTTGTGGGACTGAAAAGAGGGAATTCGACCACCCACGATGCCACAAAAACTCTTTCTGTGTCATGTTGATCATCTAACATGCCGTCGGTGTCAATTTTCCTTCTCCATCTCGTGGGATATTCATTGATAGCCAACTGACGGAATTTTCCTAGCGGTGTAGGGTTCTCATATGGGATTTCTGCTCTATCAGAGAATGCCAAAATGTCGCCAGGCTCCAAATTCAATACTGACTGAAGTTTCCTTTGGTCAAAATCACTCTTGGGTTCGAACCGTGGAGCGAATTTCTCGTACCAATTCAATGTGTCTTCCTCAGTTTTAATGGCTATACAGTAGGGCCTCCTCTTTGTATAGTTTTGAGGGTCAGTAAGCAGCTTGGGGATCTTGTTCAGGTCTCCTAAAGCGTTCTTAAGCACGCAAGCTTCCATTACAGGGAAAGATGGGTTTTTGGTGGAAGTGAAGAACTCACTCAACTCGTGGAATTCGAGAGCTGACCTGAGATCAGGCTTATCGATTCCGTACTTCAGGAGAGCTTCCATGTACGTCAATTTGGGAAAACTGGGGCCTCCCTCATTCTTTGCGCAAGGTTTCAAATTTCCTTCAGAATTAACCACATACACAGGTACATCCACGATTTTGTTCCACACGTTGGTCACCACATCCTCTACTACTACCGCCACTTGATCACTGTGTGAAACAAAGCTCATTTCGAGATCAACCTGGGTGAACTCAGGCTGTCTATCAGCCCTTAAATCTTCATCTCTAAAACATTTTGCGATTTGGAAGTACTTGGTAATTCCAGAACTCATCAACAACTGCTTATACTGTTGTGGTGATTGAGGTAATGCATAAAAGGCCCCAGGATTTCTGGCAGGAACCAAGAACTCGCTGGCACCTTCAGGTGTTGATTTGAAAAGTAAAGGCGTCTCTATTTCTGTGAACCCGTGATTGGATATAAACGTATCACGAACAAGTTTGGCTATGGCACTTCTCATCCGTAGATTTTTCTGGAAGTAAGGTGTTCTTAATTGTAGATAACGGTACTCTGGAGCCAACTTTTCGGGATTGGAATGTTTGAGCTTATCCAAGGTTGCAGCTATTTTGTTCGAAGAATTCAAAACCTGGTAATCAGTGACCGCAAGCTCCCATTCTACCTTATTATTTCTGCTCTGTTTCTTCTTCACGAATCCAGAAATGCTGACACACTCTTCTGGTATGGTCTTACGTACTACCTCAAATAAATTCTCGGATGTAAACTCAGGTGATAATATGATTTGTACCTTATCCCCGTTTGTATCCCTCAATTCTGCAAACGTCTTTGTACCCATGATATGAGGTCGTTTGTTGATATGCCCATTTATGGTTATGGTAGACGATTTGGTTAAGTAATTGTTCAAGTTTGAGGTGATTTCATGCACAGAGTGAGACCCAGATGGAAAAGTGAACTTTTGTACGGTCGAATGCTTAGGTGGAAGAACCATCTTGGATGATTTATACCTCACGATACCCACAGAATTATGTCGTAAACCAGGCATTCTGGTTCTGAGTAGGGAAATCATTTTTGTTCAAGGTGTGATAGCGAAAGAGCGTGAGACTGGTGATTCTAAATGAAAGTATGCGAAGCTTCTATTTGTAGCTTTGGTGCGAAGTCGAAAACCATACCGATGAATTGGCTAGCGATGAGAGCAAAATTCTCACCAAGGAGGGTCAGACGAATCTGGATAGAAACTCATAGTGTCACATGTGAGGTGAAGTTCAGAATAGTTGATCTGCTGAGCTTCGGGGCTTGTTGGAGTCTTGTTGATGGTTGAAATTTACGCGTAGAACGCGTCCAAAAGTCGAGATTTTATCAATGTTGTTATGACGCCCAAACTTCGGCCTTGATTCCCGGTCAACTCGAATCATCAATTCCAGCTATCGAGTAGTTGAAACTTGTAATGTCTCACCTGTCACCATCCTAAACTCCAAAACGTGGCGTGCGCGCATCATTCTCGCAAAGGTGGTTAACGCACTTTTATCAGGGCTTATATGGACATATTGAATTAAATTATTGCCAGATCATATGATATCGGCTTTCAGTCTAAGGCTATCCAGACCTATACTCACAGTTATTGCCGTTGCAAATGTGATGTCCATATTGCTTGTTGCCGAGATGTATTTCAATGGTGTGGTTTCCAAAACTATTTTCGATCAGTCCAAGTTTGCAACCTTGCAACATTACATCCACGGTCAACCGGATGGCAACATAATTCAACCTCAAAACGTCAAACTAACGTTTCAAAAGACCAAATATGGAAGCAAGGAAGATATACTAAAGAAAAATACCCAGATATACGATGGAATGTTTGAAAAATCAATTAAAGAGCCTAAAGATATGGATTTAAATTCAATTAGACCTCCTCAGGATGCACAATCATATATACATGCCAATGCAACCATAGTCGCACTTGTGAGGAACTCTGAATCCACCAGTATTGGAAGATCCATAAGGAGATTCGAAAAAAGCTTCAACAATAAGTTCAGATACCCATACACTTTTATAAACGACCAACCATTCACAGATAGATTCAAGCGAAAAATGAGAAAATACACAGAGGCACCGATAAATTATGTTACAATACCCTCAGAGTTATGGGAAAAGCCTTCGTTCATAGATGAAGTTGTCGAAAAGAAGAATATGATGGATCTCGAACGCAAAAATATTGCATACGCCAGAAAAGACCTGTACCATAACATGTGTCGCTTCTATCTGGGGAATTTCTTCAACGTTCCTGAGCTTCAAAAGTACAAATACTACTGGAGGCTCGAGCCCGACGTGGACTTTTTTTCAGACATCAACTATGATATCTTCAAGTACTTGGAACATACAGGGAAAGTATACGGTTTTACCATAAGCTTATATGATATTCGTGAGACTATCAAGACATTATGGCCTGAAACTTTGAAATTTCTTAATAAGGCGGATAATTACAAATATATCAACCCTAATGGCGCCTTTCAATGGCTTCTTGAAAACCAGCAAAACCCTGAGAAAAGTGAATACACAGGTGGATATTCTACTTGCCATTTCTGGTCCAACTTTGAGGTCGGAGATATGGACTTTTTCAGGTCAGAGGCTTACACCGAATGGTTTAAACATTTAGATCAGGCTGGAGGCTTCTACTATGAAAGGTGGGGAGACGCTCCAGTGCATTCTATAGGACTTGGACTATTTGCTGATAAGTCCAAGATCCACTGGTTCCGAGACATCGGCTATTTCCACGATCCTTATGTCAATTGTCCCAACAGTGAATATACCTCGGGTTGTGCCACGGGGCAGTTCAGTCGTTGGAAGCATCTAGCAGACCAAAATTGTATGGGTACATGGATAGACTACGAACTTGGAGATAATCGAAACGTCTACTGAGGCATAGGTGTGCCATCATTATTTAATGTCATGACAAATTTGTACACTAAATAACACATATAACAATTATCTCTATTTCACGAATCCTAACGAGTGGTGGATTTATCAATGAATTCATTCACCTTGTCATCCATCATGTCCGTAATCTTGATGTAAAGCGGATGTTTGGATATCCGATCACTCCAAGCAGCTAGATGAGGATACGTCTTGTAAAGGTTGATCTTCTCCCCTGTGACTTCTCTGATACCGGCTTCATTATCAAAGACATTCTCGTAGATAGGGAATGTCAATATCACATCAGCTGTGCTCAACTTAGACCCCACAAAATATCCTGTGCCCTCCTCGCGCAATCTGTTTTCGAGAAACTCCATGTTGAGTTTCCACTCGTGGACATAGTATCCGTTATTCAAGCCTTTGGTCACCATCTTAGCTAGACTTTTGAATCCGATGGGTGCAATTTTCTTAGCAACACTATTGATAAGCATAGATATCAAAAGATGTTGCAAGCTCCCCTCAGAGTAATGTAAGTAGTAGTCGGCCCTTACTTGATCTTCTTCAGTCTCTGGGGTTAAGATCTTGTTTGGGTCATAGTATTTAGATAAGTATTGTATTATAAGTCCCGACTCAGCAAGCTTCAATGACGGTCTTCCATCTGCGTAAAAAACCTCCAATATTGGAGCCTTTCCCGAAGGATGAACATGAAAGAGCTCTTCCGGGCCTCTCCAGGTTTGTGGATGCCTCAAATAAATCTCCACATCATAATCAAGTCCTAATAATTCGAGCATAAAAAGTATACGATGTGCTCTGGACTGGTCGAGCCAATGAAGAAGGAATTTGTCACCGTGATCTGACATTGTCATTTATATTGGGATCTAGCGTTTGCCTGTTTTGTGGGGAAGTGTGGTTTATATACGTTTCACGAATATGTGGAGTATGTCAATTTACCTGTTTAGGCAATTATCAGTAACGCGCAGATCTAAATTCAGGAATGGTTGCGAATTATATTTGAATACGAATTATATTTGAATACGAACAGCATTACATTTGAATACGAACAGCACGAACATGGACTCTGATTCAAAGACAAGTGCTGCGCACATTTATGCACAATAGATCAGCTTGACTAGCTTAACCGCAAAAGAATTGATACCAAATATTTAACAAAGGTTTCTTGTGATGATTTTATTTGAATCTTGAACTGAATATCTAACTAGTTTGACATAACCACTGGTTCAACAAAATGCCAACACTCCCTTCAACTAAAGGTTTGATGAGAGAGTTGTCTTGGATGCAACTAGCTCATTTGCTTTGATGTATGCTGCATCCAGCTTGACTAACTTACTCCATGCGTATAAGTTCGGATACAATACCTTGGGATCTTGAGGGAAAAGGTGATCTCTGCTACCATCGAAAACCAATTCCGCTAAAGGGTAAGAGAGGACTATATCAGCAGCAGTTAACTTATTGTCCACGAAGTAACCTCCGTTATTCTTCTTAGCTATGGATTCCAAGTAACCCAAATTCTTGAGAGACTCAGCTCCGAAGTATAACTGGTTAATTTTACCGGTCACAGCTCTAACGAGAGCTCTGGCTAAGAATGGTGCTTGGGTTGGAGCCAAATCCAACACAAAGAAAGAGGTGAGAAGTGCCTGTAATGTTCCCTCTGTGTAGTGTAAAAAGTAACTGACTTCCCCTTTTCCTTTGTCGGTTGAGGGAGCCAATTTCTCAGAGTGGTCAAAGTTATCGACCAAGTACTCGATGATTCTTCCAGTCTCGGCAATAACTTCCGAGTATCCATCTTTTATAACCTCAATAACTGGGGATTTACCTAAGGGATGGACTTCTTCAAGTTCTTTGGGTGCTCTGAATTGGGCATTGCGCTTGTAAATTTTCAACTCAAAATCGACATCGAGAAGTTCTAATAACCATAAGATTCTATTTGATCTTGACTGATCAAGCCTATATTGTTAGTGTGCAATTGGGTTAAACTTGACATACATACCAATGTAAAATGATTTTGGTGGTCGTCATGGGTGAAAATATTCGATATGTCCTTTGAAGCAATTAAATAAGTTTGCGATTTGCGATATTCTTATATTGAAAAAATCACAGTCTCCCCACACAGCCACAACGTTTGTAATTGAGTATTAGGTATTATCACATACAAGCTTGAGAACTTTATTGACGAGAAGCCTGCTCTGCTCGGCGTTTCCCTTGAGAGCTTGATTCTCTTATACAATCGATCCTGACCGGGATTCAAGCGGCACACTACTTGCCGATATGAATTTCCATGTGATATAAAGCTATCATACCAGATAAATCCAACAAACATACACCTCTGGATGCCTAGACTCGCAGGATTCTAAGTCATGACACTGAGTGTGGGATATTATCTTGATGGTCGAGAATCCCATTCAACTCAACGGTTCTGTGTATTAGCACAAACAGTTTTGTGTCAATTTTTGTCAGTTTTGTGTCATCAGCAAACGGTTTTAGACGAGCGCAAGTTACACAAAAAGGTTTGTGGTTAACCACAAAACCAGACGCAACCGAACAGAGTACCTGCGAGCGAATCCCGAGAAACTCTATCATCCGTAAGTTATTCAAGACGTGAATCAACATATAAGGTAATTGGAGTCAATATTACGATACGCCAAGCCTAGGTGCTTTGCATATAGATTCGCTGATCATGGAGTCCCTGGCTCAAAGGGTCCAAGCGGGTCATATCATCCAGGTGTAGATCTATTGCCAAACTCCAGCTCAGAGTTCAAGTGCTTTTATAATGTTCCCTGGATCTCGAGGATCGAGCTTCACGGTGGATAGCCTGTGCATCCGATGGCCATCTCCTGGAGTGGCTAATTCAAGATAACGTACGTCACCCGTGCGGCTCCGAGCACTTTTAATTGGCGAAATACTTTCCTAATCTAGCACAGTGAGATAAGGCATTCTTCGAGTGAATTTTGACATTTAAACCCAACCGACGCCTTCCAATAGACAATAATGAACTTCAAGACATTGATCACTACTGCAGCATTCCTAGTGGCTTCTCACGGTAAAAAAATCTTTATCGAAAATGATTCTGCTAATGTTGAAACCATTTTAATTCCTCTCGCTGCCGGCTGGGAAGTGGTTGGGATATCTGCTAGCTTAGGAAGTAGCTCTTATGTGGACGCTGTTGGAGGTCATAGCAAGTACTTGGAGGACTATGAATTGAGTTCTTGCATTCCACTTTACGGTGGTGCCTCTCAACCTTTGCTTAGAACAAATGACACATTCCACATCTGGGAAGACTTATATGGAACTTTGGTTTGGGAAGGTGCTTGGTCTCCTTACTATAGTGACACCTATAAGTGGAAAGATATTACTTACAATGAGACCATCCCCGGAGCTCTTGCTCTTATCGAAGCTGTAAAGGCAAATAAAGACACTGACCCGGTTCACGTTTTTTCAGCTGGTACTTTGACCACTGTTGCACAAGCTATTTCGATTTACCCCAACTTGGTCAAGGAAGCAGCAGGACTCTATATCATGGGAGGATACATCGATGTTCAGTACGCTCATGCTAAAGGTGGTGCATTCCAAGATGATCTCGTCAGTGATATCAACATCATCCAAGATCCCGAAGCTGCTCAGATTGCCTTGACAGCTGATTGGAAGCAAATTTATATTGGAGGAAATGTCACCAACCACGAAGTGCCATCACAAGAGCTTTACGACAGAATGATCGAAAGAGCCGGAGGTTTGGATAATATTTATGACAGTCCTTATTTGATCGCTGTCAATGAGACCTTGAAAGGTGGGAACTACACCTTGAACAGTGAGAATACCGAAAACATTCTCCCATTCTGGGATTCTGTCGTGACTGCATTCATGGCCTACCCTGATATCATTGAAAGTGAGTCCAAGTTTGCCCTTACCGTAGACACCAGTTTCTACTCTCCATTTTACGGTACCATTAGAATCTGGAACCACGAAAGAGCTCCAAAAGCTATTAAAACCGGAAATGTTACTGTCATTGATTCTATCGATCAAGATAAGTACTACGACATTTTGGTTGATGCTTTGTTCTCTAACTTCACTCTGTACTGTGACACAGGAAATGTGACAGAGTTGGAGTTTGATTAGGTCTTTTTATGACCATAAATACTTCTACAAGAGCTTACCGCTTGACCGGCGTCTCAAAATACGTTTTCGATACTTAGTGATATCTTGAAACTATATGTACATTCTCAAGAGTTTTTGTATTCGTATGAGCCTGGATACTTCGCACTTATCTCTATCTCTCTCTTCCCCCTTCACAACTTATCTACTGTACTTTTGATATTCGATGAGCATCGCGAAATGATTTTTTCAATATCATGGCACCCCAGACAGTAAGAAAGCTAGTGTTGGACGCAGGTCCTTTGATTACCGAGTCTGCATCTACGTTACAGCAATACGCACAAGAGTTCTATACTACACCAGGTGTTCACAGTGAATTAAAGGATGAACAAGCCAGAAATCAGTTGATTCTTTGGACTGACAAACTTAAAATAAGGCACCCAAAAATCGAATCGATCAGAAAAGTCGAAGCATTCGCCAAGTTAACTGGTGACTACTCGGTGTTATCTGTAAACGATATACACATTATTGCCTTGGCTCACGAGTTGGAGGTTGAGGAGAATGGAACGTGGAGATTAAGAAGTTTTCCGGGAGAAAAGATAGACTATAGTCGAGGAAAAAAGACAGCTCCAGTTGAGCAGAAATTGGACTCCACGAACGAAGACACACAACCACCCAATTCCCAGGACACCACTCCAAATAGTGATGGGAAGGAAGAGAAAGTCGAAAAACAATCACCTCCATCATCGGAGAAGAAAAAGAGAAGAAGAGGTGGAAAAAGACAAAGGGAGAAGCGGGAGCTTCAATTACAGAAGGAGTTGGATGAGATGGAAAACGACCAGGAGTCCGTCACACAGATTTCAGAAAAGCTCGCCCAGTCCAGCCTCGATGATGGATTTACTGAAGTCAAATCGAAATCCACACTGGAATATGACAAAGAAAACGAAAAGCAAACCGAATTTGAGGCGAATGAAGTCACGGAGTCAGAGTTGAATGAAGAATTCTCGGAGAACGAAGATGATGGTGAGTGGATCACCCCCGAAAATCTCCAAGAAGAGCTTCTCAAAGATAATAACGAAGAGGTCCAGGAATCAAACAAGGGTTCCTCCGTCATCAAAGTTGCATTAGCCACTGGAGATTTTGCATGTCAAAACGTCACCATGCAATTAGGAATCAACTTGATGAATGCCATGTCTGGTAAACAGATCAAAAGAATCCGTAACTATATGTACAGATGTCATGCATGCTTCAGAATGACACCTATTCCTAAATCAGGTGCACCCAAACATTTCTGTCCCAAGTGTGGAGGTAACACACTTTTGAGATGTGCAGTGTCCATAGATAATGTGACTGGAAGGGTAACGCCGCATTTGAAGGCCAACTTTCAGTGGATAAAGAGAGGCACAATTTACTCCCTTCCGTCACCATTGAGTAAAAACCAACAGAAAAAACAGGGCAATGGTGGATATCAGCATAATAGAGAAAACCGTCATAAAACATTGCAAGATCCTCTCATATTGAGAGAAGACCAGAAAGAATATCAGAAGGCGGTCAAGGATGATGATTGGCAAAGAAGACAAAACGATAAGTTACTTCAAGAATGGATAGGAGGTGGATCTGCAGACAATTATATTTCCCCTTTCAATTCTATTCAGACTATGAGACCATCTGGAGTGAAGATTGGCAAAGGAAGATATATCAACTCGTCCAAGGGAAAAAGAAAGTAGTACATGTATTGAATGGATATTCCCAGATTATATCATGGGCATCAGGCAGGTCAGTTGGAAATGTTCCCATTGAATATAGAGAATAGTCAAATCAGAGGTAGGCATGAGAAGTACAGACTTCAAAGGCCTGAAATATTACCACTTGGATGGATTCTGGTTGTTTTGTGATATGTTCAACTAACTGAGTAAACCCTCGCATAATCTACTTCGAAAGCAAATACATATGGTCCTTCGTATACTGAATCCATCTCCAAATTACAAAACTATTTCAGTTCATACTGCTTATATGTAATACCCTTAAGTCATCTTCCATATTCCACCAGAAATTTACGTTCGTATTGATTCCTTTCTCTTCGGTCCCAACAAGTGTGTCAATTCTCATTCTCAATTCTCGCCAAACTCGCTCAACTAGTATCGCATATTATTTGCAGCTTCGCATACCAATCCCTTCACAGCCTCGTTATGAATCTGGCAAGTCAGGCTGCTGCCGCTGCCGCTTTCAAACAGAAGTCCAACAAGGATGCTCTAGTGCTACCGGCTACCACAAACAAATACACAATGCCGGCCCAAAAGCCGAAACCCAAACCACAGTATAAGCCTAAACCGAAACCCAAATCAACTCCAATTGCATACACCCACTCCAGGAATAACTCTGCATATTCGCTTGGAACTCAGGTATCTGATCTCCCAGACCTACATCATAACACCACAGCCGAAATACCGACTCAATCTTCATCAAAATTCACACAATCCCTCGGTGAGAGCCCGATAATCGAAAGTGGCAATACTTTCACCAATTCCATAACTTCTAGACCTTCAAACACGTCCAAACATGAAAGATCTGAGCTTCTATCCCCCAAGTCGTACACTCATTCCAGAAAAGGTAGTGTGGACTACTTCACACTTCCGAGAGACCTGCTTGTTCTGTCACCGCAAACCTATACGATGAAGAAGTCAACATCCAACAATTCCACGTTGTCCTTAAACAAATCTAGAGCTCAAGATACCATAAACAACCTCAAGACTTCCCTCAACTCCAAAATTCAGGGAAAAGATCCCGCGTCCAAAAGGTTATCTCATGATTATGCTCCTCAAGAAATGTTGAGTCGAGTCAAGCAATCCATTTCCGGTAAAGCTGTGAGCTCATCCACAGAATCGGGGAGGGCACACGACAAAATACATGAAATCAGGGAAAGCATTGACCTGAAAAGAATTCGTACACTGGTGGCTAATATCTCCATGCTAGACGATCTAGATCTTTCAGAATCGGAGCAAGTGTTCATAAATCCTAACGACTCTAATACCACCCTAGAGTCCTCCATTCTGTATCTGAGTACGCCCGCAATAGTGACGACTGATGTGGATGCAGGACAGCAGTCAGATACTTCTGATGCTTCCAAAGATAGACTCAAAGAGGGTTATGGACTTTTCGATCCCAGAAACTCGTCTTTTGATCCCAGGTCTTTTGAGGATGATCATTTCCATAGACCCATCACACCCATTATATCTCGTGCGAGCACTTGCTCGGTATCCCCCATTCAAGTGCCTCCATCTCTGGGAGCAAGCGCACGAGAAGCTGCTTTGGGAAGCACTGACAGTTTGCAAATGCCAGTCTCCAAACTCAAGATCCACTCTGGAGACAGTTCCAGGACTCTTGATATTGTCAGAACGTCGGAGACCTCAAAGACTTCAGAGACCACCAAAACGGCCTCCGACGAAAGCATACGGTCCAAACCAAAAAGAAAACCACCACCAGAGAACCATCTCGAACCACCTGAACCTCTGGAACGCACACCCAGATCACTGGCTGATTATGGGCTGTCATTGAGTGAAAGCGAAGACACACATGACGGGTCACAAAAACTACCTCAATTTCCTGGTCTCGAACAAGCTCACGCCCATAGCTCTAGAAGAGAAAAATGGAAAAATATGTATAAGGTACATGGAGCCAATAACAAGTTGGATTTATCAGGGTTGGAGGTTGACTCTGAAAATCTAGTAACCCCTTCATCCAAGCCTCAAACTCCACTTCTTACTCATCAAACACAGCCTGTTCAAATGAAAACTACAATGAGAAAGACTCACAAAAAGAACAAGGTCTTCAATGAAGACAAGCCATGGAAACATCACACTGACTTGAACTATGTCACTGAGTACGAGCGCAAAAGGTATGAAGGTCTATTTGCCAGCAATAAAGGTCTCTACCTTAATAAAGTGGTGACAAAATTAAAAGGTGTGTCGTACGATTCTAATGAAAGGGTATTGGAAAAAGAACTAGAGGAAAAAGATGCACCTACGAAGGCAGCGCAGCTATCCTCATCTAATACAGGAATGGACGTGAGGTACATTGAAGAGTTCAATCACTACCATAATTTGGATCAGGCTGAAACTGACCAGTTGATATTGGCTCCAGTTGTCAAAAGATTATGGATTAGAAGCAAGTTACCTGATGAGACATTGGAGCAAATCTGGAATTTGGTAGATCACAGACACGATGGAACCCTCAACCGACGGGAGTTTGTAATTGGAATGTGGTTAATAGACCAATGTCTCTACGGAAGAAAGCTACCAAAGAAGGTGGATAACGAAATCTGGCTGAGCGTCGAGTCCATTGGGCTTAATGTGGTGATCAGAAAGAAAAAGAAGCATTAGTCGATAGAGTTTGTTGTTAATTAACAAAAGTATAACGTTACATAATGCAACATCTTTCAAATCACAACCAACACCGTGTTTTGTAGCAAACCGACTCCGAAAACTCTTATGAAGTCCATCACACTAGTGATTTCTTTTTTGGACATTGTTTGTACTGTTGCTCCACGCTTTATGGAACCTGTGAGACCATCGAAGAGAGTTGCTCTGATAGACAGAAATTCACCGGAAACTATCAAGGATTTCACCTGGCTGAGAGGCATCAATCCTGGGACTACATATGGCAACTTTGACCATCTCTTGTCAAAAACTCCGGGAAGTTGAATCTTCTCAGTATCTTCAAAAAGACGTTTACAATATAGCCTTTCAGATACATTGTGGTACAGTTGAGACGCTCTCTGAGGGAAGTCAAATGTGAGTGGCCTTTCGGTACTATTAGACCCATTTTCTGACACAAATAGCCTGCTATCTTCAATGTCTCCGGCCACTTCCAGAAGTGGATAGTATGACTCGTTGACGACATCCAATAGCTCTCCACCGTATTTTCCTTTGTATACCATCTTTGGACAGTCCTGGATATAGTAACCCAAGTAGTAAAACTCATAATCCAATTTTTCACACATGAGGAGCTCCCTCAACCCAGATATAGTCCCCAATGATAAATGGGCATAGTCAGGATCCCATATAAAGTATATGGATGAAACTCCCGACGGAAGAAAGTCGGTGACAGAGATTGCTATGAGCTTGCCATCGAGATAGTAGCATTCGTGTGTTGGGCCCAATCGTTTCCCCGAGTTTCTGGCTCCACTTTTCGGTATTCCTGGTTCTTCCTTCCACCGAGCGATATATTCCCATTCTTGGGAGTCTCCTTGTTGTTCATCTTCAGAAAACGGGTTGTCACATAAGAACCTCTGAAACTGTTTCTCTGTTACCTCACTAGGGTCGTCGTTGTGTACCCGTACCTGGTATTTCTTGTACAATTTGTACTTTTCTGTGGAGAATTTCGATGGCTCGAACCGAGTGTAGAACCTGGACGAACTGTCCTCGGCCCTAATGAGATCTTGAAGATCAAAGGGTGCATTTTGTTTCTTTTGAGCTTCCTGGTTTCCGTTTTGTTGGCCCTTTCCTCGGGTTTGTGACTGATCACTGATAGCTCTTATAAATCGGTTGACTACCTGTCGGTGTTTCTTTTCCACCTTCAATTGACTCAAGTTAGTACGAATAGTATAGTATCTACAGCAGTTACGCAACATGTCAGGTTTGTATAGGTAAACTCCTGACCTTCTGAACCCCATATTTATGAATTGATCATAATGAGAGGTGGTCATAAGCTCTACATCCACCCCAATTGTGGCCGATTGGGCTCTAGGTACCAACTCCTTACAATACTCAACAGCGTATCTCTTCTCTTTCTTACAATGGCAGTAGCCACAATCATTCCTTACTGAGTAGAACGGATTTGTAACAATCAAAGGTGAGGGCATATCAGCTCTATCTTTTGAAACCAAATCGCGAATTCAAATATCATCATGAGCTTTCCTTCCATCAAACACGAGAATGACCCGGAGATCAAATCAGAGGCACCCGAGCTCTTATCTGATCCGGAGGAGTACTTGGAACAAGGAGAATCGCTAGACATGAACCTCAGCTCGGGGAACCTGAAAGTGTGGCTTGTTAAGCTACCCAAGTATCTCGCTACCAGGTGGGAGGACAAACAGCTCATGGGCAAACAACTTGGAACGGTGAAGATCAAGGATACTCCTGGACCCAATGGACAGAAGAAGCTTCAGGTTAAGCTTGTTATCAATGATAGTCCTGAAAACCAACAGATTCCCAAGGAATATGATATATCTATTCTTAATACCCAAGTGAAGAATTCGTATGTTTTCTCAGAAGAGAATTTAGACAAGTTCAAGGCCGAAAACACGGAGCTCAGTAGTGACATGCCGGTAGAAAAGACGCCAGAACCCGAAGAAGAGTACAATAGCAGAGGTTATAGATATGATAATGACAGTGAAGCACTGTTCATCAAAACCATTCCCAAGAAAACCGCATTGACTGGTAAAATCTGTCATGATTGTCAAATAAGACCCCTGATGACTGATAGAATTGCCAAAGATTATGCATTAAGAAAGAACACCATCCAACCAGAAAAGGCAAGACCCAAGGTGGTTCTATTAGAAGAAATTGCCGGAGTAGCACATTCAAATGCGGGACCATCTTTTAAATCCAGAGGTACATCAGTCTTTTTAAGATCCAATGTTAACAAGAATAAGAATGAAGGTAGAGCCATCAGAATGCCCAAGAAGGATTTGTTAGATCTTTTATTCCGACTTTTTGAAGAATACGAATACTGGTCAATCAAAGGTTTAAGGGAAAGAACAAGACAACCTGAGAGCTATTTAAAAGAATCATTGGAATCCATTGCTAATCTCATCAAAAAAGGTCCTTACACTTCCAAGTATAATTTGAAACCAGAATACAAGAAATTAAGAGATGCAGAAAGAGCTTCAAGAGCAGGTTTGAATCCCAATAATGATAATAATGATAAAGAAGATGAAGATGAAGATGATATGGAAGACGTTATTTGAGTATTTAACTAAGATTTTTCAAAGCTTAATTATACATTCCGATAAATTATTTATAAGGTCTTGACGTCTAAGTTTGGTGGCAAAGATTGTTGTAATTTCTTGGCCTTACCAGCATCGTTGATAACCAAGGTGTATTGGTATCTAGAACCTCTAACTTTGAATTTGGTTTGCTTGAATTTCTTACCGTTGGCGTTGATCTTCTTGTTGACTTTGACAACAGCAGACTTGATGTCAGCTCTTCTAGCTAATTCGACGAATTCCTTGATATCCTTAATTTCTTTCTGGAAAAGTTAGTATTAATTTTAAGATACATTGTAGATGAGTTTGGGACAAGGAATATATCGGCACAATTTGGAAGATTGTGCCAAGGTTTGTGGTTGCAAGTTCTGGAGGAGAAGATTTCAGTTTAAACACTGAGCGTTTCCACGTCTCCAAGTTGTGATACCCTCTCTCAATCATCCTTCATTCGTTCTTGTACATACGGCCATCTTAGTGTTAATGCAATGAAAATTAATTTTTGTGAGAAGTTGGAAATAAAAGTTGATGCGCGCGCAGTCACTGGTACTAGGGCTGGAGCCCGTACACCGGGACTCGCCAAACATATGGGTCAGTTGAATACACTAAAAATACATTGAAAGTCCTATTAACTAGTATACGTGGGCTTCGACCCCGTGTTTCTCACAAAAGGTAATGAGTCTTTTAATGGCGGTGAGCCATCTTCTGGTTTTGTCATCAATCATAATATTTGCAACCACCTTCTCACCCGTGATTTTACTGTCAGCACTCCGGGCATGAATCCCCACATCCAACACCCCTATGGGCCACGCCACATTTCCTATACTGAGTTTCATGTAGCTTTCATTGGCTTTCTGAAACTCTTTTTGTTGGATGTATCGAAAAATTGTGAAGAGCGAGGTGGTAATATCGTCACTTACATTGTGTGTTCGGAGTTTGTACAACAACTGAACCACATCTCTCTTCAATGAATACAACAAATCTGGAGAATGGTCAGTGGATTCCCATTGCCGCACAATGTGCTTAATATACACTCGTATCTTGGTGTGAATCGTGTGTTTGTGAGTGTTAGTGGAGGTTACATCTTCCGGTTTCAACATAAAATCTACGTCTTGTTCTTTGAGCTTTTGAGCCTCATATCTCTCGTGCTTCTGTAACTTCCTAAGCTTTTGTATACGATCTAGCTTGGGGGAATGGGCCTCGAAGGCGTTATACTTTCGAAGCTGTGACTCCAATTCCTCATCAGATATCGACTCGAGAATCTTGCGTTTGCGCTGCTCGAGCTCTGGGAACTTGGCTTCTGTGGCCTGTTGTCTTTGTATGTCTTTGTGAGGATCTTCAGACGCCAATTCCGTTTCTTTCACTTCTCGATTGTCATGTACGCTCACCCCGCTTGTTTCAACAGAACTAGGGGATTTGGACTCCGTTACAAGAGAACTCGAAAAAAGCTTGTCAGTCCCTGCACCTGCCCCAACAGTTTTCTGTCTCTTGCTAGCATTCCCCAGTTCCCCTTTGGCTTTCTTATGCCGCTTGATCTCTTTCGAAAGGGCCTTAGAAAACATCCAATGCGCACTTCCGTAAATCACATTTTCACATTACCTCTATGGCACCCAAACTGAAAGAACAACCAGATACGTCTGTGGATTCTGTTGACGAGAAGGCGAACAATGAGGTGACAGCAAACTTCTCTTCTGCTGAAGTAAGAAAAATTGAAGCGAAACCCCCAGCTTCTCCTTTGCTACTGTCTACTCCACCAATTGTGTCCAAGACCTTAATGAGAGCATATCCATACTTACTCATAGTTAACAAATTCCTTTCTATAATTACTTGGACCAATGATGACTATTGGATAAACGTGGTGCTTCTTTCGAGCTATGCACTTTTGGTTCTATATTTTGAAGATTTGGTCACTTGGTTTGGTCACTTGCTAATTGTGGGACTTATTGTACTTTACGCATTATTGAATAATAAGATATTGGAAGAAGCCAATTTGCGTCCTTCTTTGGATGAGGTTGTCCAAGCGTTGACCAATACATGCATCAAGGCTGATAGGTTATTAGATCCAATTGTGTCGATGTCGCTCAATTCATACGATATCAAACGACTTTTATTCACAACAGTGTTTTTAACTCCCGTTTATTTGGTGATTTCGTTCTTACTTGTTAGTCCCAGAACAATTTTGCTTGTAACAGGCATATATTTGCTCACCTATCATTCATCTTACATGACTGTCACCAGAAAAATGGTTTGGAAATTGAAAGTTACCAGAGTATTATTCTTTTATTTGACAGGATTGGATTTCCTGAAACAAAGAAATCACTCGCTTTTTGCAGCTGCCTTTGCCAAAGTTCAAAAAAGTGCCGGTCATTCATTGAACCCTCTCAGTAGTGGAAATAGGCCTGTTAGGTTCACTTATGTTATCTATGAAAATCAAAGAAGATGGTTGGGAATTGGGTGGACTTCAAATCTTCTCTCGTACGAGAGAACTCCTTGGACTGACGAGTTTTTAAATGAATCTTCTTCAATTGAGTCTTTCAAATTACCCAATCCTGAAAACCATCAGCAATATTCTTTCGGTCAGGAACAAAGTCTGCAATTATCCATGAATAATGCCAGATGGAAATGGGTCGATAAGACCTGGAGATTGGACTTGACAAACGACGGAACCATCGCTTTGCCTCCAGGAAAGAGATCCAAAACCACTGCCAATCCAGGGAGTGACGAAGGTTTCGTTTACTATGATAATACATGGAAGAAACCATCTACAGAAGACTCCTACAGCAAGTACACCCGGAGAAGAAGGTGGATTAGAACTGCCGAATTGGTGCTTGACTACGCCGAAGTTTCGGACGATATAGATACCACTTTCGATACTTCTTTGAGTTCGCCAAAGAAGAAGAATCTCAGATTCGCTGAGCCTGAGGCCGAATCTAAACTCGAATCTGAGCTTGAGGTTGGATCTGTTGAGCATGAACCAGAGGCCGTATCCAACAAGAGTGGGGATGATACTGTCGAAGCTCCTCTGGTAGATTTTGACAATGCTGAAGCTGAATCATCGAATTTGATTGATCTCGACGAAAAGGCAGGTACAGGTTCAGGTAAGATCACAGATAATGACGCGTCTGAAGTGGCCGAAGTGCTTGACAAGCTAGACGTGGCACCTGAGAATGTGACCAAAGAGGTGTTGAAGCCAGTGTTGACCACCGGAGTCACTGAGGAGATTGAACATATCAAGCTGGGGAATCGTGTTAGCGACCCACAGCTGCCACAGGAAACAACTCCGATCACCGGTGATAAGAAGAATGAGTAAGAAAATAGTTTACGTATTATAATGAACACGTCATCGAAATTACAGATGTTTCGGGGACCCGGTCTCAAGATCCTCTTTAATGTCAGCCGATTTCTTATCAGTAGGATCGGCTGATTTTCTCGCTTCAATTTTGGTAATAGCAATCGAGAAACAAGATTGATCTGAGGTGTGGCTGTATCAATAACTCTAAAATGCTGAACCAATGGATCATACAAAATCAGAGCACTACACGAACAGGCATGTGGAGCTTCTTGATGGGAAACCTTGAAGGAATGGGATCTACGCTTGTAAACAAACGGTAACCACTCTTGATCTATGTATTTTGCAACCAATCAATTAAAGAATCGAAGGAGATGCGATTTTGGGGTAGCAACGTTCGCCCAAATCCGAAAATCAAATAGTTTGTGTTCACTACCACCGGTGAAACTCTTTAGTGTGGTAAATGATAGGATTTCGCAATGTGAAGAACAATACAATTGAATGGGTGTCCCCCTGGTGGGCTTGCGACTGGGAGCATAACTCGGCAGATCCCGAGCATTTATCTTTCTGGGCTCGCAACAGTGCGATAACGAAAATATCCTATAAATTGGCACTTATCGGTCGATTGAGAAGCAACAACCCACCAAAAATTCAATGTCTCAATTAATCAGCTCCACTTATGGTAAAGCCAATGTCAAGTTCTTGAAGGTCAAGAAAGACTCTTCCAACCCAAAGGTCCAAGACGTTTTGGAAGCAAACGTCCAGGTTTTATTAAGAGGAGATTTCGATGTCTCATATACCAAAGCTGATAACGCACCAATCGTTCCAACTGACACCGTCAAAAACACAATCCTCATTGAAGCCAAAACTACGGACGTGTGGCCCATCGAGAGATTCGCAGCACATCTAGCCAAGCATTTCACATCTAAATACGATCACGTGTCCGGGTTGGAAGTTACCATTGTCCAGAGTAAATGGACCAAATTTCCTGTTAATGGCAAATTGCATGACCACTCATTCAAACATGAAGGTCCAGAAACCAGAAGAACATTCTTGGATTACACCAAGGCAAGTGGAAAACTCGTGTTGAAGTCTTCAATCAAGGACTTAACAGTTTTGAAATCCACAGGGTCCATGTTCTATGGTTATAATGTGTGTGACTACACCACTTTGAAGCCTACCAAAGATAGAATTTTATCCACTGATGTAGATGCTACCTGGGAATTCGATCCCAAATTCATCAAGACTTTGGATGATGTTGCTTCATACGCCGACAAAGGTTTATTTGACTTCGCATACGATGGTGCTAGACAAATCACCTTAGAAAAATTTGCATTGGAAAATTCTGCTTCCGTTCAAGCCACCATGTATAATATGTCACATGACATCTTAGCCAAGGTTAAGGAAATTGCTACTGTGACTTACGTTTTACCAAACAAACACTTTATCTTATTCAATTTGGAATGGAAAGGAATTAAATCCAACGACGATTTATTCTATCCATCCCCAGATCCAAATGGATTGATTAAGAGTACTGTGGGCAGGAAAATCGCTTCCAAATTGTGATGATACATTTCGAACTCTAGTGTAGAATATTTATAATGCATATCAGGTTATTCAGGGATTTCCTATGCTCGTATTATCTCTGTGTCTCCACGTGTACATTAAAGGAAACTCATATCATCGGCTCCAGTTCTTACAACGTGCTTCTAGCAAAAACATTATCGTCGTGCAAATACCTCATCTATTTTTGCAGCCAGACAAAGAAATTTAATGTTGTGAGGAAATGGTATTTACACACTGTACAAAGTAGTACGATGTGCAATATACCTAAGGTGATAAGACATACATTATTTTGCAACAGACACATCGCTACAGGAAACTGTAATGCATACAGTATGTTCTGGTAGAGAGAGTGAGCCAATGGAGATACGAACCGCTCGATCTAAGTTTGGTGTTTCGCATCTTGAGAACAGTGTGAAATAACCAACTCTCTCATCGCGCATTTCGCCATGTCGAGAATAACAGGAATAGTGGTAGCCACCGCCGTCACTACGATAGTTGCAGTTGAGGCGTTGCATTACTTTGCCTCCTCTTACCTTCCTTCCAAAGCTCCTGAAAAGCCCACGAAATTAGCATCCAAATCCCAGGAGAACTACCCTGAAGAGTTGATTCAAGAACAATTGGCTAGAAATTATGCCTTCTTGGGTGAACAAGGTATGGACAAATTCAGAGACCAAAGAATCATTGTTGTCGGGGCTGGTGGTGTTGGTTCATGGGCCGCAACCATGCTTGTTCGTTCTGGAGTTGGCAAAATCAGAATAATCGATTTCGATCAGGTGACTCTCAGTTCTTTGAACAGACATGCTGTCGCCAATTTGGGAGACGTGGGTATATCTAAAGTGGAGTGTTTGAAAAACCATTTGGTCAAAATAGCTCCTTGGGTTCAAATAGAAGTTAGAAACCAACTTTGGAATAAAGAGAGTGCTGATGAATTGATGTTTGGTGATGACTTTAATCCCACATATATTGTGGATTGTATCGATAATATCGACACCAAGGTCGACCTTTTGGCCTTCTGTCATGAACACAAACTTCCGGTGGTTTCTTCGGGAGGAGCTGCATGTAAATCGGATCCTTCCAGAATCAATATCGGGGATATCAGTAAGACTGAAGAAGACCCACTAACAAGATCAGTCAGAATCAGATTGAAAAAGAAGGGTATTGTCACCAATATACCTACTGTCTTCTCTGCTGAAAAACCTGATCCTAGAAAAGCACAACTTCTTCCATTGTCTCCAGAGGAAATAGCTAAAGGAAAAGTTGATGAACTCGCTGCATTACAAAGATTCCGAGTCAGAATCCTACCTGTTTTGGGAACAGTTCCTGGAATGTACGGTTTGACTCTTGCTACATATATAATCACCAGTGTCTCAGGATACCCCATCGAACCAATAGAAGGAAAAAATAGGTACAAGGTTTATGATGGACTTCTCCAAAGTCTTGCCGGTCAACAAAGCAGGATTGGTCAATTGGATCAAAGAGTTCCAATATCCATGTCTGACGTCAGTTACATATTAGAGGAGATATTCCATGGAAAGAGTCCTATTTCCAACTTTTCTACCAAATTGACTCTTTCGAGATGGGATCCTACTAAAGAGTTGAGTCTCCAGAATGTTGTTGTTATGACCAAAAATGAGCAATCCGTACACGAGAAACGGGTACTTCTCGGAGGGGAGAAATTAGAAGACTTGTATTCTTCGGAGGTCCTTGAGTTGGTGAATAAGAGATTCGAAGACGAGAGATACTGGTCCCAATTTAGATAGACAATGTACAGTTTTCCTAGAATCCGATTTTTGGTCCCGATTTGTGGGTACATGATGCATAAGCACTACTCATCCCGTCTAGAAGTGTCCACTAAATTATATCTTTATTGATTACAGTAAATGACACAAAACCGAAGTGTCTCACACGTGATCTTTTGGTGAGACGCCAGTTTCTTCCCGGAAAATTACACAGCAAAACATGCATTTTCGGTAATAAAATCCACTCCAGTTGGCATGGTGTTTTCGACGAAACTGACCTACTAACCTGTCTCATACCTGTCTCATACCTGTCTCGTACCTAAAAAGTTCGGAAGATTTCGGACTGAAAACTGACCTGTCGCACTGAAAAAATACATAATTGATAATTCATGTTAAGACAGTTCACTGCTAGACCATTGGCTCAGTTTGCAAGGCCTCGTCCCGGAATAACCTTCAAAGGGTCTTTAAGGACCCAATTTTTTACCAGAATGCAATCAACCACAACTCCCCCTAAAAAAGCTACTGGAATCCGTGCGTTGATGAAGGAATATGGTTTCTCGGCTTTGGGAATTTATTTGGGTCTCTCCGCCATTGACTTGCCAATATTTTACCTTTTGGTACATTCCCAAGGAAAAGAAGAAATTGAGTATTATGAAAATAAGGTAAAGCAATTTTTTGGATTCGGTTTACCTGAAGAAGAATTCAAGAAGAAACAGGAAATCGATAGATTACATGCTCAAGAAGAAGAGGCAAATCAACAAGATCCCAAGGACCAATCCTGGATCACGTATATCACCTCGCAATTCTCCTTGGCTGAGTTTGCTATCGCATATACAATCCACAAGTCATTCATCTTCATAAGGCTTCCTTTAACTGCCAGTATTACGCCTTCGGTGGTGAAGATCTTAAGAGGTTGGGGATTCAAACTTGGATCTCAACCACTTTCTACTTCTGCAAATCTCGCCAAGGACCACATCAAAGACCTTACTGCTTCTAACGCTAAGTTCGGTACTAGACCCAACGGGAAGAAGAGATGGTTCAACTTCTTCTTCTAATGTAAATAGGACTACAATCTAGACCAACTGTAATGTAATGTGTCTATTTTTCATACATAAATAAATAAATAATAAGTAACATGCAATTTATATGTTATCGTCAAGTAATCGTCAAATCATGAACATGGATCTTTCATTATTTCGTATTTTGTTCTTCACTCAATCTCAAATTCCAAACCAAATCTTGAATCTTTCATACACGTAGAAGGAACATGCAACCATGGGAACCACCTTGATATAACCAATGCTCAACCCAACAAAGAATCCCCGTAATCCAGTTTCACGGTAAACAATTCTTGTTGTGTCTTTAAATGAGAGGAATTGTCCTTGTCCCACAGCACCTCCAACTTGCATTCTTCTTCTGATCACTTCAAATGGGTAAGCTGCTGTTTGAGAAAACATGCCTGCCAATCCTCCTGCTATAAGCTGAGCATAAGCTTTCAAAGGGGGTCTTGAATCTCTGGAATTGACCTCATCCTTCTTTGATTTGACAATATTTTTTGGAGCCGTGGATGCATCTCTCACAGAGTATTTATAAAGATATTTTGACCGGAAAATATCGTGAAATAAATCATGAGTGTAGAATGAAACTCCAGCGTAAGGGATCATTCCCAAGATAGTGGGTGCAAATCCTCTATAGAAGTTGGATATGGCAACTATCTGGGACGGAAGAACGTTTCTCAAAACTTGAACCCACTTTGGGTCTGATGGCTTGTATGGTGGGCTTTCGAAAAAAATGGTCTTGATGGTAGAGAAAAGTCTGCCCCGGTGGTGGTCCATGTAATATTGGTGTGGGTGGGTCTTGTGCTTGAGGTTTCTGGTTTCAAACGCCATTCTTACTCTCAACAAATCGAGAGGATACGTAAATATCACACTCAAAAGACCAGATAATGATCCGGCAAAAAATCTCCGAGCTGCAGTTTCCAGTTTGTCATTGGGAATTAAAAAAGATCTTACTTGTTCGTAAGCCACGAACTTGATGGCAGCGTAGGGGAAAACACGCAATAAAGTCACTGAATGCCCTTGGTATAGTCCCAGAGTCCCGTCGGCTTTGTAGATAACTTTTCCAGCTTTTATGAGACCTCCAAGACTTCCTCTATACTTTATAAACTCAGGATTCGAAGTCTGGAAGAGAATCTTGATTCTATCTAAAGGCGCGACCAAAGTCTTGGCGGCACTTCCAGCGATACCGCCTGCAACACCTGATCTTATAATGTAATCAAAGGATTTCTTGTCGATGACTTTCACAGGCTCAAAAGGTGTCGATTGGTCATTGACTCGCTCAGAAATGGGTTTGTCGCTTCCAAAAATCGACCATAGTGTCTGTTTGACAACATTCGTAGTGTTTTGGGGAGTTAATGTCGAGGAAACAGCGGAAGACGCCGGTAAATTGTCACCTTTATCCAACATATCACTGTTCAAGTCAAAATGCTACCAAAAAACAAATATTGGGATTTGAAGTGTGAGAATGACTAATTCAATAACCGGACTAGAATCTATACCGTGGTAGTGTGTTGGTGATCGTCACTTGTCGGTTCCGGTAGTAATGTTACAAATTTCACAAACGAAAACGAATGCCGAAAGTATGGGGTCGAGAATTTTTAGATCATCAAACTTTGGTCGCGAAATGCAACTATTCGCTGAATGTGAAAGTGTAGATAGTGAGTCTTTAGGTCAGTGTTTGTATGAGTGAGTTTGCGGAAATTAGTTGATTAAGAAGCGCTGTGTAAGGAATTCAAGTGACAGTGTTACATTCTAAGAATATTACGACTGTGACTCGAAAATCTACCTCATTATGAATATAATACAATTATTCGTAATACTTAAGATATTTGAAATGGGATCTGAGTGTGAACTCACACTCATCTAGTCAGTATTGGGTCCCGTACTATACTGGTTGGATAGTCCTTGCAGTAATTGCAGTACGGCGTGAGGTCTGTAGCCTGAGGTTTTCTCCTTGTGGTAGTTCGAAGGAGATCTTCCTCTGATGATAAGAGGGTGTGACTCTATTGAAGAGAGGAGAACAGGCTGAATGTGGGAGTTTTCGTCCTCGATGATCCCCAAGAGTTCCACGTGAAGACTGAAGTATTTGTTGTTGGGACTCGAAGTCTTCATTCTTATTGAAGAAGTAAACTGTATTCTCTCGAATCGAGCAACTTTGGCGATTGAATCACTGGGGTAGTGTCTCAAAATGGACTGGTCTTTGACTGTGTCCAAATTGACACTACGGTAGTAGTTCTCCCTATCAAAGTAAAAGATCCGATTGAGGTTGTCGATTTTGGTCAGATTTCTCTTATTTGAAGAGATTTTGACAGTGCCATGATCTGGCAAATCCCCTGGCACTGCGGGATATATGGGAGGAGGAAATTGCGGACCTTTGTCCCGCTTAGGTGTGTGTTGTATCAAACTGATATTGAACTCATCATCGGAGCATTTCGCAACCAACCTGATCGCGAAGTAACTTATTTCCACCTTATGATCTCCTGTATCTTTCAGCTTATCGTAAGTGTAAAACTTGTTCTGGATGAATCTCTGAAAGTCAAATCCATCGAGAGAAAATGAGGATACTAAGGTGAAGTAGTTTCTTTTATACCCGATCCATGTACCTTCGTCTCCCAACTCAAAGCCTCGATCAATACGGGCATGGAGTCGAGGTCTGACCTCCATATCGTCGGCTTTGCAGTACACCTCTTGATGACGTCTGGTCTGACTAAACTGGGGCCCTATTTTGTACAAGTCACCTGACCTGGGAGCAACTTTCTTGAGATTACTTTCAAGTAAATCTTCTGCTTTAACTTGCCGAGAAAGCATCTCTAATTGTTGAGATAGCACCTGATTTGTCACTTGATTGGTCAAATCATTGTTGCCAAACTGATGTGGGGCTTGATTGTGATGTGCATGGGCATGTGTGTGGGGATGTGCATGTGCATGGGGGTGAGTTTGTTGCATATGGGCCTGTTGTATTTCATGAGTCTGTAAATTGTGAGGTTGTTGTAGATGATGTTGATGAATATAATGGTGCAGCAATTGTTCTGAGTTGGCAGCTGCAACAGCTGCCACGGTGGCATCATCTGGAGTTATTATGCTGTCTTCATTTGGGAGCGAATTCATCATTATTTGCTGCAAAAAATCTAACTGTTATGAGCTGGCTCGATGTGTTGTGAAATATCCTTGTTGGGGTCTTCGAGGTGTTCGAGGTCTTCGAAAAGTCTTGATGGTAAGCTGGGAAACTGGGTTTTTTATGGATTCAAGCTTCACCGGTTTTTTCTCAGACGAGCCCGTGATTGATTTTGTGTTATGAAGTTGTGGTTGATTTGTCCAGGAGTTTTTTGGTCACAAAAACAATTTGTGTTGATGCGCGGGTGGTCACGTGATGCGAGCTCAGGAATGTGATTGGGTGTTCCTAGCAATTTTGCGTTGGTGAACTAGAATCGTTTGTACCGGAATTTGGGACAATATGGTACTCCCTGGACAGACTTCATTCACACAGGTGTGAGAATATCGTTGGTGAAGGCGAACCTGGTTCATTCATGACTTTTTTGGTTACTTGTAGACTGTATGTTTGGTCACGTGCTGTTTGAGCTCTAATAGTTCTTCTCTTCCTTCTTCGTCTCTTGTCATATATTATTTTATACTACCTTCTATGAAAATCTTCAGCGATAATAGAAGATTTCTCGCACATTGATCTAAATATACCATCTGACTTATTGAATAAATTCCATGGAGTATCGTACTCCTCAACTTGTCCTTTATCGAGAACAAGGATCCGATCATATTCGACAATCGTTTTGAGTCTATGAGCAATGCATAATATAGTACAATCTGCAAACTCTTTGGCGATTGTGGTTTGGATTTTGTAGTCAGTCTCGTAATCAACGGATGAGGTTGCTTCGTCCATAATCAAGATCTTACTTTCTCTGGCCAAGGCTCTAGCAAATGCTATCAATTGTCTTTCACCTAACGAGAAGTTGGATCCTTCGTCCTCTACTGTCAGATCGAGATGGAATTTGAGATCTGGAGATTGCTTAGTACTTCCGCTGTCTTCTATCAATCCTGCTCTTCTCAAACAATCCCATAATTTCTCATCAGAACTTTGTCCGAAAGGATCTAAGTTCCTACGTATCGTTCCCTTGAAAAGAACAGGATCTTGTGGGATAATGGACAATTTAGATCTCAAGTCAAATAGTCCGATCTTCGAAACATCCACTCCATCAATGATGACCTTCCCTTCGTCCAACTCTGCTAACCGATACAATGCTGTCATGATCGATGACTTTCCAGCTCCAGTCCTACCACAAATTCCAATCTTCTCTTGAGGATTCACTATGAAGTTTAGGTTTTTCAACACCAATGGCAACCCAGGTCTATAAGCTAATGAAACGTTTTGAAATTCGATGTGTCCTGTCTGTGGCCATGAACTTTCGGGCTTTGTCTCGGATATTTCATATGCAGCTTCTGAGGGAAGATCATACGCAAAGTCACAAAGTCTTTCGACTGAATTCATACCAGTTTCCACTTGTGTATAATTCCTCATGAATAATGAGAACATACCAACGACTTGTAAGGTATAAGACATGAGCAACCCTGCAGAAGCAGCACTGATAGTAAACACTCTGTTCACACTGAGTAAAGCAATCACCAATGCAAAAAGACTGGCGACAATGGAAAGGGTGATGGTCAACCATCTTTGAACTGCAATGTAAATCAAGTAACTTTCATTCATCCTGTCAAGATAGTCGGCGTTTTTATTCATGAATCTGTCTTCAACGTTATAAGCCTTGATAATGTCCATTCCACCCAAACTTTCGTTGAAATTGTTGTATACGAAAGATCTTTGGACAGATTCCAATCTCTTGACTTCCAAAGATGTTGCCGAGTAGAAACTTCCGAATGATATTAGCAAGAATGTTAAAACAGGGATAGCAATGGCAAAGTAGGGCATAAAACAAATGCACAAAATGAAGATCCCAATGATGTTCCCTAAGGTGAAAAGCATGAAACGGATTTGTTCACCAATCTCATTGTCCAAAACATCTGTGTCTTTTGTGAATCTATTGAGAATTCTTCCCATGGGTGTCGTGTCCAAGAAAGACATGGGTGATCTCAATATTTTTCTGACTGCCTCTGTATTAAGAGAGGTTGAGCTTTGGTTACAAATGAACGTAATAAGCACAAACTCTGCAGTGAATAGAATCAAGCAACTGAATCCCAAAAGAACGTATACCCCGATGTATTGTGCATCCGAAATCTCAAACTTGTGTTCTGTCCAGAATGATAACCACGTGTTTGTGAAAACATTGCAAAATGTAGCCAGGGACATTATCAATAAAAGAAGTGCAGTCATTATTGGAGGTGGTATTTTGTGACATCCGTTAACAAAGTACCTTTGGAAAACTTTGAATGCTACTCCATTAACAGATTTATTTTCCAGTAAAACCAATCTTCCGTCTGCCAGTTTGTCAGTGTTATATTCTTGACGTTCCTTTTCTTCATCAATAGTGGTAGCAATGGTGATTTGTCTAACAATTTCATTTTTCTCGGATTCTAAAATATCTTCCTCAAATTCTGACCCTTCTTCTGTTACCTCCGTTGCTTCTGTTGCTTGGTTGAATGCCATAAGATTTTTGAAACCCTCGTTTGAGTTCATGAGTTCTGGTTCTGTACCAATGGAAACGGATCCATCTTTATTCAAAAAGATGATTCGATCGGCCGATCCTATCAAAGAAAGTTGATGTGTAGCCAAAATTCTGGTTTTTTCCTTCAAAAGACCGGTGATGCATTGTTCCATTATATGTTTGCCGACTCTGGCATCCACAGCAGATAAAACATCATCCAATAGCACTATATCTCTGTCAACATACACAGCTCTGGCCAAATTGATACGAGCTTTTTGACCTCCTGACAATGTAATCCCTCTTTCACCAATTTCAGTCCTATCCCCTGCGGGTAGGATTGCCAAATCACTTTCTAAAGAACATGCGTAAATGACATCTTTGTATTTTTGTTCGTCAAATTCACATCCAAAAGTGATGTTCTCTTTAACGGTAGCATTTTGAATCCACGGTTGACTACAAAATGCCAATGTGCCTTTGACACCAATTGAACCCAGAGTCCGTTTCATGAAACCGGCGATTGCATTTAGCAACGAACTTTTACCAGAACCAATAACACCAGTGACCACGAGAAATTCTCCCTCCTTAATTTGTAAGTCAATATCCCTCAATCCTACAAACGCATTGTCTAAGGTAGGTTCATCGGAAGCTGTGGCTGGGTCGGAGAATTTGGTCTCTGAAATGACTTCTTTTCCGTCATCGAACGTTTCCCATTCGAAGGTACTTTTGTCAAGCACTATTGATAGTTGGTTCTTCTCCATGTATTCAAGCATTTCCTCGGAAGGAACAGTAGTAGTTTCTTTTTCCAGAATTTCAGCACTGCTCAAAAATTCACCAACCCTTCCCAAACCAACAAAAGCATCAGAACCACTTGCTAAGGCCATTGGAAAAACGAAAAGTACTTGGGTTAAAACCCCGAAAACTGAAAGAGAAGCAAAAGTGTTGGCGGCATCTTTACCTCCATCAACAGCGTGTAGGACCAAGAAAGTTACCATGGAACAAATCAAGGCCATATTCATTGAGAATGAGGAGATAATATTCCTTAACACTTGCATGATGTAGACAATGTGCATTTCCCGTTTTCTGACATCAGCGATGATATTGAAATAAGGATTTTCCCAGGAATAGTATTTGATAATACGTAAATTATTCAAACATTCCTTGATATAGTTGACTCTTGAATCGGTAAACTTGTTAGCACCTTTTCTGAACTTGTAGATAGCTTTTGTAGCAGTTGCCATTCCAAACATGAAGATGATCAAAAGGGCAATCCCTACCAACGCTGATACTCCGATGGATGTGATGAGAACCACTATGGCACTTGTAATAGGAACTGGAAATGCAAATACAAATGGTAGCAAACCAATACCAAAATCTATTCTTGATAAATCAGCACCCATTATGGAGGTGATTTTTCCTGCCGGAAATTTGTGCTTGGAAGCCGCATTCAACTTGAAGGACTTGTCGAGCATTGCTTTAGTCAAGGCAGCTTTTACTATAGCTCCAATATACATGGCACCATAAGTAGCTTGATTTAAAAGCAAACCAAAAAAGAGTGTCATGAAAGTTGTCCCGAATGAATATCCAATTCCCTTTCCAATGCCCACATCATAACCTTCGTTTTTCAACGCGATAAATCTGATCAATTTCTTGATCAAAAGTGGGTTCAATGTTTGGGAAAGTTGTGCAAAAGCCAATGTAACACATGCATAAATATATTTCCATTTGAAAGTTTTGAATAAAGCATGAGTCGTAAGATATTTGGAAATCTCAAAATCGCTCAAATCTTCCTCTTTACTAACGGAAGTACTGGTTTCATCTTCTCCTCGACTCTTTTGCTTTCTCCTAACGTGTTCGAGTTGTTCCTTCTCGAGCAAATAATCGAAATGGCTGCGAAATTGGATTGCAATCCCCTCGACTTTCAAATCCTCCGTTAACTTATACATATCGCTTTCAGTGAGGGTTCTTTTATATCCAACTCTTAGAATGGGCATCAACCAATGAAAGAACATCTTCAGGAGGACGTTCGCATCCTTCAATCTATAGTCCACCCTTTCGTCTTCTGTTGGAATCGGTGGTACCTTTTTCCTTAGGAAAGGAGTGAGTAACCTCCTCTGTAATTCAGGCGTTTCACCTGGTTCATAGTCATGGTTTCCACTCATGGAGTACCCAATTGAGCCCAATAGTCAGCGATGCCGCAGTATTTATAGGATTTGTCATTGTGTACAATAGTTATCTCCGTGCGGGACACGTACTGAAGTTTCGCTGCGAAATACCATCGGTGCTCCCACGCTACCATAAGGCGCTACTCAGTTTTATCGGATACATCTTGAACTAATTGACGTATCGGGAGTCTTCGAATCGATCACATTTGGGACCAGATTCCTCATATTACGGCTTGAAAGCTTGTGTTCCACTATTCCCGTCAAATCCGGAGGTAAAAGTCTTTGATGATTGGTCGTTTGGATCGAATTTGGACCCCAAACCGGTCTATTATCCGATACTTGGCAGAAGCGATAATGAAATATATTATGTAATCCGATTTCAGATTATCGAGTAATCGGAACATCGGTCCTGGTGTATGCTAAATCCCATGGTTACTACCTGAGTGTATCCCTTCAAATCCAAGCAAACGCGGTCCCTCTGCGACGTGAGTCCCGAGATACTTTGATGAACAATAGTTGAGCAGTAAAAGAAGCCACAAGTTTCAAAAATCAGTATTTTTCATTTGCGATCCGAGTGAGAATCGGATAAGAAGAGGTCTTTACAAGCCGCAAAAAATCCATTCTCAGATTGAAAAAAAATGCCACAACTAATACGGTACCTTCAGTTCTAGTAATTGCCAATTCTTGGTGTTCAACCTTCAGCAACAAATTATTAATCAGAATCTCAAAGCTGGAAGGCGGTTTTGAGTACTAGGCCAGATGTTGTTAAGGTCTGGTCATTGCCACAACATTTTTCACATAGTCTACTAATCTTATATCAGGTGAGTGATCTCTTAGCCATGAAGCTTTCCCGAAGCTTTCTTTCTACAAGATACTGTTGTTGAAGGTTTGGTACCTTGAAAGATCATCAAAAGATGCACGAGAGCATCACAATTACTGTACCACTAATCCAGCAGCACTTCACAAGATTTCTCTCATAGATTATTTGAGAATGCTCAGGGTGGCACATTCCTTGAGTTAAATAATAACGTAATCTCCTGGAATAATAGCTGCTCTTCTACCCTTTTGAGTGACGATTTAATGCCAAAACCATTATGATAATGTGTACATAGAATTCGGCGAGCGTCAAAATGACAATATCACGACAGATTTCTTTGCGTCTATGAGTGTAGTAATTTTTTAAAAATCTAATGAAACAGAAATCTAATCTTTTTGTCGCTGTCAAGTATTCTTCTATTTCTCCAGGGTCTCCTCTATATCATCTTTTTTTCTGAGCTTTTACAGGCCATCGTAAAATTATAATACTGATCAGCATTCCTAACATCTCTCGCATTTGTTCATTTTTCGTGAATTTTGCAACAACTGGGTTTTCTATTCAATCAGCTCTTAATAACAACCAACACCTTACGATCAGTTTAATAGCAACACCCAAAAACTCGTATCAATCGTCTTTACCCTCGAAGAGTTTTAAGAAAATTCTTAGATCACTGGCTCCTTCTACGCCACTCCAAAACTACCATGTTTTAATTCTTACGTTTTATATCGCTCGAAACAGAAAATTGTACTCGCCAATTTACACCCACCCACACTGGTTCAAAGCTCAGGCCCTCGCTTCGTAACCTGAACTTTTGTTTCCACATCTTCAAACCACCCAGACCCCTTTGATTAATTTGGAAAAGCACTTTGAATTTGGTCGTGTGAATACCAAAACTGAAAAAGTATTTTCACGACAAAGAGAATATTCTCTCAGGCAAGTAAAGCCTTTATGGCCAAGTTGGTAAGGCACCTCACTAGTAATGAGGAGATCGTCAGTTCGAATCTGGCTGAAGGCAATTTTTATTGATGTTTCGCGTCGATTTTTTTTTTTTTGCAGCCTAATGGATCTGACACAAATACAAAGTGATTATCTCCTTTACCTGCAATTGGCATCTGCAGGTGTTCCTTTGACTCCATATAAGTTTGAAGAGGTCAAGTACCCATCTTGGTGTGTTTACAATGGGTCTGAGCTATCTTGTGACGAAATCAAGATAATATTCGATATGTGCACATCCAGAATCGGGTTTCAAAAGGATAATTGTGAAAATATGTACGACTTCTTCATGTGTCAGTTGGACTCCCGGTCAAGCAGAATGCTGTGCAAGGATTCACTCCTATCGCTTCATTTAGATTATATTGGGGGCAGTAGATCCAACTATAAAAAATGGTATTTGATGGCTCACTATGAGCTCGATAGGGACATCTCCGAGAAAAGTATCTGGAAATCTTTCATCAACACCATGAAAAAAAGCCAAAAAGGACCGTTGGATTTGAATGCATCAAACGATGGGCCAAGAAACTACCTATTTATGGAGAGACTGTGGAGACAAAAAATGTCCCAGTTGACACCCCAAAAAATGGTACAACACGTAGCGCTATACCTCCTTATCTGGGGTGAAGCTAATAACTTGAGATTCATGCCTGAATGTATCTGTTTTATATTCAAGAGTTGTTTAGATTATTTGGATGGCTATGAATCAGGTCCAAGCAAAGATGTTGCCCGAAGTGAATCGGATCATATTGATTTTCTTGACGATGTTGTGACTCCTCTCTACAAATTCATGAGAGGGCAGCAGTATAAATTGGTTGATGGCCAATGGAAAAAAAGATCCAAAGACCACTTTGAAATCATCGGGTATGATGATGTGAATCTGTTTTTTTGGTTCCCTGAGAATTTGAAGAAGATATCTCTCAAATCTGGATCTCCATTATTGGATTTGCCTAGGCAACAAAGGCTTGGAGCTTTTAAAAGCATAGACTGGGCAAGTTTCCTATACAAAACTTATCACGAAAGAAGAACTTGGTACCATATGGTTGTGAATTATACTAGGGTATGGATCATTCACTTGTCGATGTACTGGTATTATACTTGTTTCAATTCCCCATCGTTGTACACCAGAAACTACGACCCGCTCCTTGATAACCAACCAGCCCTTCAAGTGACTTTGACTGTTACTTCCTGGGGTGGAGTGGTAGCTTGTCTTCTTTCAATCATAGCAAATCTTGCCGAGTTCACGTTTGTTCCTAGGAAATGGCCTGGAAGACAATACCTAGTATCTAAATTGGTCTTCCTCTTGATGCTTCTATGTTTGAATGCTGGTCCTTCGGTATATATTTTGATGTTCATTCCATTAGGTGTTTATTCCATTCACGCAACTGTGGTCGGGGGGATCCAGTTAGCGATATCTGTATTGACTGTTTTGTACCTAGCAATAACTCCACCTCTGAAATACCTCGAGTCATTCATGGGTAAGCAGGTCAACCAGATCAAATTCCAGGCTTTTGCTTGTTCTTACAGCGAATTGCCGTTTAAAGGAAAAGTATACTCCTATTTATTATGGACCAGTGTCATGGTATTCAAGTTCACCGAATCATACATATTCTTGACCCTTTCCTTGAGAGATCCCATCAAAGCATTGGTTTCTATGGATCTTTCAAGGTGCAACGGGGACTTGATCTTGGGGAAATTGTTGTGTGTACACGAGGCTAAAGTACTCTTATTCCTTTTGTATGTGGCCGATTTAATTTTATTCTTGTTGGATACATACCTATGGTATATCATATTCAACGTGGTGTTTTCCATCTTTTTGTCATTTTCTTCTGGGATCTCAGTGTTCACTCCATGGAGAAATATCTTTTCCAAACTTCCGGAGAGAATTCATTCCAAGCTCACTTATCAAGATGGCAATGGGAACTTGGATGTTCATCAAGTGGTGGCTCATATCTGGAACAGTATCATTTTCTCGATGTTCCGAGAGCACATTTTGTCATTGGAACAAACCAATAAGTTGATTTATCAGTTCAGCGAAGACTTAGATTCCTCAAAAGTTTGGTCAAAGGAACAGGCCAGAAGCCCTTTGTTCTTTTTGTACCAGGATGACAACAACTTCAACTTAAGTGACTTTATGCTTCCTGGAAAAGAAGCTGAGAGAAGAATTAGTTTCTTGGCCCAGTCGCTTGCTAGTCCACTTCCCGAGCCTATAGCAACGACAGCAATACCCAGCTTCACAGTGTTGATTCCCCATTATTCTGAAACAATAATCATGGGGTTGAAAGAGTTGATCAAAGAACAGCTGGGTTCAAAGGTGTCAATTCTCGATTATTTGAAGCAATTAAACAAAGCAGATTGGAATTGTTTTTTACACGATAATAAGATACACAGAGAATTAGCAGAAGACAAGAAAGAAGAAGACGATTCTGAATTAAAGGATTTGCCGTATCTGTACTTGGGGTTCAAATCATCGTCCCCTGAATTCACTTTCAGAACCCGAATATGGGCTTCTTTAAGAACCCAAACCCTTTACCGGACAGTTTCAGGATTTATGAACTACCAGCAAGCACTCAAAATATTGGTCCAAGCGGAAGATGGTAGTTACGCCAGCAAGAGTCATTTGTTTCCAGATGAGGCTCTGTCCGAACTAAAAGATTTTGCCAGAAGAAAGTTTCGACTCTTGGTTTCTCTCCAGAGGTATCAGAAATTTACCAGTGAAGAAAGGAGCAATGTTGATATAATGGTTTCCTCTTTTCCAGACTTACACATTGCTTGTTTGGAGGAGCAACTAGATGAAATATCCAACCAAAAAGTATACTACTCCACATTGTTGGATACTAGCACAAGGGATGATACAGGAGAGTTCAGAAAAAAATATCGTATAAGGCTTTCTGGCAACCCGATTTTGGGTGACGGAAAGTCGGACAACCAAAACCATTCTATTATATTCTACCGTGGTGAGTATATCCAAGTTATAGATGCAAATCAGGATAATTATCTTGAAGAGTGTCTCAAAATCAAATCTGTTCTCTCCGAATTCGAAGAGTTCCACTCACAAGTGGAGGATGAATATAAGTCCATGTCATACAAACAAAATAAAGCCCCGGTTGCCATAGTCGGTGCAAGAGAGTATATTTTTTCGGAGAATATCGGTGTTTTGGGTGACGTAGCGGCTGCCAAAGAACAGACTTTCGGAACCCTATTTGCCAGGACCCTCGCAGAAATAGGAGCAAAGCTTCATTACGGACACCCTGACTTTTTGAATGGGATCTTCATGACCACCAGGGGAGGAATTTCAAAGGCCCAAAAAGGCCTACACCTTAATGAAGATGTATACGCAGGGATGATGGCCATTTCCAGAGGAGCCAGGATCAAGCATTGTGATTATTATCAGTGTGGAAAGGGACGGGATCTAGGCTTCAATACCGTTTTGAATTTTACCATCAAAATTGGAGCAGGAATGGGAGAGCAAATGCTTTCAAGAGAACAATATTATTTGGGAACAACATTGCCTCTTGACAAGTTTCTCTCATTCTATTATGCTCATGCGGGATTCCACATAAACAACTTGTGTATTTCACTTTCGGTGCAGTTGCTCATGTGGATTCTTCTCAACTTGGGGTCCTTGAATCATGAAACAATAAAGTGTATCACTGACCCTCACGCGGCTAACCTGGTCAAGGAACCAATAGGTTGCTATGATTTGGAACCAGTGTTGGGATGGGTGAGAAGATTTGTTCTTTCTGTTTTCATCTGCTTCTTCATTTCCTTCATTCCTCTACTCTTCCAGGAGTTGATCGAAAAAGGAATATTGAAAGCCACAAAAAGAATCCTCTACCATCTTATCTCGTTATCTCCATTATTTGAAGTATTCGTGTGCAAAGTCTACTCTCAACTGTTGTCAGAAAACATAGAGTCAGGTGTGGCCAAATATATAGCCACTGGAAGGGGAGTGGCCATTACCAGAGAGTCGTTTCCCAGTTTATTTTCTCGATACAGTTCAATTTGTTTATATGAAGGCTCCATGTTGTTCATGGTGATGTTTTTTGCTTGTTTGACCATGTGGCAAACTGCACTTTTGTGGTTTTTCATCAGTTTTGTGTCGATGTGCTTGGCCCCGTTTCTTTTCAATCCCCACCAATTTTCTAGAGGGAAATTCTTTTTGGACTACCGGGAATTAATCTTGTGGTTCAGCAGGGGCAATGAAAAGTGGGAAAACAACTCGTGGATGGGATACCAGAAACAACAGCGCCTCAAAGCGGTGGGAATAAAGAAAAAGAAATCTAAAAGCTCTTTATCACTCATGGCAAAAGGAACCAATACCCCTCTAGTGCACAGAATATGGAATCATTTGGTTGTCCTGGCGTTCCCAGTGATGTTCTGCTTTTGTGCTTACATGTTCATCAACGCACAAACGGGCGTTCATTCACCTAAGGCTGTGAACCCGATATTCAGAATAGCGTTGGTGACTTTTTTCCCCATTATTGCAAATATGGTAGTGCTTTTGGGAGCTTTCTGTATATCTGTGGTTCTCGGATATGTTCTTTTCTTCGTGAATTTTCAGAGAGGGATGCCGGTGGTAGTTCATGGGTTGGGAGTTGTGATTATGTTAGTCAACTTCTTGACACTTCTGTACTTGGAGACTTGGGATCTCCCACGAATTGTTTGTGCCTTCATACTACAGTTGTACCTACAGAAGCTTATCGAGATGATTGTCCTTTTGGTTTTGTCCAAGGAATTAAATGATGACGCTTCCAACAGGTCGTGGTGGTCAGGCAGATGGTTTAACAAAGGGCTTGGATTTTTGGTATTGTCACAACCAATAAGAGAGTTCATTATAAAAACAATCGAAAATGTGCGTTTTGGATACGATTTTGTGTTGTGTCATACGCTTCTAGCGTCAATGTTGCCGATTGTGTTCATTCCGTTCATCGATCGAATCCACACGATGATGCTTTTTTGGTCTAGGTATGACAAAAGTCTCTTCCATAGCGCCCTAGTTTCACGAAAGGTAAGGAGAAAGAGGAGATTCATGATATTTTGGTACCTGTGTTTATTGGGAACGGTGTTGGTACTTTTCACGGCGTTGGCTTTGGCACCGTTTTTCGCAGCCAAATATATACCCAATTTAGCCCAACTTCCGGTCGAGTTACCGCAATTTGTTGATTCCTTAGTCCAGCCAGCACACCAGAGAAACAACGACACAGGATCTAAAGCACCCCAACATATTCCTCGGGTAATGCCTCCTCCGGTATCCATGTCTACCGTTCCATAGTTCTTCAATTAGGCTGCAAATTCACGCCCCAGTTTCAACCAGATATTTTCGCACTCGCGCAAGGTAAACAATAGAATAGTGACAGATCAATGAATAAGCGTACGCTACGAATGAAGTCAGGGTTGAGTCCTCCTCCCACGACCAATGAGCGACAAGAGGAGGTGGACACCCTACACAGACCCAGACTGCTCATGAAAAGCAAGTCAAGAATCCTAAGCAGATACCAAGAAGACGAGATTTTCGGCGAACAGGAGATTGATTTGGAGGATGAATTCAAAACCCTAAAGATCCTGGATTTGCAGATCAATGCTAACAAACAAGGGGGTTCCGGGGCATCCACTTCCAGATCCAAAAGTCCCGTGAAGATAAAAGACTATGCCGATGATTTCGAAGGCGTGGACCAATTTGCTGGAGGATTGAATGTCAATTTAGTTCCTCAAGAAATGGAACATCTCAGGTTGAGTCCCGGAACTATTAGTAGCTCTTCCCGTAAGAAATCACTCAGTGACTACAGCGAAGACACAGACGCCACTTCAGACATGAACGAGGAAGAGTTTGAGGACATAGAAGACCTTTTCGGTGGACAAAAAGTGGAAAGCTCGAGAATACATGATGTGTTGAACAACCAGAAGCTTAAACTACAACAGAGAGCCGAACGAGAGGATAGGGAATTGCGTAAAAAGTACAAAGGGGACGAGACTGCCACGTTGAAGTTGCATAATTTCGACTTGGCTCAGGAGCCTGTGGATTTTGAATATACCAGAGACGACTTTGAAGATTTTGAAGAAGGATTTGAAAACATCCAGAAACTCACATTCAAGAAAAGTGTACCTAATCTAGGATCGTCAAAGTTTCAAGGCATCAGGAGCTTCCAAAGTAGCTATAATCTTCCATACGAAAGAGCTCAACCAAGATATAGTAGTGGGGTGATGAATAAGTTGGACCGGATTCCATCGTTCAATCAACGCAAGCTCGATCAGATGATGGAGCAACACGAATCATATAAGCTCACCAAACAACAACTTCTCCAACAATACCAGGAGATTGACAAGCAACACAAACGAACAAACAAAAAGATTCTCAATCTCAAGAAGTCCATGTCGATGCCAGCCAGAAGAGTCAAGGGGAAAAAAATTGGGTTGGTGAGATATCTTGGAGATGTACCCAATGTGGAAAACAGTACCATGAAGTTCAATAATGAGCTGAAAAACTGGGAAGGTAACGAAATCGAGCTCATGAAGTTCAATAACTTGACGACCAAAAAACCTTCATTGATCAAATTCAATGAATATGATACCGAAAAAGATAAAAATTCTAATCCTAATATGATATTTGATCGGGTGAATCTCAGGTGGGTTTCTAGTACCCCCGAAGAAGATGTTTTCAAGGACGTAAACGAGCTACGAGATACCAAAGATAAAGGGCGTGGAGTAAGCAACTTCACCACCAGAACCCTTTCAACTAATGTAGAAGAGGGAGATAATGCTCTAGCTGTTTCTAAGAAATTGATGGAACGGTTCTTAAAAGAAGAAACCAAATTGGCCCGGAGAACAGAGTATTGGTTTGACAAGAATCAAACCTATGACTTGGGATCGGATTTCAAGCTTGAATTCTATTGGGACATCCGAAAACTAATAATGGATAACGAATGATTATAGGATATGTAAAATAAATTCATAACGTTTATTAACAATGTATCTATCACTCAAGCCAAAATGAGACCAGTACCTACCAATACAAACACAGACACCAAGATGGTTGGGAATGGACTAAGCTTTCCAGCACCAGATCTATCGGAGCTGGAAGATTCAGAGGACTCGGAGTCATCAGCAGAAGAAGAGTCAGCAGAGTCAGAAGAACCACTATCGGAATCAGAACCAGAAGTGGAAGTTGAAGATTTTCCAGTGGCAGTGATATCATGAGAAGTTGCTCTGATAGAACCTTCGACAGTTCCTAATCCGGAAGTACCAGCAGATTTCAAATAAGCGGTACAACTAGAAGCGGTTTTAGCGTCCTTCAAGGTAGCAGAACCCTTGAAGTCACAAGCAGATTTGTCCTTATTTTGATCCAAGTAGTACAAGTTCAACACAAAGTTCAATCTTTGCTTTGGAGAACAACCAGAGTAAGCACCATAGTCACCCTTTTGAGCGTCAGCATTAATACCAGAACAGTCTACCTGGTCACAAAGCCAGGAAAACAAATCTGCATAATCATCTTCATCGACATCAGAGTCTACCACACATTCGGCTGCTGAAACCATACAGTTACAGACTTCGTCATCAGGAGTTGGTGGCAAAACAGTGGCAGCTCTCCAACCTTTATCAACAGTTGGACAAGCAGTAACAGAAACAGATGTTGCATCGGAGGATTGAGCGTAAGAAGGAGAGATAGAAGCCAACTGAGATTTCAAATTGTTGAAATCAGTTTTGGTACTAACCTTATCATCGTCGATGGAAACCAAACCGTAATGGTTATCCTCTTCGAAGTACATGTAGACAATACCACCAGACCAGACATCAGTCATCTTTTCAGAGTATATGGTACCTACTTCTTGGAAAAGTCTTGGGGTAACCTGAACACATCCATACTCTGAGAAAAAGATTGGGATTCCCAAGTCTTTGTATTGTTCGGTGATGTTTTCGTACCCAGAGGATTTGTAACTGGATCTTCCACACCATTCGTACATGTTCAAACCGAAGAAATCAGCTCTTTCATCTTCATCTCCACAAGCGAAATAGGAAGCCAAATCCACTCTGATGTCAGTGTCATCATTAGCAGAATAACCAACAGGAATGTCCCTGTAACCCTGAGCTTTGATGTAAGCCTTGGTATCTCTGACTGCAGCTTTGACGAAAGCAGATGCTTGAGTATTGTTGGCGGCATTGGTAACTTCATTACCAGCGAAAAAACCCAAAACATTTGTGTAGTTATGGAACAAGTCCACAACTCCAGTGTATCTGTCTAATAAATCCACGGTCCATTCGGGATCGTTTCTATTAATAGATTCGTCAGGTTGAGACAAATCAGCTACGACATAAATACCGGCATCATTCAATAATTGCATACATTGGGTATGATCTTTGGTGACATCCAAAGCATAAACTCTGATGATGTTTGTTTGTAACTCTTGTAAGTAAGGGATATCTCTTGAACAAGTTTCGACATCAGCCAAAGGATCAACGAAAACTTCATCGGTTCCAGCGTTATTCTGTTGATAAGCAACACCTTTCATTAAAAATTGACTTCCATTATTGGAATAGTAGAATTTATTACCAACGATTTCGATTGCTGGTAAGTCATCTGCTAGAGCAAATGATGATAACCAACTGAAAGTACAAGCCTTGGCGATAGTTTTGAGTAACATCTGGAAGCGAGTGAGTGGATAACTTTTTAAATTTGAGGGATTTAGTTGGTATTTATACGATCCGAATTTTTCAAAACATGGGCGTAAAAGAGGCACGGATTTTTTCACAAACACGGCTTATTGACGGCTTGACGGCATTTGGGTAATTAACGATCCGAGACCTGGTGTATGGAGCAGGATGGTTGACTTGTATGATTTTTGTGTTACCAAGAGTTTTGAGCTTGGCGTTCGTACATTGTACTTTGACATTAGATGCTACTCGTATATAAATTTCTTGTCATAGATCGACCAACGCTCGAATGTAGACACATGACGAAATGAAACTACAGGGTTCTAAAAATAACTGTGGAATAAGGATGGTAAAGTTGCGACCGGGTGTTAAGGGCGTCAAAATAAGGACACCTTGGCGTCAATATCTCCCGATACAGCCCAATATTAACCGAGTTCAAAGGTTTGGATCGTGTGAGAGGTTTTTTTTCGAGGAAATAGGAGCGTTTTTCGTGTTGACATAAATAACTGTTTTGGGACAAATTGCACACATGCTATTTACAGGTTGGAAAAGGGAAAAGTGCGGGTTACAAAATGGTAAATACCAGTCACGTGCACAGTGCGTTGCCCACTCAAATCCCTCACCACTCGCCTAGCGTTGCGACACTCAGGTATAATTTTCGCAGGTGGTGTAGACGAAGACGACATTTTTCAATGTTTCTGGTTTACAATCTTCGGTCCTTTTGAATTCTAGTCTCACACCTCTGCACACGCCTATTACTTGAAGCGCGCATGTCTAGTATTCCCTAAATACGCGCCGATCAAGATTCAAGCAATAGGTGTCACCTCTTCAATGAACATGGCTTGTATATCGGATGCTGAGTGCAGAGACACGCAAACATCTTAAACACCTTTACATAGCTTCTAGTAAAAACTTCCACTAGCATTAGATATGAAAGTTACTGAACTGGCACGACGAAGTGAAAACATATATTAGCAAACTAAGAAGGGAATTAAGAATATCAAAAACCAAATCCTCCTGGGACCTACAAAAATAAAAGGAGGAGTAAAGCACCTGTCCAGGTTGCTCTAGAAGCACTTCCTTCAACAGTGGATACTGACTCAGGAGAGTCGGGAGCGACTACAGAAACCGAGGGATTTGCATCAGAGTTGTCGGAACTGGAACTGGCAGCGCCGGAGCCGTTATTAGAATCATCTCCTGAGCCAGGACTTGAACCATTGCTTGAGCTATCTCCAGAGTCTGGGCCAGAATTCGAGCCAGTGTTCGAGCCAGTGGTTGTGTCAATATCTGAACCATCAGCGCCCGAACTTTTAGTGCCCAGAGCAGCATCTGAACCAGTATCTGAACCAGTATTAGTGGCAGTACCAGTAGAAGCTTCAGAGTCATCCTCACCAGCACCCGGAACATTGGGCTCAACACCTGCAACCTCAGTGACAAGAGGTTCCACGATCTGAGTGGTGTAGGTGGTCATGGATTTGATTCTACACTTCTCACACTTTGCTGTAACAGTAACAATAGGAGCAGGTGTTTCAACCACAACACATGGAACGTTTTCAAAAATAGTGGTGGTGTAGACCGAACCTGAAGTACCAGAACAGCCCACAGTAGTTGTAACAGTCTTTCCTGGAACAGGTGTCTCGACAATTACCTCAGACTCTCCAATAGCATTGGTGGTAGTGTACGTGGATGTGAACTCACCAGTCCATGGGACGGTGAATGTACTAAGAGGTGTTTCAACAACCACTTCTGTAACACCATCAGATAAGGTGGTGGTGTAGGTTGAGGTGAATGACTCAGCCCATGGAGTGGTGGTAGTGATGATAGTGCTTACAGGAGTGTTGACAATTACCTCTGGAGTTCCATCGGAGGTGGTGGTATGAGAAGAAGTGTAAGATTCTGTCCATGGCTCGGTCTTGGTGATGGTGTGTACTGGAGTATCAACTTCAATGGTTGTCACGTCACCGGAATCCGAGGGAGTATGAGTTACGGTTCTAGTGGAAGAGCCGGTCCATGGAGTAGTAATGGTGATGGCACTTGCAGGAGGGACATCAATCTCTACACTGGTGATTCCATTGGATTCACTTGGAATGTGCGTCACAATTCTAGTGGTGGAACCAGTCCACGTGGTTGTGAAGGTGGTAGCACCTCCAGATGGAGTATCAATCTCAACGGTGGTCTTATCACCCGACTTAGTTGGAGTGTGAGTGATAGTTCTAGTGGAAGATCCAGTCCATGGAGTAGTGAAAGTCGTTGCACCCCCAGAAGGAGTATCAATCTCAACGGTAGTTTTATCACCCGACTTAGTTGGAGTGTGAGTGATAGTTCTAGTGGAAGATCCAGTCCATGGGGTGGTGAAAGTTGTTGCACCTCCAGAAGGAGTATCAACCTCGACGGTAGTCTTATCACCCGACTTAGTTGGAGTGTGAGTGATAGTTCTAGTGGAAGATCCAGTCCATGGGGTGGTGAAAGTTGTTGCACCTCCAGAAGGAGTATCAATCTCAACAGTCGTCAAATCCCCAGATTTTGATGGAGTGTGAGTGATAGTTTTAGTAGATGAACCAGTCCATGGGGTGGTGAAGGTGGTAGCACCTCCAGAAGGAGTATCAACCTCGACGGTAGTCTTATCACCCGACTTAGTTGGAGTGTGAGTGATAGTTCTAGTGGAAGATCCGGTCCATGGAGTGGTGAAAGTTGTCGCACCTCCAGAAGGAGTATCAATTTCGACTGTGGTCTTATCACCCGACTTAGTTGGAGTGTGAGTGATAGTTCTAGTAGATGAACCAGTCCATGGGGTGGTGAAAGTTGTTGCACCTCCAGAAGGAGTATCAATCTCAACAGTCGTCAAATCCCCAGATTTTGATGGAGTGTGAGTGATAGTTCTAGTGGAAGATCCAGTCCATGGGGTGGTGAAGGTGGTAGCACCTCCAGAAGGAGTATCAACCTCGACGGTAGTCTTATCACCCGACTTAGTTGGAGTGTGAGTGATAGTTCTAGTAGATGAACCAGTCCATGGGGTGGTGAAGGTGGTAGCACCTCCAGAAGGAGTATCAATCTCAACAGTCGTCAAATCCCCAGATTTTGATGGAGTGTGAGTGATAGTTCTAGTGGAAGATCCAGTCCATGGAGTTGTGAAGGTGGTTGCACCTCCAGATGGAGTATCAATCTCGACGGTGGTCTTATCACCCGACTTAGTTGGAGTGTGGGTGATAGTTCTAGTAGACGAACCAGTCCAGGGGGTGGTGAAGGTGGT